>VZRX01004193.1:0-59408 GCA_013398075.1 Notiomystis cincta | reverse complement strand
GGCGCTGCTGCGCCAGGGAGTGGAGGCGAGTCAGGCATAGAAGCACGAGCAGGGAAATTGGAGTTCAGCACAGTGCGAGGCTTTGCAGTCTCAAGTATGAGAAGGCGTGACTGACACTGCTGGAATGAAGTAGGAAGAGGAATATAAAAGCCAGGAGAGACGGAGCGTAAAATGGGTGATAAATACCTGAAGAAGCAGTAAAGGTTGATAACAACACGCTTTTTTTATAGGACTGTTCCGAGAAGGAAGTTGAGAGGCAGCCTTAGAATACAGTCCTTTAAATTCCTGAGGAATTGTGTCCCAGACATTTTCACCTTTAAGGCACATGCATTCTCCTCTGCCAGAAGTTGTCGGGGAACATTTTTCCAGCATTGCAGCTTTCTTGTGTGTACTGCTTGAGTGTGATCGTTGGGTGTGTTTCACGAGTTCGCTGGATTTAGAGAAGTATTTGTTGGGGATTTATATCTTGAAGCACGCTTGACTTCTGGTTTACAAGAGCTTGCGTTTTCTCACTGTCTTGAATTCGTTTTTATTTTTTGTGCATGTCTGTCCTTCCAGTCTTACTCTTTGTACCAGTGATCACAAAAATTACTGAACTCTCTCCTAGTGTCTTTTGCTGTCTCCTCTATCGTTTTTCTCTAGGTTAGTTCATCAGATAGATTTTACTGCACTGACTTGGCATTGCACAGCCATAATAAACACATCACATTTTTATTCTTTTTTCCATTCCCCTCGGCTATGTTCTTGGGATCTCGGCATAATATGAGATATTATATCTTCCTCGAATTGTGTCTGGACCCAAGTCTTGAAAAAGCAGCATTGTTGGAAATACTGCTGCCGTGATAGATGTTTAAAATTAATCCATATGCCTTTAGACTGAGCTGGGAAATGTTAGGGTGTGTTCAGCTTGCATGTAGCAGCTTAATATGTTCAGTTGCATTCCTGCTGATGAAGAGCCCCCAGGACAGGAGCACAATTCTTATATTTGCTTAGAGACATGGGTGCAAATGTATATGCTACTAAAATTCCTAAATAGGGATTTTTAAATACAGTAATGTAAAGAATCACTTTTTTTCTCAAGGTGCTTACCACTCTCTTTCAGTCTCTGCTCACATTCAAAATTATTGCTGATACTTATTTTGGGAAAGTGTATATTGTTCTGAGGAGTGTGTGCACCCTTTCTGAATGATCATTTTTTCATGGCTGTGTTTTTTCTGGTTTTCCTTTCCTTGTCGAAGTTTCTAATGTTACATTGGAGAAGAATCAATGCCGGATCCTAACTTCTGGGATACATGTTTCCCTTTTTGTATCTGCTTTGGGGTTTTTTTATAGGTAACAAAATAATTGATTCGAGCCTAGGACTTTCTGCTTACATGTAAAAGAAAGCAGGAACACAGCAAAGTAGATAGGACTAAACCATGAAGATTTATGTGTTAGGTAGTTTTGTTTTGAAAGTACATGACCTACAAAGTGAGAAGAACTTACCCATCTTTCTCAATGGGAGATAAGGTAGAGAAATCCATGGTAGCACTACTGTGTGCTTCCTACTGTATCCATGTCTCTGCTTGGCCTCCAGAACTTGCTGCACTTGTAGGATTATCTTTGCATGGCTGGGGGAATGTTCTTTTAGTTCTTCTGCTACAAGTAGGGGTTCTGAAAACATGTTTTCTGACACTGCTCTACAGGGGAAAGCAAGCAGGAAATGTGGCAAGGTCATCGATATACAATAGTTGTCTATCTCATTAATAATAAATCTGTACCTTGCCACATAACATCAGTTGAAGAATCATCAGCTGAAACAAAATATGATGCTTTGAAATAAAGGAAGTATTTATAATATTGTGTAAATTTTCTTCCAGAATCACTAACTATATCCTGAATTGGTTGAATTTCTTAAAAAGTAGACGCTTATGTGATTCTTAAATATTTAGATTCACTTTGAGTTAAGTGAGATTCTACCTGTAAAAAAGTATCTAAACTTATTGGGAAACCTTCTTGTGAGCAGGTTGCTCCTTAAGTGCTTCTTGCCTATTTTTCTGAAGTGTTGATTGATTATCTGATTAACTGATTGATTATCACTTATGTCTGCCACAAATCTCTTCAGAATGGCGACTCTAATTTTTCCTTTAGTGCCTATTTTAGAGTAGGTGGGAAGTGAGACAAATTCTCATAGTTTTTGAGATTTCCTGGTTATTAGTCTTTAGCACTGAGATCTGAGAACCCACTGTTCTGGTTGTTGAACTGGAGACTGTTCTTAAGCAATATGTCCAGTTTTCCAGGTCATAATCTGAGTTTGGTTACTGAGACAGCAATCTGAGTCAAACAGACTCAGGTCTATATTTCTGCTTTCTTATTTTTCAGTCTTGACATGAATGTCTGAAATGTTTTATTTCAATCTGGGCAAGTTCAGTATTGCTTGTTCTTCAAGACTATGTGCAGAGTTATTCACTGCCTTGGTAACTGCCTTCAGGCAAGAAGGGATAATTTTTTTCCATTGATCAGGTATTTGGCAGGAGAAAAAAAATAGTATGAATCAAAGAAGACTAAAATATTTCAGTATTTATTAGAATGGGAATTGTAAATTGAGAAAAGTTTTCTAGGGCCTCTAATGGGTATTTCTCAAAGTATCACAGCCAGGATCTTGAGTGGTGATCCTATTACAAGATTTCTTGAGGCAAGAGAGATTATCTTGATTGGAAAAAGTAACCAGTAGTTTTATTGCCCTTTTCCAGTCATCAGACATACTTGTGTTATACAAATAAAAGCAAGAATGCGAGATACCACATTTTCTGCTACTGCTCTCTACAACCTACTATAGAAAGGTGCCAAGACACTTTGTGTTTGGGACATAACAGTGAAAAGAGAGAACTTCAGCATTCACATTTCAAGAGGAGATTTCCCAGATATCAACTGAACATCATCTTGGTGCGAACAACATCACCTGATGTGAGACTCAAGGAAGTAGAACTAAAATATACATTGGGCCAAAGCTGCAGTGGCACTTAGTGTGCAAGTGCTTTGCTGTGAGGAGGAAAAGCTCACGAGTCTGAACAGTGATGGACAGAGCAGGCTTATTTGTGTGACAGCAATATAGTGCAGCACAGTCATCACCCCAGGGAAAGGAAGTCATCTTTGACATCTTGAGAAGCTTCAAACTTCCAGCAGTCTTAGCTCTGTGTTAAAGAAAATGCATCGTAGCTAGCTGAATTCAGGATGAGCAGTGAGCAACGGGATGGCTGAACAGAAATCTTCAGCAGTTTCCAACTCCTAGTGAAGAATTTCAGTTTAGATGATGCAGTTTGTGGCACAGGTATAAGTAAGTGAAAGCCTTATGCCAGAAGAGGATCCTGTCCACAAGGTCTCTAGTCTGTCCCATGTCTGTTACCTTGTATCTTCAGTATATACTGAGTATATCATGCTCTTGTCTTTTTGTTTTGTTGTAGAAAAGGTGTGCTGGCTACTGGCTGCTCTCTTAGAGTATTAGTGACAAATTGCAAGTTTTGATAATGAGTCTTTACGGATGCAGAGTAGATTTATAACTGACTTAATGGCTTGGCTTGCAGTGGTAAAGTCCCAGGTAGAATTAAGATTATGTAAACTGTGCTTAAAACCGCATTGCTCTGGGATTTTTACATCGGTTTGACTGAATTGCTTGTAATATAGCATGGAATAACTAGCTTGAGTATTGCTGAAACCCATGCAAATGAGCAGGCAGTTTGGTTCTTTGTCCTTTCAGCAGCACACCTCAAGGGGATCTTGAATGAGCATGTGGATAAGAGGATGGGTGTTGAGTACCTGGGTCACACTGCTGTGGTATCTGGCAGGCTTTCCTTTGCAGAGCATTATTTTAATGCCTGCATGCTCTGTATTCTCTCAGAACTGAATGCTCTCCCAATTCATGTAAGAACCCAGGTGACTGTCTTACATTGCTTTTACTTTAAATTAATTTGAGTTTTTCAGGACTTCGGCTTCTTTTTTTCACCACCATCAAAACTGTTCTTTTGGGTAGCTTTCACTTCTGTCTGCAGACTGTTTTGTACTGCACTTTTCACAAAAATAATTTAGTTGTTATCCACTAGATTTCAGTATTTCACATGTCAAAGTAAAACTGTTGTTCTTCAAACACCTTATCACTTAAAATTCAGGCTTTCACTGAACCCATGCATATTCTCTGCTATTTTTGTCCTCTCAACTATGCAGTTCAAAAGATATTCCAACATAGGCATGCAATCCACAAACTTTTTAGACTGTTGGAAAGTGAATATTCATGTCTGCTTTTTCCAAAGCAGAGGAGTTTGTAATTCAAATCAAGCACTTAGCAGACAATGTCTGGGTCTACCTACAAAAACCGATAGCATCTTAATACATGTAGAGATTTGCAGGATGGACACTGGACATCTTATTATCTCTGTAAAACCTTACAAGATAAAGTTTTGATAAATGTTTCTTCAGAAGGCACTGAAATATTGATCTCTCAGGAAGAGAGAATGTATTTTGAACATTGAGCTTTTGCATTTCGTGTAGGCACAATACAGTGTAAATGTAATTCTTCTCTAATTTATAGTTTTGTATTCCAAAGCAGAGCATCATCTGAAAATATTTTTTTGCCTATTTACCTGTATTTCCTTGTTATTTGTCTTCAAGAATTTTCTGTTCTCCATTTAAAATTCTGAATTAAAAAGTACGTGGATGACAGGTCAATTTAGTTGTTGACGAGTTATGTTTCTTCTGGGGTTTTTGTTGTTTTTTTTCCTTGGGTGTGATTATTCAATGACTGTGCAATGTGTAGCAGTAAAAATTCCTTGCACAGTCCTAAATGACATTAGAAGTGATACATTTAAAAATATCAACATGCAAAATCCCTTTTGGGGAAAAAAAGAATTGTATATTTACTTCTCTAAAGCAGTTTTGACTGCTCAGAAGTCCATGATTATACGCATTGGAGACTTAGGAAAAGTTAAGTGAGAATATTCTGATATTTGTGGAATTAAGGCACCCATGTTGCACTCTGGATTACGCATTCACTGCCAGAATTTGATCACTATCAGGCACTGGCTGTAGGTGGTACTGTCTGTATTTCACAGTGTGGAAGCTGCTATGACACTAATTGTCTGATGCAGAATTTGCTTTGGAATTCCTTTGGGTTTAAAATTATTCTTTCATTTAATTCAAAACTAAGTTTAAGAGGCATTTCTTGGGGAGCAAGACTAGGACACATATTCTTGATCCTTTTTTGTGAGGAAAATAATTTAGGCTATGCTTAGGTGTAGAGCTAATTCTGGGCATGCTGTTGTCTTCCTGGATTTGCAGGGAACCTAAACCATTATCTCAGCAATGAGAAATTTGAAAAAATACCAAGGTCGTTGGTTTGAATGCCAGCACTTTTGTGTCTACTTGCACATGACATTAACAAAATTACCTGACCAGTGTGGTTCTCTGAGTTCTGAATTGGCTACTGCATTCCTGATATAGCTGGAAGTTGCAGCTTCCACTTTCTTGTGTGAGAGAACTTGTCTGGTAACTCTGGTAAGGTAGTTTTGTATCACCCCATAAATGTGGGGTACACCAAGTAGAAGCAATAGGCAGAAGAATGTGATGATAATAAATCTCTCATGAAAAATTATGCTTTTTTATATAAATGAAGTTGCTTTTGAGTTTGCTGTCATACTTGTGTACTAAAAATAATAGAGTGTGCCACTTCTTTAATTTTTTCTTCTATGAATACCTGGGGATTTGAGTCTTCAGTTATACTTATTCTGCTCTTTCCATGCCAGAATGTGAAAGGGGTGGAGTGGGTGGAGAGAGAAGAGGATGCCAGATAGAAGTGCATTTCTTCTGTTTTTAAGAATGCATAGGAGAAGGTTTAGTTGGTGTTTAAACACTGGCAAAAAGGACTACAGGGAAAGCAGACAAGATACGGCAGGTCACCATAGTAATTAGTATCAACCAATGAAATAGGTCATGCTTCCTGGTTTAGGACAATACTTGAAAAGGGAGAAGGGTTTAAAAAGATTGCTGTAATTCAGTTTGGGCTGGAGGGGGGAGAAGGTCAAACCAAGAACTTAATATGTGGATGTGTGTGTCCAAAAGCAACAAGGAAGACTTTACTAGTTCAGTAGTTATTGAAATGCTGGTGGGTGTGGGGATTCCCTGGAAGAAAGATTTTTTTTTTTTTTTTTTTTTTTTTTTTTTTTTTTTTTTTTTTTTTTTTTTTTTTTGGTCTTGTTTCTGAGTTGCTGCCCAGGTTTTTTTGGTGACTAGTGTTAGATGTTTGTGCGTTATTAAAGTGGGCTCAAGCAAAATGGAGCTGGAACTCATTTCGAAACAGTAACTCCTTTAGGTTTGTACCCTTTAATTCTCTTCTTTCCTTGCACGGTGTGACTGAGTGTGTGTGTAAAGGAACTTGTCTTAGCAATGGTCTCTCTCAGAGACCATGTATGGGTAAAGCAGTTCGGCTGGTTCAGCTCCCTGCTCCTCCCTCTCACGGAGCTGAGCAGAATCTCTTCTGCTGAAAGGCTTGTGCCACTTTCTGCTTTCTATATTTGTCCAGCAGGGCACACTGGCTCACCAGGCAGTGTGGCTGGCCTGGGGGGCATTTGCTGAGCAGAACTGAGAGCCAGGGCTTGCAGTCTCTGTTGCGTCCGTCTGTCTGTCTGTCTCTGAATCTCTGGGGATGGCTGGTGTTCAAAGTGAAAGGTGATCTGCTTGTGGATGTTGTCTGTTTTGTAAAATGCAGTTCATCCAAATTTGGGAGTCATGGGACTGGAAATGGAGGAGGGAAGGCAGTTGTCTTGGAGGGACAGTTTGTAGTGGGTGGCAGTGGCATCAGAAAGACACAGATTTAACCTCCAAAAGAGCTGCTGTCTTCTGGGATGAGGATTTTAATCTCCCTTCCTGCTTTGGGGAGCGATTAGCCAAGGCCTGTAGCCTTCCATAAAAGGTCTGTTGTCACTGTCTGCCTTGAAGATTAATGAAAGCTAGATCCTGTCCTGGAAGATCTGAGTGCTGTCTTTGCTTGTTATGGGCAATGGGAATGAATGAGGAGCTAGACCCTGGCCTGCCTAGTTTGGAATCAAGAGTTGGTGTTCAGGGATGGGGCTTGTAGGAAATACCTTGTTAGGAAGGGCTGGAAACTTGTAGCTAAGACTTCCCTGACTGTGTGCTTGCATAAACTTTGTTTTAAGGCTCTGCACACATTGGGATGACTATTCACAATTGCTTTTTAAAATAATAGATCAGATGAACAAACAGTGCAGAAAATCTATGAGCTGCTACACTGTAGTAAACTGTTCATGCAATCTTCTTTGAGTAGCAGAAAGGTGCTCAAAATAGTGGCAGCAATTGAATACACCATTAACAGCAGCAATAATTTTTTGAGAGGGAGAAAGAGGGCAGTTGTTTATAGGGCACTTTTTCTGAATTTTAAGAAATGCTGAAAAATTCTCCTGCTTTTGAATATCTATGCAAATAGGCACCAGCCTTTTGTGTCTGGAATTTGAGAGAGGAAAACATTGTTTCAGTTGTGTAATTGATTTTATCAAGATTCCGCCTGGTGTCTTGAGGACCATGTTCCATAAATTCAGTCTGAATTATTTTTCTTTCCTACCACTGAGGTGTCTTCAGTGTATTTCCTCCTGAGAAGGCTATGTGTCTCTTGAATTTGGGAGAAGGACATTTTGGAGGCAAATTGGTGGATCTCAGCTGCCTGGCAATGTCTGGATTGTATTGATGTCTGCAGGCAAGGGACCTGTGATTGATGTGTGACAGAGGGTCATCTTCTTGAACTCAAGCAACTTAGTTGTGTGGCTGTTTTCTGATCATTCTTTGTTTAATGGGGACACACTGCAGTAGTTCTTTCCATCTTCATGTGGAAAACCTATGGAATTTGTTGTGAATTTGTAGCCTGTGGGATGTTAAGCTTGTTACCTGAAGTATCTTGGTATTTTGCCTAATTCTGGTATCCTGTGCTCTGCCTGCCTTTCTTTCCACTTTTCTACTTGCTGACTCCCTAGCTGACAACCTTTCATTTATATGACTTGCCAGTTAAAAGCAATTTTTGGTACTGTTTGAGGCCAGTGATTGGAGTTTTATGATTCTTCAGCTTTCAAGTGTTGTCTCCTATCATACCTTTTTCTCGTAGTCTTGGAGCAGGAATATGATTAGGCAGTTTCAAAGGCCTCTTAGAAGTACACTACTGCATGTTTAAAAATACTGTGTGTCTATTCTGTGAAAGATGCCATGATAAATGGATAGAACTCTGAATAAATAATAAATATATGTGCACCAAGGGCATTTGAGTAGTGAAAAGCTATAGAATGGCACAGGGGAATTTCATTGCACCATTTTGTTAGAATCTTCCTAAAGGACATTGTTCAGAGCTAAGCCAAGCTGTCAAGACAGGAAGTCTTGTTTGCCATATATACTTCTGTGTTTAAGGGAGAATACCCAATAACCCATTCTAGCTTGACTGTGTTAGCCAGTTTGCAGAAAAGGTTTAATCAGGGTTGGAGACAAAGGAAAAATTACCTTTGTCTGATGTCCTTTGAAGATGCTGAAATTCCACAGGAAGGCATAATTTTTTATTTTCTTCTTGCCCTACTGCCTTTTTTTTTTTACTAAAATAATCCCTTTTAAAAAATATTATAATTATGCAGTTGAATAATAAAGTTAGGTTAAGGGAGGACATATGAGAAGATTACAGGAATTTTGAATTAAGTTCAGTGTTCATTTCAAATTGGTGAAACTTATAACTGCTATTGAGAAGTAATCACAGGTATTAAACTCCAGGAAGAATAAATGAAAGTTGGAAAATATTTACTTGTGATTTTAAAAAGCTAAATCATATAGTTTAATCAAGAATATGGAATGAATTACCTTTAATATATGAGGCAGTCCATTGACAAAGAATTGGAACAGTGAAGATGATTATATGGAAGAGCGTATATATAGTTTTACAAGCATAGTACTTTCTTAACAGAAGCAGTGGAAGCCTTGTTTATCACTTGAGGCCTTTAAAAAGGATTAATCAGTAGAGATTTAGTTGTGTGGAATTCAGCACCTAAATCTAGTGATCTGGTTCCATGAGTAATTTAAATGAGCATCCACCAGTATTGCTCTGAAAGAGGCTTGTGCCATTTTTCATGCATTTTTCCTTTCCTTTGTGCTGCCAAGAATATCTGTGTGGTTGTGCAGTGAACTGAATCTAGGAGCATGTCTGGGTTAAAACTATTATTTTCCTGTTGTTGGTAGTGGACAAGATCACATCTTGACCATTTCCTTTCTCAGGCTTGTCATACAGAGGTGGGAGGAGACAGCTGGTGAGGAAAGAGTTGTGCACTATTCTTTTGGCAAGAGCACCAGCCTAAACTGGGTCTATAGCAGGAGTATCTCAATCTATTCCTCTGTATTTCCTCCCCAGTTCTATTGAATGTTTATGGAGAGCTTGTATCCAGTCTCTCAGTAGTATTAAATATTAAGTGAGACTTATTTGCTTGTGTTGCCTGCTGAGGCACATAGAATTTGGTTCTAGATAGGGAAAGGCACATATAATTTGGTTCTAGACAGGGAAGTCCTAAATGTTGTATTAAAATACTTCCTAATGAATACAGTGTTTGATGCTGCTCTACAGAAAAGCCTGCTGGTCATTTGGGAAGAAATAGACTGTCACATCTAAGGTTCTGGAAGTGTAAAGAGCCTCCAGAATCTAGACACGAGGTATAGAGAATCCAAAAAGATACTTGTTTTATGTCTATTCTGTGTGCTCATTCAGCCAAAGCTGTGTTTATAGCACTTACTTTTGCCATAAAGTTTATGGAGTCTCTTCCTGCTAGCACTGGAAACCTGCTAGCAGGTGTCATACTGTGCCTTTCAGGAAAAGGGAGTGGAAATTAATTGATGGATAAGTGTATAAGTGAAGAACACCTGAAAATACGTGCATAAGACTTCAAGCAAGTACTGACCCTCTAGTTCTTGGCAAAGTACATTGACACTCTTGATCCTTTTCCCCCCATGCAGCTAAAATCTAAGATCAGGTTATGGATCCAGCCTTGCACAGCAGGGAGAGTTTTTGAGGCCTTGGGAAGAGAAAGGAGCAAGCAGAGCTTGCTCTGTTGGCACAGGAATCAGTGAGCATCGACCACTGGAGATGAGCAGCCTGGAGAGGGTGTGTCTGGGTCACAGTTGGACCATGAGGGTAGTTTGTGGAGTAAGAGGCTGCTGATACCAGGAGGAAAGGCATTCTATTAGTTATTTTCACATGTTTGTAACTAGGAATGAATACTTCTTCAGACAGGAAAGTTCATCTGAAGTGTGACATTACATTTGTGATGGGTAGTCAGGTAAAAATGGTGCTTCATGGCATGTGTTCATGTGTTCATATGTTTTCAGTAGATCATAAAGGAATGCAGGGTTTGTTTTATTTTCTATATTATTTACAGTTGTATATCTCAGATACTATATAAAGATACTAAAGAGGGGAGTAAATGTTGCAAAGAAGAAATCAAAGTATATACACAAATGATGACAAATGAGAGACCTTCCCAGAGCTGGAATAGAAGTTTAGTAAGAACTGCTTTCCAGTGAAATGGTTACATTTTATTAAATTTGTGTTTTGAGCAAAAGTGGGACCTTCCTAAGTTGAGGTTCCCACACCAATGCCAGCATTTGCCTCTGATGGAGAAAAAGAAATAGCATTAAATACTTTTTAAAGCTTCAGCTCTATACACCCAATATTAAATCTCTTCAAGTGTTAATAAAAATTATTTGCTGTTAAAAGTGATTTGACTCAGTATTCATTGGTTATAACAGAGCAGTAACTCCAGTTCTTTGCAGATGTAAATGAGTGTAATTTGTATCCATTTACTTCTGCAAAGGATTTACCATGTGCCTGTTACAAAATAAAGATAAAAATAATTGAGCATATTTTTACTCTTTGGTTTGCAGGCGTGGCAATGGCAGATTCTGCACGGTAGAGTTCATGGCAAGTATTTGTCTAATATAAGCCAAGCAAGACACATACAAGCTTAAGGTAAATGAGCTTTCTTAGTTGTGCTTCTTTGAAATAAAATATAAATGTTTATACTTCAACATTTTGCAGCTACAGAATTTCAGACCTACTCAGAATTTTATATACAGTTCAGTTCTGATCATTCAAAACTGAGACACCTCAAAATTATTTTCCTCCTGAAGCTGGCAGTAGATACTGGAAACAGCCATGTACACTGTGTCCTCTGGCATTTAGGTGTGGTAGGACACAATAGTGATTGCATTTGAGGATCTTTGTGGGAGACCTGCAATACATCTTTATTCTCTGTTTGCTTCTGAATCTATTCCCTTTTGTACAATCAGAAAAAAGGTGTGTAAGTATCTTGAATTTTTAACCCAGAGTTATGCAAGCCGTGTCTGTCTAAACATTGCACAGGACTGGTTTCCCAATTTAGATTTTTTTTTTATCTTGCCTTTAATGATAGGTAAGTTGAAAGTGTTAGTATTTGAATCTTGTGGCTGAGATGGATGAGGTTGTTAAAGTTCAGCTAAAGTTCAGTTGCTTCTGGGAGTAGGCTTGGTGGTTAAACTGAGAATATTGTTTGTGTTCACTAAAACTCAATCTTTTACCCAAAACAAGACCAAACTCTGTGTTTATGATAGATGTTCCTGTGGCAGGTACAGTCTCCATAAAGCAAAACGTGAATGCATGTTTTCTGAATATTTTGAACCTTCGTTCAAAAAGTAAATGAAATGTTGCTTTTGTTTGTACTTTCTCTATTTTCAACTCCTGATGTATTTTGAGAATCCCTTAATACCATAATCTGGAGAGAGACAGCAGACTAAAACCTTTTGTTGGTGAGATTCTTTGGGTTTTATTAACACACACATGTTTTGTGGATTTTTTTTTTTTTGTAAAGTTGTTTACTAGGTTTTCAGCTGAGATGCAGCTGTAACAATGTGATGATACTCCTGACTGTGTTGAATACATTTTGTCACTAATTTTCAAAATACCTTTTCACAAAGAAAAAAGATTATTATTTCTTTGTACGTATTTGCCCATATTGTACAAATGGAAACTCTTAGGACCAAAAAGTGACTATTGAACCCCATAACTAATGTCTTCTAAGCCCCAGTCCCATTGTTTCAACAGTAGATGATAGGATTGGTTTGTATTCTTAAAGTGTGTCTTTTGATACTTTGATTATGGATTGTAAGACTTGATGATCAATCTTGGAGACGTTTGGGCTGTAATTGTTGACTGGACATGGAACAGACATTACAAATATGATCAACATCCCAAATCTTAAGTATTTTATGATGTCCTGGTTAGAGTAACTTGAAGCATAGCATTTTAAATGTTTTCCTCTCTTTTCATCTTAATCTTCAATGGTGCCAAAATGTGCACCTCTACTATTCTTCATTCTGTTCTTCCTATTACGTCTGAAGTTGAAAAAAACTTACATTCTTGTACTAGAACATACTGTCATGAGTAATTCAGCTGGTCTGCTTGCTAACTGTATAGTTTGTCTGCTGCCCTGTATACCCTTTAGTGTTTGTGCTGGCAGCAGGGAGAAAAACAGTATTCCACAGCTCTGTCTGCCAAAGTAAACTGAGCAGGCGCAGTGGCTGAGCTGTGGCCTTGCCCTGAACAAGGAGCTTCTGGCACTGAGAGCTTTGGGTGGCGTAAAGATTGCAGGAGAAGGGCACTTCTCATAAAAATGTCTCCTTCTCTGGGAAGGTTTTCATACCATAGGAGTTTCCCCGTGCTCTCTCTGTTGTGTTGTTGCCTCATTAGTAAGGGTTGCTACAATGTGACACTTTCTGTGGGTTGTGGCCTGAGCTGTGCAGTGATTGAAACTTCCTCTGGTTTGTGAAGGGCTCTCTGTTCCTAATCTGTGTAGTGCACTTGCTCCGTTGTGCTTTGATGCATCTTTATCTCTCTCCTGTACTTCTTCCTAAGGAATAGTTCGTTCTATATTTTCAAATTTTCATTATTGGTCACATGGGTTCCTAAAAGTATGTAAACCTGCAGTGAGTCCAGACTAAATGCTGATTTATGTGAGAGACTGTTGACGCCAGGATGTATCTGAGGTTGACCTATGTGGTCTGTTTGATCTGTTGGCCTCTTTAATTGCCAATGGTAACCTTGACATCCCATAAACATTAGTTCCTGGAAAGTGTAATGAGAAATCAGAACTAACTGGTCTAGACAAGTGCTGACTGTGACAGTAATTTCATTGATCAGAATCCATTAAATGATCTGGTATTCTCTCAGATGGACCCGGGTGCTGGTGAGACAGAAGTTTTACCACTTAGTATAAAAGCAGTATTACTAGATTTATTGGGCTCATATCCATGTCTAGAACTTAGTGGATAGAGCCACTTGTTTTCATAGCCAGCTGCAGTTCTATTTATATTATATTGCATATCAAAAGTTGCAACTGTTCATCAGTGAGAGTATATTTTGTCACTTTTAGATCTGGCAGGCTTGTTAAATCTAAGTATTAAACCTTTGTTTGTCTACATGGAGTATTCAGGTGGCATCAGCTTTGTGCAGTAGTTGAAAGTGATAACTCTACTTAGATGCAGCACTTTAGTCAGGGGACAACTTCAGGAAAAATTCTTACAAAAGCTGTGATGAGAGTTCTGAATTTACCCATTAATTGTTTTGCTGACTGCACTAAGAACACTCATGCAGCTATGAAAACAGTTGGCTATCAGCATCAAATGCTGGGCTGGGCAGAACTGAGTTTGCACAAGAGCTTGCATCAGTTAATTACGGAAGTGGCGATGCTGCACACACAGCTGGCAGCATCCAGCTGTATGTATGTATATACCTTAGTCTGAGGGATCCAAGACCCAGTTTTTTCTGAGAAGAAACACAGTTGTCAGATTCTTTGGCCTTTGGGCCAAGTTTGTCTGATGTATAAACTTGGATAAATTATTCAGTGTGTTTATGTTCTGCGTGCAATTAAATAAACCATACTAAACCAATTTATGATTTAAGAGCACTCTCCCAGGATTTCTACAGGTGGTTGTCAGATTTGCTGCTTGGTTTTTGAAGTTTTTATTGTCTTGGATTTTGCCTTTGATTCAGTGAAGTGTATATTTTTTCCCAAAGGTATCCAAGAGTTATGGGTTCCTCTGGCTATGTTAGCTGCACTTTTGGTTTCTTTGAAGTTTTTAAATTAATTCACTGGAGTGTTACATAGTTACGTGTGCAAAGTAGAAGATTTTCTTTTTAACATCAAAAAGTTGTTTATATAGATATTCTTAAGCATTCACAAGATCAAGTAGCTGTATTTTTTTTTCTGAAAGCTGATTATCAAAGGGGTATAACTTCACATATAAGGAAAAAATTATGTTATGTGTTGTTTTGAAGACATTAGAAGTTAATCATGAAGAAGGTCTGTTAGCAGGAATATGAGACTTTTTTTGGCTATAAACAAATATTTCATAATTAAATTTTTAAAAAATCAGAGGAATCTGGGTGAGGTGGAAGGAAATATCTTAAGGTAACATGTTTGCCTCAGTCAGTAATTGGAACTTCATAATTCAGAATGTTGTTGTGAAGGAGAAGAAAAATAAATGTGTAGTGTTCCCCAAACAATAGTCAGTTTTGAGTAATATTCTAGGAAACAAAAATTCGTAATTTTGAAAATACATATTTCAAATAACTGAGTTATGTTTGTCAGGATTCGTGGATTAGGTTTTGTTTTCAACAAATGTTATAAGAAAATTAATTTTGTTCTTGTGTTTAAGATTCTTGGTTCCTTTAGAGGCTTTAGTACTTTATTAAATAAATTGAATAAATAGGAAGAATTTAGAAGAATTGAAAATTCTCAAGAGATCTTCCTTTGAAAAAGAGGTCATGAGTACATGGGATAAATAATCAAGTATATTATATGGCAAGTTGGAAGAGGATGTGGCTCACTTACTCTCACTTACTAAAAAAAATATAGAACAAAGGTTAAGTAGGGGCCTGCAAAGCAGTAAAAGTGTGGGAGCTCAGATAGCCTTGTATAATTCTTCTCCTTGCAGATGGATGCAGTTTTTAGTTTGGTAACTATGGAAAAGTAAATAGATTTGGATTTCCTGTAAAATACTGCTAGACCAACATGAGTGTAGTTCTGCAAAATAACCCAGCAAGAGGCATAGAAAAAATTACCTGAGGGGGAAAAATAAGTCAAGAAACTTCACAAATAAAAGATCCCATGTTTTTATTTGAATATTTACTATCTTGTGTTGAGAGTCTGTTACTGAGTTTGCAAAAAGAGAACTCTGAATCATTAAGTAGCATCCCCTATTAATGAGGTGCTGGTATAAAAAATCTGTATGGTTCCTGGCTGATGATTTAAGATGTACTTTTTTCCTTGTGTTGTTCAATTCTGTGTTTCCTAATTCAGTGCTTTGTCATCCATTTCCATTTATACAATCATACAGAAGTTCCCATCTGCAGGTTTGTGGTCATGAGTTAGTGCTGCAGCTGTCAAAATAATGTCATATAGGAGTTTAGGATTGTGGGTACTGCTGTTGGTAGCTGCTTCTGTTGTGACAGCCAAAAAGCCAGACAGGTGGCATAAGTCCAGTGAACATTGCTAGGAAGCTCTAAGACTTCTGTTTTCAGCCATGTTGTGTTTGCAGTCCATTTTTGTGCACCCTTTCATTTACTCTGTGTTTTTGAAATATACAACTTCAGTTTTGAGTCTAATGAGGGTTGTTACCACCTTGTGATGACTTCTGTTATTGGAAATATACTTCACTTTCCCAGTCCTCAGTGCTTTACCAGGTGGAGTTCATGGAATGCTTGTTATTGTCTGATGTTAACTCTGGAGTCCTCAATGTCTGTTTTTCCTTATCTTTTAGAGTGAAGATTGCAACGGCTGGAGGAAGGTGCATAGCTGCAGGTATGAACCAACCAAAGTTTATATCCCTCAGTTGTGTATGAGAGCTTCCTTTCAAAGGTTTAGAAAGAAGTTGTTTTTACATTCAGTGATGAAAGCAGTCATTTTCCACTGCAGTGAGCAGTGCTCCCTGAACCTTAAACTCCGCAGTTTCCTGCCTTTGTACTGCCAAAGGGGGTTGGGAGTGTTAACAGTTCAGGACTGTGAGTACTGAGTCAATAGTTGTCTTTAATTCCATCTGTAATTTCATCATCTTAGAAACATAACTGCAAAGTAGAAATGTGTGTCTTCATAGTAACTTCTTGATCAGAACAGAGCTGCAGTATTCAGTAGTACATGAAACCCTAAAGGTGAGTGTTGGTAGAACAACTCCTGGGCTGAGACAAATTTAACTATGTGCAGCAGAACAGAAACATAGTCCAGTATGAAAATGCATGGAGTCAGATCTTTTGGTGCAATTTTCTTAGTTCTAGAAGTCCAGTAAGGGTGTAGTTTCGTGTGACAGCTGAGACAATTGCCTTTTCCTTTCTTTAGTGCTGTGTCCTCTGGTTATGTTTGGTTCTCATGGTAGCTCACATTATAGACAGAGTCAACTTGACAACCCAGTAAAAAGCTCTTGTGATCTAATTATTCCTCTGGTTTAGGAAGTTGGAATGATTTACTGTGTGGTCAGAGGAGTACAGAAGGACATATCAGACTGTTCATACTGTGCACCTCAAGAGTCTTGTTCACTTCTGAGACAACTGACCTGTAACTGCTGTGTTAAGTAACACTATAAGTATCACCACAACCAAAGTTTGGTGATTTTTGCTCTTGCTGTGAATCACCTCTGCTATGGCACAAATATTTAAAGTGTGCTTTGGTCTGTAGACAGCCAGGGAGAATTGAGTTTTTATATTGTCTTGAGGAAAGAGTTGTTTTCTCATTTGCTACAGTTTTCATAAATACATTGGGAAGGATTTAGTTATGTCTAGATCAGAAAGAAAACAAATTTATCTTTAAAGTGCAGGATATCCTGTCTCTCCATATGTTACTCATCAGGGTAGAAAGATCTAAAGTTGGTTTAAGAAATCCAGGAAAACTTCATTTTCAAGTGACTTTTTAGAGGATTGGTGATTGACCTCTGTGTTTGGGAGTACCGGTTTGAGGGCATTTGTCTCTAGGCATTGTGTGGGTTGCAAAACATTCAACTTCTTTTCTAAATGTCTGGGGCTCTGTACTTTGCCCTTCCTGCTCCTTTGCTGTCCATTAGGACCATACAGAAGATTGGAAAGAGAGAATACTGATCATTATGTTTGTGGCTTTTTTCTGAAGAATTTGCATCTTTTGAGAAAAACTAGGCCTAATCAGTTTAGCCTTTCAAACTCATGGGATTCTCCAATTGCAAAACACAGGTCCAGAATCAATATATTTGGATTACTTAAATAACAAAACACACAGATTACTTAAATAGCAAAATAATCACCAAGTTTCTGGTTGATGAAAATAAGTCGCTTTTATTTGGTGCAAGATCTATGGTTTCTCATTATAAGAGCAAAATAAAGTTGAATCCTACTGCCTGTATGTGAATAAGAAAGGTGTCCAAATGAAAGAGGATGTAGTCTTTTCTTAAACAGCTAATATTGGTATATAAAATTGTTTGTATACATCCCAGTATGTAATGCCTCATCATGCTTAACTCTACAGAGATATATCAGAATAAAACTGAAGGCATTCTGTTTCTGGTCTGGTGCAGAGAACAAAATTGAGGAGTCAGCTTTGCTTTGAGATGAGTCAGTCCTACCTCTGTATTGACTCTTGTCATGTACACATTTACCATGCTGAAACATGTCTGTGTTCAAATAAAATTTCTGCAGATATGAGCCCCTTTTGAAATTGAAGTCTTTGGCACGGAGATAAAAATGGGCATTAAAAGATTGTAGATTGCCAAATGATAGTCATGGAATCTTTAAGGTTGGAGAAGACTCTTAAGATCAGAGAGTTCAACCATTAACCTAACACTGCTTAGTCTGTCACTAAACCTGTCCCTTAGCACTGCATCTACATGTTTTTCAAGTACCTGCAGGGATGGTGATTTTAACACTTCTCTGGGTAGCCTGTTCCAATGCTTGACAACCCTGTCAGTGAAGAAATTCTTCGTAATATCCAATCTAAACTTCTTCTTGAGGCCATTTCGTCTGGTCTTGTAACTTGAGAGAAAAGACTGACCCCCACCTCAATACAGCCTCCTTTTAGGCAGTTGTAAAGAGAATAAGGTCTCCCTTCAGCCTTCTTTTCTCCAGGCTAAACAATCCCACCTCTTTCAAGTTCTCCCCATAAGACTTGTGCTCCAGACACTTCAGCAGCTCCGTTGCCCTTCTCTGGACAGGCTCCAGCACCTCAGTGTCCTTCTTGTAGTGAGGGGCCCAAAACTGGACACAGCACTTGAGGTGTGGCCTCACCAGTGCCAAGTACAGGGGGACAATCAGTGCCCTGGTCCTGCTGGCCACACCAGTGCTGATCCAGGCCAGGATGCCATTGGCCTTCCTGGCCACCTGAGCACTGCTGGATCATGTTCAGCTGCTGTCAACCAACCTTCCTAAGTCCTACTCTGCTGGGCAGTTTTCCAGCCACTCTTCCCCAGCCTGTAGTGCTGCATGGGGTTGTTGTGACCCAAGTGCAGGACCTGGCACTTTGCCTTGTTGAGACGCACACAGTTGGCCTCAGTCCATCAATCCAGCCTGTCCAGATCCCTCTGCAGAGCCTTCCTACCCTCTGGCAGATCAACACTCCCACCCAGCAGGGATGCACTCACACTTGCTGAGGATGCACTTGATCCCCTCATTCAGATCATTGATAAAGAGATTAAACAGGACTGGCCCCAATTCTGAGGCCTGGGGATCACCACTGGTCACAAGCCATCAGCTGGATGTAACTCCAGGCACCACCACTCCCTGGGCCCAGCAGTCCAGCCAGATTTTATCCAGCAAAGAATACACCCATTCACATCATGGGAAGACACTTTGTTCAGGAGAATGCTGTGGGAAAGTGTCAGAGACTTTATTGAAGTTCAGCCTTTCCCTCATCCACTGAGCAGGTCACCTTGACATAGGAGATCAGGTTGGTCAAGCAGGATCTGCCTTTCAGAAACCCCTGCTGGCTGGGCTTATTCCCCTGGTTGTGTATGTTGTGTGATGGCACTCAGGATGATCTACTCCATGACCTTCCCTATCCCAGAGGTCTGGCTGACAGGCCTGTGGTTCCCCAGATCCTCCTTTCAACCCTTCATGTAGATAGGTGTAACATTTGCTAACTTCCAGTCAACTGGGACCTGCCTGGTTGAGCAGGACTGCTGGTAAATGATGGAAGGTAACTTGGCTAGCTTTTCCATCAGTTCTCTCAGTCCCCAGGGGTGTTTGCCATTAGGTCCCATGGACTTCTGCAAGTCGCTGACCCTTTCTTCCTAGATTATGGGGGTTTCATTGTGCTCCCTATCTCTATCTTCCAGCTCAGGGGGCTGAGAACAACTGGACTTGTTATCAAAGGCTAAGACAAAAAAGGCATTAAATACCTCTGCCTTTTGCTCATGCTTTTTCACTATGTTTCCTTCTGCACCCAGTAAAAGATGGAGGTTTTCCTTAGCCCTCCTTTTGTTGCTAATGCATTTTGAAAAACATTTCTTGTCTTTTACAGCAGTAGCCAAATTAAGTTATAGTTGGGCTTTGGCCCTTCTGATTTTCTCCCTGCATAACCTCATGACATCACTGTAGTCCTTCCAAGTTGCCTGCTCCTTCTTCTTTCCTTGCCCTACTGAGTTCCAACCAAAGCTCTCTGTTCAGCCAGCCTGGTCTTCTTCCTCACTGGCTCATCTTTCAGCACATCTCCTGCTCCTGAGCCTTTAGGATTTCCTTCTTCAAGCACATCCAGCCTTCCTAGACTCCTCTGCCTGTCAGGACTGCCTCCCAAGGGACTCCATCTCCTAAACAAGCCACAGTCTGCCCTCCAGAAGTCTAANAAATAAAGTTGAATCCTACTGCCTGTATGTGAATAAGAAAGGTGTCCAAATGAAAGAGGATGTAGTCTTTTCTTAAACAGCTAATATTGGTATATAAAATTGTTTGTATACATCCCAGTATGTAATGCCTCATCATGCTTAACTCTACAGAGATATATCAGAATAAAACTGAAGGCATTCTGTTTCTGGTCTGGTGCAGAGAACAAAATTGAGGAGTCAGCTTTGCTTTGAGATGAGTCAGTCCTACCTCTGTATTGACTCTTGTCATGTACACATTTACCATGCTGAAACATGTCTGTGTTCAAATAAAATTTCTGCAGATATGAGCCCCTTTTGAAATTGAAGTCTTTGGCACGGAGATAAAAATGGGCATTAAAAGATTGTAGATTGCCAAATGATAGTCATGGAATCTTTAAGGTTGGAGAAGACTCTTAAGATCAGAGAGTTCAACCATTAACCTAACACTGCTTAGTCTGTCACTAAACCTGTCCCTTAGCACTGCATCTACATGTTTTTCAAGTACCTGCAGGGATGGTGATTTTAACACTTCTCTGGGTAGCCTGTTCCAATGCTTGACAACCCTGTCAGTGAAGAAATTCTTCGTAATATCCAATCTAAACTTCTTCTTGAGGCCATTTCGTCTGGTCTTGTAACTTGAGAGAAAAGACTGACCCCCACCTCAATACAGCCTCCTTTTAGGCAGTTGTAAAGAGAATAAGGTCTCCCTTCAGCCTTCTTTTCTCCAGGCTAAACAATCCCACCTCTTTCAAGTTCTCCCCATAAGACTTGTGCTCCAGACACTTCAGCAGCTCCGTTGCCCTTCTCTGGACAGGCTCCAGCACCTCAGTGTCCTTCTTGTAGTGAGGGGCCCAAAACTGGACACAGCACTTGAGGTGTGGCCTCACCAGTGCCAAGTACAGGGGGACAATCAGTGCCCTGGTCCTGCTGGCCACACCAGTGCTGATCCAGGCCAGGATGCCATTGGCCTTCCTGGCCACCTGAGCACTGCTGGATCATGTTCAGCTGCTGTCAACCAACCTTCCTAAGTCCTACTCTGCTGGGCAGTTTTCCAGCCACTCTTCCCCAGCCTGTAGTGCTGCATGGGGTTGTTGTGACCCAAGTGCAGGACCTGGCACTTTGCCTTGTTGAGACGCACACAGTTGGCCTCAGTCCATCAATCCAGCCTGTCCAGATCCCTCTGCAGAGCCTTCCTACCCTCTGGCAGATCAACACTCCCACCCAGCAGGGATGCACTCACACTTGCTGAGGATGCACTTGATCCCCTCATTCAGATCATTGATAAAGAGATTAAACAGGACTGGCCCCAATTCTGAGGCCTGGGGATCACCACTGGTCACAAGCCATCAGCTGGATGTAACTCCAGGCACCACCACTCCCTGGGCCCAGCAGTCCAGCCAGATTTTATCCAGCAAAGAATACACCCATTCACATCATGGGAAGACACTTTGTTCAGGAGAATGCTGTGGGAAAGTGTCAGAGACTTTATTGAAGTTCAGCCTTTCCCTCATCCACTGAGCAGGTCACCTTGACATAGGAGATCAGGTTGGTCAAGCAGGATCTGCCTTTCAGAAACCCCTGCTGGCTGGGCTTATTCCCCTGGTTGTGTATGTTGTGTGATGGCACTCAGGATGATCTACTCCATGACCTTCCCTATCCCAGAGGTCTGGCTGACAGGCCTGTGGTTCCCCAGATCCTCCTTTCAACCCTTCATGTAGATAGGTGTAACATTTGCTAACTTCCAGTCAACTGGGACCTGCCTGGTTGAGCAGGACTGCTGGTAAATGATGGAAGGTAACTTGGCTAGCTTTTCCATCAGTTCTCTCAGTCCCCAGGGGTGTTTGCCATTAGGTCCCATGGACTTCTGCAAGTCGCTGACCCTTTCTTCCTAGATTATGGGGGTTTCATTGTGCTCCCTATCTCTATCTTCCAGCTCAGGGGGCTGAGAACAACTGGACTTGTTATCAAAGGCTAAGACAAAAAAGGCATTAAATACCTCTGCCTTTTGCTCATGCTTTTTCACTATGTTTCCTTCTGCACCCAGTAAAAGATGGAGGTTTTCCTTAGCCCTCCTTTTGTTGCTAATGCATTTTGAAAAACATTTCTTGTCTTTTACAGCAGTAGCCAAATTAAGTTATAGTTGGGCTTTGGCCCTTCTGATTTTCTCCCTGCATAACCTCATGACATCACTGTAGTCCTTCCAAGTTGCCTGCTCCTTCTTCTTTCCTTGCCCTACTGAGTTCCAACCAAAGCTCTCTGTTCAGCCAGCCTGGTCTTCTTCCTCACTGGCTCATCTTTCAGCACATCTCCTGCTCCTGAGCCTTTAGGATTTCCTTCTTCAAGCACATCCAGCCTTCCTAGACTCCTCTGCCTGTCAGGACTGCCTCCCAAGGGACTCCATCTCCTAAACAAGCCACAGTCTGCCCTCCAGAAGTCTAAGGTGGCAGTGCTGCTGGCATTCCCTCCTTACTACTCCAAGAATCAAAAGCTGTAATTTTGTGACTGTGATGTCCAAAACAGCTTCCAGCATCACCCCCCAGTCCTTCCCTGTTTGCAAGCAGCAGGTCCAATGGGATGCCTTCCCTACTGGCTCCCTCACTGTCTGTGCCAGGGAGCTACTGTCCAGACACTCCAAGAACTTCCTAGACTGTTTCCTCTCTGCTGTGTTGTATTTCCAACAAACATCTGGTAAGTTGAAGTCCTCCACAAGAACAAAGGCTGGCAATAGTGAGACTTCTCCCAGCTGTGAGCATTGGTATAGATGTACTTCAGGTGGGCTATCAATCCTCCTGCCTTTTCAGGGAGAGAAGCTGTAATTCCTGCATGAAACTTAGAAAACAATTTGGCTCTTCTGCTGTAAAAAGTTAATGCCTCAAAACTTCTAAAGCCATTTATAGTTTAGGAACATAGATATAAATTTATTTGATGATAGAATTATTTATTTGCTTGAAGAAACTGGATCAGAGTAGTATTCTTCATTCTTTCTGGGCTTAGCTCTTCCTGAAGTTGAAAACTACTAAAAGCACCAAACTCAGAGGCAGCATTTAGGGGAGAGAAAGAGGGCAAAGACACTCTTAAGTGGGATCTGTGCCTTCAGCACAAGATTGCTTGCAAGCATTATATTCTTACTCTCTTGCAGTGAAGATTTGAGTGTTGTAGTGCAAGTGTGATTTGTCCTTTGTATTTCTGTGTGTGTTGGGGTCTGAATTCAGTCAATAAACAAAAAAAAAGGGTGTGAGGAGAAACTCAAACCTTGCTGCAGCCTGAAATGTTCCATCCTGTCCCCTGTCCTTCCACAGGGTAGAAATGTGTGTCCTCTCTTCTTATACTCATTTCCTGCTTTGTCTCCTGTGTCATACAGCTGCCTTCATTTCCTCTTCCCATTGTTGTGACCAAGCTACTTTTCCTACTTTCTCAAGAAGTTTTTTCTGTCTGCAGTGCCAAAGTGTCTACAGGTCTTTCCGACCTCTCTTAGGTAATTAAGGTTTCCATAGCTTTTTGTCTCTTGCAAAGTGCAGGCATTGTTATGTTCTAGCATTGTGATTATAAAAACTTAAAATGCTTCTCAAGATCAAACTATTGGAATGTTTGCATATGTTAAAAAAAAAAAAGCAATTAAAGGAAATTTTCTTTTACATACCTTACTATAGAGTTTAAGCAGTGCCTGAAATAGACATTTCGCATCTATTTACAAAAAAACCCAAAACAAAACAAACCACTGATGCCTTCATGGGCTACCTAAAAACAGAGGCCCGACAAAATTAAGAGAATAAAAAGCTGTTATTGAAGGGCCTTCAGATGTACCTGAAGGTACATCAGGGCAGACAAAGCCTACCCAGGGGCTACACCCCAAAATGGACGACCGGTCACAGGTTTTCACACTTTAATGAGTTTGGTCCATTTGCATATTGGGGGTTGACCTTCCAATTACAGCTTCAGGTGATGAAGTCATTTACCCCAGGTTTGCTCCCACCCCAACTCACTTTTGTTTACATTTCTTGGGGCCTGAGACAGTCAGGTGTCCTTGATTCCCAGGCCTAGAGAGGAATTGTTTTGTCTGACCAAAATGGGAAAGNCTGGCACTTTGCCTTGTTGAGACGCACACAGTTGGCCTCAGTCCATCAATCCAGCCTGTCCAGATCCCTCTGCAGAGCCTTCCTACCCTCTGGCAGATCAACACTCCCACCCAGCAGGGATGCACTCACACTTGCTGAGGATGCACTTGATCCCCTCATTCAGATCATTGATAAAGAGATTAAACAGGACTGGCCCCAATTCTGAGGCCTGGGGATCACCACTGGTCACAAGCCATCAGCTGGATGTAACTCCAGGCACCACCACTCCCTGGGCCCAGCAGTCCAGCCAGATTTTATCCAGCAAAGAATACACCCATTCACATCATGGGAAGACACTTTGTTCAGGAGAATGCTGTGGGAAAGTGTCAGAGACTTTATTGAAGTTCAGCCTTTCCCTCATCCACTGAGCAGGTCACCTTGACATAGGAGATCAGGTTGGTCAAGCAGGATCTGCCTTTCAGAAACCCCTGCTGGCTGGGCTTATTCCCCTGGTTGTGTATGTTGTGTGATGGCACTCAGGATGATCTACTCCATGACCTTCCCTATCCCAGAGGTCTGGCTGACAGGCCTGTGGTTCCCCAGATCCTCCTTTCAACCCTTCATGTAGATAGGTGTAACATTTGCTAACTTCCAGTCAACTGGGACCTGCCTGGTTGAGCAGGACTGCTGGTAAATGATGGAAGGTAACTTGGCTAGCTTTTCCATCAGTTCTCTCAGTCCCCAGGGGTGTTTGCCATTAGGTCCCATGGACTTCTGCAAGTCGCTGACCCTTTCTTCCTAGATTATGGGGGTTTCATTGTGCTCCCTANCATGGGCTACCTAAAAACAGAGGCCCGACAAAATTAAGAGAATAAAAAGCTGTTATTGAAGGGCCTTCAGATGTACCTGAAGGTACATCAGGGCAGACAAAGCCTACCCAGGGGCTACACCCCAAAATGGACGACCGGTCACAGGTTTTCACACTTTAATGAGTTTGGTCCANCCCTCCTTTTGTTGCTAATGCATTTTGAAAAACATTTCTTGTCTTTTACAGCAGTAGCCAAATTAAGTTATAGTTGGGCTTTGGCCCTTCTGATTTTCTCCCTGCATAACCTCATGACATCACTGTAGTCCTTCCAAGTTGCCTGCTCCTTCTTCTTTCCTTGCCCTACTGAGTTCCAACCAAAGCTCTCTGTTCAGCCAGCCTGGTCTTCTTCCTCACTGGCTCATCTTTCAGCACATCTCCTGCTCCTGAGCCTTTAGGATTTCCTTCTTCAAGCACATCCAGCCTTCCTAGACTCCTCTGCCTGTCAGGACTGCCTCCCAAGGGACTCCATCTCCTAAACAAGCCACAGTCTGCCCTCCAGAAGTCTAAGGTGGCAGTGCTGCTGGCATTCCCTCCTTACTACTCCAAGAATCAAAAGCTGTAATTTTGTGACTGTGATGTCCAAAACAGCTTCCAGCATCACCCCCCAGTCCTTCCCTGTTTGCAAGCAGCAGGTCCAATGGGATGCCTTCCCTACTGGCTCCCTCACTGTCTGTGCCAGGGAGCTACTGTCCAGACACTCCAAGAACTTCCTAGACTGTTTCCTCTCTGCTGTGTTGTATTTCCAACAAACATCTGGTAAGTTGAAGTCCTCCACAAGAACAAAGGCTGGCAATAGTGAGACTTCTCCCAGCTGTGAGCATTGGTATAGATGTACTTCAGGTGGGCTATCAATCCTCCTGCCTTTTCAGGGAGAGAAGCTGTAATTCCTGCATGAAACTTAGAAAACAATTTGGCTCTTCTGCTGTAAAAAGTTAATGCCTCAAAACTTCTAAAGCCATTTATAGTTTAGGAACATAGATATAAATTTATTTGATGATAGAATTATTTATTTGCTTGAAGAAACTGGATCAGAGTAGTATTCTTCATTCTTTCTGGGCTTAGCTCTTCCTGAAGTTGAAAACTACTAAAAGCACCAAACTCAGAGGCAGCATTTAGGGGAGAGAAAGAGGGCAAAGACACTCTTAAGTGGGATCTGTGCCTTCAGCACAAGATTGCTTGCAAGCATTATATTCTTACTCTCTTGCAGTGAAGATTTGAGTGTTGTAGTGCAAGTGTGATTTGTCCTTTGTATTTCTGTGTGTGTTGGGGTCTGAATTCAGTCAATAAACAAAAAAAAAGGGTGTGAGGAGAAACTCAAACCTTGCTGCAGCCTGAAATGTTCCATCCTGTCCCCTGTCCTTCCACAGGGTAGAAATGTGTGTCCTCTCTTCTTATACTCATTTCCTGCTTTGTCTCCTGTGTCATACAGCTGCCTTCATTTCCTCTTCCCATTGTTGTGACCAAGCTACTTTTCCTACTTTCTCAAGAAGTTTTTTCTGTCTGCAGTGCCAAAGTGTCTACAGGTCTTTCCGACCTCTCTTAGGTAATTAAGGTTTCCATAGCTTTTTGTCTCTTGCAAAGTGCAGGCATTGTTATGTTCTAGCATTGTGATTATAAAAACTTAAAATGCTTCTCAAGATCAAACTATTGGAATGTTTGCATATGTTAAAAAAAAAAAAGCAATTAAAGGAAATTTTCTTTTACATACCTTACTATAGAGTTTAAGCAGTGCCTGAAATAGACATTTCGCATCTATTTACAAAAAAACCCAAAACAAAACAAACCACTGATGCCTTCATGGGCTACCTAAAAACAGAGGCCCGACAAAATTAAGAGAATAAAAAGCTGTTATTGAAGGGCCTTCAGATGTACCTGAAGGTACATCAGGGCAGACAAAGCCTACCCAGGGGCTACACCCCAAAATGGACGACCGGTCACAGGTTTTCACACTTTAATGAGTTTGGTCCATTTGCATATTGGGGGTTGACCTTCCAATTACAGCTTCAGGTGATGAAGTCATTTACCCCAGGTTTGCTCCCACCCCAACTCACTTTTGTTTACATTTCTTGGGGCCTGAGACAGTCAGGTGTCCTTGATTCCCAGGCCTAGAGAGGAATTGTTTTGTCTGACCAAAATGGGAAAGCAGTAGCTAACACTCTGTATGGAGTTCAATTATTCACTAAAGAATTGCAGCATTACAAATATATGAAAAATACAAAAGCTAAAATCTTAAGGCATCACCACAACCTAGAGGTAAGGATAAAGAACTTAAATATTTTAATTGTTTCTGCTATTGTTGTCTTTAATATACTAGAAGGAGGGGAAGAAATCTGTACATGTCTGCTTTAAAAGCAGTTGCCCTGGGATACATCAGTGCTTTTTCCTAGTATCAATTATTAATTGTAAAATGTCTCACAAAGAAGGTTAAGCATGTGATGTTTACTCCTCGTCTGTGATTTGCCAAAATTAATTTTTTTAGAGAACCTGCATTAAGGCTTGTTGGAGCTCTAAGGGGTTGTCCTGCATTAATTGCTCCAAGTTCGTTATTTGGTCTTTTAGCAGTTTGTTTGCTTATGTGCTTCATGTCTGGTACCTTTAATACAGTGTCTTCTCAGCCAGACCTCTCTTGTCTTCTTTGCATCACAGTAAGTTTTCCTGTGTCCTGCGCTTTAGTTTTAAATTCACAACTACAATTTGTCTCCCTCTGCATTCCCATAGTCTGAAAAAGACAAGAAAATATGCAAAACAAACAAAATGTATCAGGGAAAGACAGAAACGTAACATAAATTTCAGATCACTACTGTGAAGGTAACAATTGAGAACTTTAATTACAAAACTAAAGATAGCAAAATAAACTATCTTACAATATAAGAGAAAGAAAACAATACAAGAAGGTACCTCTTCTTGTATTTCTGTGAAGAGTAACATAAGCATGTAATATATCATTGGGGAACAGGTATATGAAGGAGATAATTAAACACCAAAAAGAAGATGAAGTTTCTCGGAAACTGCCTTATTTTGAAGATTTTACTTACATATAGGCATTTTTTTTCCTTATTTCACTGTGCTAATATAGTAGTGTACTGTCCTAGTGCTGCACAAGTACTCTCCTTGAAAACAGGGTGAGTATGTAGTACTATGTGCCTTTGGAAAAATCCACATATAGTAATTGGAGTTGTCTGTCACTCTGTAAATAGCACTTTAGCAGACTGAGATATTTGAAGTTTGTTGGAGGTTCTTTATCTAAAAGAAATAATTAAATAGATACAGGTTCTGGAAAGAATCATTGTGATATTCCTCGAGGTAATGCTATGAAGGCTATCAGCTTGCATACTCCCCATTGACAATAGGGTAATGAGCAACTTTATAGGCACAGATGGGTGTTTTGGGTCCCTGTCAGGAGGCAGTCTCATGGCCAGTCTGTTCTGTTTTTCTCTCTTTGGTAATGCCTGTGCAGGCCTTTGGAGCATCAGCACTGAAGCAGCAGGTCAAGCCCTGGGTTAGCAACCTCATGCTGCTTTGTTAGCTGACAGCTGTGCACTAAGAGAGTAGAACTCAGGGTAGCATCGTGCAGCTGTTCTGCCCTAGAGAAGCAGATCATTGTCTGCAGAGCCGTGGGTTGCTCACATCACAGAATTCCAATACCCACAGTTCCATCTGGATATTCACAGCACAATCCTGCATCCCCTCTCAGACAAGCAGATGAAGAGGCAATGTGTCTGAAGATGAGAGGAAAATTGAACAAGTTTGTAGGCCACTGCCTTAAACTTTATGAACTTCATTCATGTGTTGTAAGAGGGTCTTAAGACTGATAATTCAGCCTTCCTCCAAGTTCTCATTAGACATGCTGTCATAGCAGTTACTGGCAGAGCAGGACCTAGTTGCAGTTTGGGGTGGGGTTTTTTTGACTTCTCAATTGAACAGATGTTGTAACCTGTTTCCTGGTTGATAAGCTCTCACATTGCAGAGCACTGCCTTTTGGTGTAAGCTGTCCTCAGGAGTGAGCCAGATATTGAGTATATCACAGATTGAATTTGTTCGTCAGTTGTGTGGTGACATAGTGAAAGCTATTGCAAGGCATTTTAAAATAAGGGAAAGCATATATACTGGTTGCTGTCTGTGCTGTCACATTTCCTGAAGTCCAGAGGTGTGGGATTTGGGTTTCTTTTGTTGTGTAGTTTGTGGTGTTGGAGGAGCTGTTGGGGAGGGTTTTGTGTTACTTTACCAAAGCAATTGAATATAGTGCAGATATTTTTAATGAACATTTACATCATATGTGTATAGTTCAGTTCTTGAGTAGCTTTAACAGGACAGGACAATTCTTGTCTTTTTTTTTTTTTTTTACATAATGTTTTTTTTTTGTCTGAACACAAATGCATAGGCATATTCCTGCTCTTTGGCATGTTCCAGGCCTATTGTTGTCATTCACAGTAACCTCTAGTGTTTTTATCACCACAAAACTGACTCAGTGGTCTCTCAGCCTCTCTGTTTTAAGCTCAGAACCTCACCTGTTGTGGTTTGTCTGGTAGCCTCTGATGGGTCTCTTCCAAGTACTTGTCCAGTCTCTTCCACTCACATAAGTTTATTTCATCTGTACTATCCTGCCAAGGAGTTCCAAAAATGTACTAACCTGTGTATGAAATACATCTTTCTTTCTCAGAGGAGGAATGCTGTTGTATCAGTTATTAGGATTTTGCTTTCTTAGCTGTCATTTGAAAAGCTGGTTTATAGCTACAAGCTGCCTAAGGTAATAGCCACACATGCCCTTTGACAGTCACATGCATTCACTTCACTGCTTGAAGTAAAAGCAAGAGGGACACCCAGACTGTTCAGACAAATAAATGTATGGCAGTCAAAGCAGAACTGTTTGGCATCACCAGTACCCAAAGGGAGCCTGCAAGAAAGATGGAGACTATTTACAAGGGCATGTAGTGACCAGACAAGTAGGAATGGCTTCAAACTGGGAGTAGGTTTAGATCAGATCTTAGCAAGGAGATCTTTACTGTGAGGTTGGTGAGGTACTGGAACAGGATGCTGAGAGAATTAGTGGATGCCTCATCCCTGGAAGTGTTCAAGGCCAGGTAGCATGAGGCACTGAGCAAACTGGTCTAGTGGAAGGTGTCCCTGCCCATGGCAGGGGGAGTTGGAACTAAGGGATCTTTAAGGTTCATTCCAACCCAAGCCATTCTACAATTCTGTAATTCTGTGATTCCTTCTTGAAAACATTTGAATCCACTGTTCATATTCAAATAAATTTGTCAGACCAGTAAATGTATCAAGGCATTAAGTTACTAATAATTTAGCATTAATTGAAGGGGAAGTCAAAATAGAGCATTTAACTCTTGCTCTTTTCCCATGAGTGAGCAAGTATCTCTGAGCTGGTCTGGCTGTTGGCTGTGGTCTACACAAAAATAAACAGGGAGAAATCACTGAAGCATCTTGAGATATACAGGATTTAGTCTCAGAAGGTAAGACATATCCATAGAAAGAGTTTGTTTTTTTTTTTTAATTCTGCTTTTGCTGTGTATTGGCATATTTGTGTTAAGGGTGTATGGATTTATTGAATAGCAAACAGTATTCTCAGTTCTCTGTGCCCCCGGAAATCATCACTGCCTCCCAGTTTGTCTGTGTGACATCTGGAAATTGAAGAGCTAAGGGAAGTTGCTTGGATTTTTGCACTGAATTGGTACAAAGCTCTTCTACCACAGCTTTCAGTCCCTTGACTTCTCTCTAAAACATCATTTTCAAGCAATAGGTCTTTGCTGACCTGCTTAGTTCAGAACCCCTTTATCCAACGGCCTTACACAGGTATAGGACTTTATATATTGATTTGCCACATCGTAGTTGTGGTATCAGTGGCTACAGAGAAGCAGTAATTCTGTGTGTTTAATTCAAAAGTTGTCTTCCTTATCTATTTTGACATGAAGATTTTGTGCTGCAGGTGTTGATTTAGAAAGGTAAAAAGTTGTGACTAGAGACATTGAGAACTGCCAGACTGGACATATTCTGGTTCTTTATTTCTTTCTGATAATGCCTTGTACTATGTGCATTAGACAAATGGGTCTAAAATCTTTATTGATGAGGCTGTGTTTAAAGATGACATTACTTTGTTGTTCCTTCCTAATGTTAACTAGAAAGTGTAATTGTTATATGCAGTATTTTGAGGCAGATAGCCCAGGGGTTATCTGTTTAAAAAAATAGTTGGGATTTTTATATATGTGCAGTAAATAAAAGTGGGAAAAAAATATCCCTGCACACATCCAGTTGTGTTCAAGCCTTGTCAAGCTTTGACACCACCACTAAATATTTATCTATGAAATTAATAAGAAATGTTCCCTCTTAACAGTTTGAGTTTGCCTTTGCCAGATTCCTGTTTTATTCCCATGAACATAGGAAACTATAACTGCTTTGTGAACTGTGAGGAAGGAGATTCTGTGTGAAGTGAATGTTGCATAGCAGGAAGAACAGATAAGCATATGTGTTTGAAGAGGCCCATAAACAATTTGAGAGAAAATGTACCTGTTTGTTTTTCTTGTCTATCGTTTTATAATCTCCACTGTTTGGAATTAATTAGAATAACAAATTTATTCACTTCAATGCAAAGTTTCATCTCTTTTTCAGGAAAAATAATTCCCTAACTTTTCAAAATAAATGTTACATAGTTTACTGCAATAATTTGTCTTTACTGTAAAAAAAGCTATGTTTAGCTGCTGTTTCATTTTTCTCTAAAAGTACTTAGGCAGAGAAAGCCTGTCCTGTAAGCCAAAAGGCTGGGTGACTTGCTGTTTCATCTGCTGGCAGAGAGCTGGGAGTCCTGGGGTTTCTTCAGTAAAATGAAAATTCATAATTCATTCCTTTCCCAGAATTAATTGAAGTAGAAGCTACAGGACTTCATTCACAAGCCAGAGAAGTAGATCAAGAATGTATTGATGTACCTCAAAAATTTTTCTCCAGAAATATTTTGAGGAAGGGAAAGGGAAAAAAAAGCTTCTAGTAGGATCTATTTTTAGAATTGAGCTTACTTAATTTGTAAAATTTCAGTTGTGCCTAGATCTCATTTATCTGCTCTCAGATAAATGTGTAAGAGGGAACACCACGAAACTTTGGGATTTCCAAGGTAAAAGGAAGTTGTCTTCCCCTCCTATCTCTTTTCTCCACCTGGGAACTTCTACAAAAGTTTATATAAATGAAAATGTTTTTCAGTTAATTTAATCTGCATTGTAGGCAGCCCAAAAACTTCATGTATTTTGATGGTATATTCAGTATTCTGGATGTGTCAGATGTGTGTACCCACAGTGCATAACAGTCAAAGAGATTGGCAGAGGAAGAAACTGCAGTTTTGGCAACTAGGTAAGGGGCTTTTTGTACCCAGTGAGGCATGGGGAGACAGTTTGGATTTCAACACAGGCAGAAAACATTCTGACCACATGCTTACACGATCAACAATGAAACAACAAAATATTGACAAGCAGCTACTGTATTTTGATGCACATAATCTAGGGGTTATCAGTTTAGAACCAAAACTGCAATTCAGCAGCACTGTAAGAATCTGGATATGCACAGATAATACAAGGGGAAGTTTATTCTAGGACCTGTCTCCTTCAGAGCTTCACAGTGTCTGATTTCCCCATAGCCTACATCCTTTCCCATAGCTTGCTCTCACCATGCCAGTAGTCCCTCAGCTTCAGATTTGTGTATGCTGTCTGAGTACAGAATGTATAAAATAAAAGATGGTATTATCTTCAGCTTTCAGAGTTAATTGCTCATTGAAATTAGGCTTTCCTATGAAAGAAAATATGACACAGGATTTTTGGTTTTGTGCTGAATTTTCGGAGTTTTTGCCCTAGGATGTGATGTAATTCTGTAAACTTAAAAGCAAGAAACTTTCAACATTTGTACTCTGCAGTCTCTGAGGAGCACATAAAATGACACATTCTGCAGCATCATCTAGGGCTTCAGAAGTGTAAAAATTGAGATCTAATGCATAGTATGTAGAAGTTTTTTAATGTTCATATTGTCAGATGAGCACCACATTTAAATGTGTAGCTACAGTCCATAGAGCTTGGAATTTCAGACATTGTTTCTGTTATCCTTTGAATAGAAACAGTCAAATAATGGATCTGGAAGCCAGCAGGAATTTGACATCTGAGCAAAAAATAAGTGTGTTTAACTCTCTTATTTTCCTTTCTTTGTGAGAAATGGTTAGGATGACTTGGTTTTTTTCTAATTTTAAAGAAACACTTTTTCCTCATTTAATTCTTATTTCTGTGGAGTAGTGAAATACCATCTTATTCCATTCCTTCTGATATTCTCACAAATGGAGTCTGTAAGTCTTTTAATTTCACTAGCTTGAAGCCTTCAGCTAAGTATCACTAAACCAAACCTGTTTATACACTAATGTTTGATCACTGAAGTTGCCATCATTATTTCAGAAGTACAGCACCCAGAGGCACTGAGCCTTGGCTAACATCTTCAGATATTTATTCACCATTCTAGTATTGATTCCTCCTTTCCAACAAATAGTGCCTGTAACGTTGCAGCTTTGTCTTAATGGAACAAGAAGACAGGACTTTGATTTTGAGGAGCAGAGAGATGGGGGAAAGGGCAGCCATAGGATCAAATCGTAATGGTTTAGTGATTTTCTTCAGTAAACTAATCAATCTCAGTAACATTTTTAAAACCCATTTTCTAGAGTATGTGATGCCAGCATTGTCTTTTGTCAAACCTGCAGTGAGCATGGTAGCTGGGACATTTTACTGGCTGCTGGAAAAAGCTAAAGATGAATGAAAGACCGGAAGGAATGACTTCTGGCCTTCCTGGATAGGGCCAGAATTGACATTGTTGGTCTATAGATTTAGGTCAGCTAGGAGTCACACCCTGTAATCTGTTGTTCTAATCATACAAATCTGAAATGTTTTTCTCTGCAGTCTCATTGTAGACAAATGCATGAAATGGGCTCTTGGCTCAATTTGACATTTGAATATGATGAGCTTTATTCAACATTGTCTTTTTCAAGTGGGAAGCCTGTAATGTGTCTAAAGGTAGATAGAGCACTTTTATTTACTGAAAGCTGAAAAATTGACTTGTGCTCCCTAATGCCTATTTGTATGTTCTTAACAATGGTGCTTAGCAGGTAACTTACACCTTTTTCTTTAAAGAATAAGCTTTCTTTATCACATAGTAAGAGCATGCATGAAGTAGTTACTGTTGAATATCTGATGTGTGAGAAATTCATGTCCTCTCTTATTTTGCAGTGATATGCATATCTCTTTGTATTACAAGGCCTAGCCCCTTTTAATTAACCTCACTGTTGGCAAAAGATAAGAAATGTTCTGGGTTTTTTAAATTTATTTTTTCAGAGGTTGGAAACATTATTTATGAAAAAAACTGTTGACATACTGTAACTGTGTGAGCTTAAATAAAGCTATTCTAGCCAGTCAGAATAACTGCAAGTACACAGAGCAGTCACTGACAGAGGAAAAAGATGTGATCATAGCTGCTCCAGCATGCAGTCCTTGATGCTCTGAGAGGTTATTTTGTGGTTTTATCGACCATATATAAGGGTTTCTGGTGTCACATTAGACTCCAATTAACCATTCCTCCTGGAGTGCTCCAACACACCCAGCTGCCTCTACACTCACTCCCCACAATCAAATATTTCTGCATTTCACAGTGTATCCAGTTTTATCTAGATTATCTCCCCATTAGTTTGGGTGTTGAGGATTTAACAAGAAGCCTGTATTGCATATATAGATGCATTTCACAGTTTCTGATCAATGTGCTATGTCTGTTTCAGTGATGAAGCAGTTGAGGTATTCTGATCAGTGTTCTCAAAGATTATAAAATGGTTTTCAATACACCACTGGGTTTTTTCACCTTTCTTTGTCATTTATAGGCTCTGTATATCTGTATTTACAGATGCATGATAGACAAAGTATTGTTTCCAGAGCAATGTATGTGTTGCTTCTATAAAAGGAATTGGTTTTGATGTCCTGTGGTTGTTAAGGAATTTTTGAGTAATCAGATCTTCCTAGCTTTGATTTTTTGGCAGGTTTGGAGAAAAATTGTGGTTGGCATTTTTTGCCGTAGAAATTGAGAGTGTCAATAGTAGAGCACAAGGTGAAGAGAGTGAAATCAGCTATTAGAAATGTTTATGGTGAAGGAACCTCTTGACTTCACACCTTAGTACTGCTGATTTGGAAAGTGCATGTCTGAGCCTCAAGGCCTTGGTCTAACATTTTGGGAGACAAGGAGTTAGTTGGGAGTGGAAAGACTGGAGTTTGTATTCTTTCTGCTCTGTTACCCATTGCTATCTTCATGGATCTGACACTCTGTTTATCTGACAGTGCACTCAGTACTGCTTCGCCAGGGAAAATTGCACAAAACAAGCCTAGTGCATCAGCATTTTCATTGTGTATTAAGCTGAGCCTCCCTTCACATGGTCACATCCCCTTTTTAATCTGGGATTCCATGTCCCTTTCCCAGTCCAGCCTGTTTCTGTGGTGTCTATTGCTGGTCTCCCTGAGCTTCTGTTTCTGTGGTTTGAGTGTTTTTTGTGTGGCTGAGTGTTAAGACCTGCAGGACTTTTGGAAGTGGCGTTGTTTGGGGGTTAGGCAATACACTGATTTAGTGTTAGTAGTTTGTCATAGACTGAGGTGATGGCTGCGTTCAAGTTGGATTTCCTCCCAGAGATGATGGTGGACCATTGCTCCTTGAATGCAAGCCCTGTGTAAGTATTTTCTCTGCATGTGTAAGTTATATCTAAAATGATAGTTGGAATTGCTGTCTCAAGCTTCTGCTGTCTGATGGGGCAGAGTGGGACAGGAAGGAGAGATAGAAGAGTCTGCAGTTTGTTTCCTTCAAGAAATCCTGGTGGTCATGGATAATTGATGTTGGTTTCTAGATGGGGGGAAAAATGATCTGCTAATTGTGGTGATAAAGGACTAAGGAGGAGTAAAGCTGTTTGACAGTATTGTCTATAGTATGCTATAGGTGCTGATATTATAAAATGGATTATTTAAATTAGCTGTGGGGAGAACTGTTCCTGTTCTTCCCTAGGAATGGCTCTAGACTAAACCTTTTAATTAGGAGTAAAATATTCCTTGAATACTGTTGGGGTCATGTTAAGAGTTGCCCAGTTAACAGGGGCCATGTTGTGTTCTTGAAGCTCCCTATGGAAGGCAGGGCTGAAAATTATTACTGGATAGGGTAAATATTTTCCATTTGTTCTTAACTGAAATGAAAACAGGTAATTTGCATCTTTGTAAAAGGTATTGTTTCCCTTGCCTGTTTGGAGAGGTGCTGACCCTTTCTGAGTGGAAAGTTGGAAAGGAGTGAAAGGATTTATGATTAGTCCCTTCCCTTCTAGTAAGAAGCTGTGTTTTTTTTGAGGTCTGTTCATACAACTATAAAATTATGAGCTTTCCCTAACCTCCGTGTTTCCTTAGGCTCTGAACAGCAATGTATTGACAGGAAAAATTACTAAACAATACCAGACATGGATTTTTTTTCTAATTTTATGCAGGGGGGAATACAATTCAGATGGACAGTGAGGGGAATATTGTTTACTATGATGTGCAGTTAATAAGCCATTCAAACTATAATCAAAGGAGAAAAAGCAGAGATGAAGAGAACTGAATACTATGGAAGAAGACCACCTGTGTTCTTCAACAAAGAGTTTGGGGGTGGGGGGAATCATTGTGTAGTTGCTGTTCCACTCCCCATGTCCTTTCTAGATTATGCAGGGATTGGTCAGCAATTTTAACCAACTAATCACTATAGCTACAATAGGTTGTTGTTACAGTGAGACTTCTGCAGGGAGAGGTGCTCTGGTGTACCAGGCTGGGAGTACCGATAGCAAGACATCACATTGCACCTAACAAATAATGAGGAGTCAATACAGAGAGCTGTGTAGGGCTGTCAACTGCCTGGGTGGAGCATAAGACAACTTTTATTAATAGGGTGTAAACTGCTCATGTGGCTAGACAGAATGCCTGGAAACCTGTTGAGGATTCCCATACTCAAAACTTCCATGTTGTTGTAGTCTAAGAACTGACTTTTTGTTCTCTGTTAGAGTCCTGACATTATTGAACCTGATTCAGTCTGTAACTAACTGGGTTGTCCAATCCAGTCTGTTCATGTACAATCTAAGCCTGTTTTTTTGCCAATTACTGTTGAAAGCTCCCTAGTTCCACAAAGAAGTATTGCCTTGTAAACCTTTAAAGAAACTTATCATTGGATCAGTTGATTCTGTTTGTCTCTTTTAGGATGGATCTTCACCTTGGGAAACTGTTTCGATCAGTCTCATTTCAAAATGTTGTCATAACATTCTCTCATTTTAAATGATTTTTGATAAGTTTGGTAGTTTGTAGGTAGACTGAGCTTAAGTTTCTTTCAGTTCTGCTTTCTTTTTCTGTAAAATTTTAGTAGTGATATTTTTCAGTTATCTCAGCAGATTTATATCCTGAACCTCAGATGTTGACTACAGTACAGGAACAGAGTTTTAAACAGCTGTGTGGAGTGTGTTTGGTTTCCAAATGCACAGCTCGCCAATGAATATGAATGTACTCTGGTGTGCATACTGGGAATGTGCAAGAGTTTCTCTTTTTATGTGTATTTTCATCATACACATTTATATATGTGTAGAATTTTTTTTTTTTAATTTTGCTGTAACCATGCTTTTGTCTAGACTCTGTAGGAAGATATAAACCAGAAATTCTTTCTTGTTTTTCGTAGCTCAAAGAAAATGAATGGCACACTGGATCACCCAGACCAACCTGACCTAGATGCTATCAAAATGTTTGTGGGTCAAGTCCCACGGAGCTGGTGTGAGAAGGATCTAAGAGAACTTTTTGAACAGTATGGTGCTGTCTATGAAATCAATGTCTTGCGGGACAGGAGCCAAAACCCTCCTCAAAGCAAAGGTAAGAACTTCTGTACTTCTCTTGTGAGACTTGGGCTTTCAGCAACTTTGACATAGTTGCAGTCTTAGCTGTATGCTTATTCAAACAGGCCTGTAGGAGCTCAGTGTGACCAGGTCTGCATGCAAGCCCAGACTTTATAAAGTCTTTAAGTGTATTTGTCTAATTGTACTTGAACTGTGATCCAGTCATCAGCTGAGCTGACAAAAATCCTAATTTCTTTAGAGCTCAGCAGTGATGGGGATGCTGGAGGAATATGGATTATAATTGCAAAGCAGAACATCCAGCTAATACTGTGTTGCTCCAGAGCATCACTGTGATGCTGTGATATGATCCAGATGTTGCTGGATGGGACACAATTTCAGATAAAATATGAAATTGAGGTCTTAGTAGTTTGTGTAAATTGAATACTTGTAAATATTAAATCTTTACTAAATATTGTGCCTGGGTTTGCAGTTCAGTTATATGCAGTATTTCCTGTGAAGCTAGGTAGGGTTTTGGTACTAGGAAATAATTGAGTCTGAAAATGAAGTAGCCAACAGATGTATTTAAGTGGTTTTTTTAATGGTGTAGTAGCAATGTTGGGTCAGTTCTGAACATTTTATTACACTTGGAAATCTTTTTTAAACTGTCACAATGAGTAGCACCTTCCTGTTTCAGTGCCTAACCTCTTCTGCTTATACATTTTGCATTGGAAGCATGGAAGTGGGGCTTGTAATTTCTGTACAGTACTCCAAGATTGAGTGTTCTTTCCTGGCTAGCATTTTGTTTCAATTGCAGGGTGCTGTTTTGTTACATTTTATACCCGTAAAGCTGCACTAGAAGCACAGAATGCTCTTCACAACATGAAGATCCTCCCAGGGGTAAGAGCAGAGCCCTGCTTTTTTCACAACTCTGTCTTGTTTCTCTGAGCTCCAGCATCACTGAAATACAAACACATTATGTTGTCCTAAAATAATGTTATAAAAAACTATTCAAAAGATCTATATAATGACAGATCTTAAGGGAATTTTGGAGTATTTAAAAGAATAATACAATAGTGAAGTGGGTGGACTGGCATGGCTTTTATAATACTCTGAGGAGCAATGATGGCATATAATTAGGAAAACCTTTCTTGTTGGAATTTTTGTGGTGTTATATACACACCTCTCTAGAGGCAATTTAGGCTACAATTTCTTTCTTCCACAGTTCTTACAGGATATATTTCATATACTATGAAGTGAATGTATCTGGGATTAAATAATCTTTTTGCATTTTAGATGCACCATCCTATCCAGATGAAACCAGCTGACAGTGAAAAGAGTAATGGTAAGCTTTACTAAAGTCCCAGTTTGGTGTTATCATTTGTGCTGGTCAGGAAGCTTGAGGATTTCCCTTTTGCTTAACAGCTTCTGATGAAGTCTTGAATTGGAAGCCTGATTTTTTAAAAGACAAAAAGTGAAAAGAGAAAGGTGTGTTTTGAATAGTAGGTAGTGTGAGTGATGTTTCTAAAATTCCATGACTCAGAGTATCTCCCACGCTGCTGCTTGTGGTAGAACCATGTTGTCAGTTAGGGAAACATCCAGTGAGTTCTTCTTTGTACTAAGGTGGTTTAAGTCTTTGTTGGGGACATGGACAGTGGGATTGAGTGCATCCTCAGCAAGCTTATGGGTGATGTCAAGCTGAGTGCTGTGGTTGATACCCGAGAGAGAAAGGAAGCCATCCAGAGGAGCCTGGATGGGCTGGAGAGGTGGGCCTGTGCTGACCTCATGAAGTTCAGCAAGGCCAAGTGCAAAGCCCTGCAAACATGGATACAGGCTGAGTGATGAGTGGATTGAGAGCAGCCCTGAGAAGGACTGTGGGTATTGGTGGCTGAAGAAATTAATATAAACAGGCAGCATGCACTTGCAGCCCAGAAAGCCAGTCATATCCTGGGCTGCATCTACAGGAGGGTAAGGTAAAGGTTGAGGGAGTGATTCTCCCTCTCTGCTGTCATGAGACCCCACCTCTTGTACTGCATCCATCTCTGGGGCCCCAGCATAAGACATGGACCTGCTCGTGTCCAGGGAGGGGCCATCAAGATAATCAGAGGGATGGAGCACCTCCCCTCTGGGGGCAGGCTGAGAGAGTTGGGGTTGCTCCACGCAGAGAGGAGAAGGCTCCAGGGAACCTTCCAGCAGCTTTCCACCACCTGAAGGGGGCATACAAGAAGGATGTGGAGGGATTGTTTATCTAGGAGTCTAGTGGGAGCACAAGGGATAACAGTATTAAACTGAAAGAGATTTAGGTTAGATTTTATTAAGAAATTCCTTACTGTGAGGCTGGTGAGACACTGGAAGAGGTTACCTAGAGGAACTGTGGATGCCCCATCCTTGGAAGTGTTCAAGACCTATCCAGATGGGGCTTTGAGCAGCATGGACTAGTTGGGTGATCTTTAAGGTCCTTCCCAAACCAAAGTATTCTATGATTCTATGACATCTAGAAATGCTTTTTCAGCTGTTTGTCCAATGTGAAGCAAGGCCTGTTGCAGTTTGGGTGAGAGTCAAAAATACTTCTTGTAGCATACGAGAGAGGTTGAGAATTCACAGCAGTTCAGTAGAGAAGAAAAACCAAATATTTCTGCACATCGGCAATTTCAGGTGGATTAAGAATTTAGCATCTACTACTGCATAAATGATCATCTATCCATGCATTTCCTTGAGAGTATATATACATATATATATGCATGTTCAAATATGTATGTATCTGTATTGCTGCAACATAAACAAAGAAAGCATTTAGCATCTTAGAAGTTTCAGCCTTCCTAGGCTCGGCTGAATTTTATTTTCTTCATTTGCTGCAGTTTTTGTTGCATCATGGAGAAGATAATCCTGGCTTGAGAAAGCTTACCTCTTAATATAATTGAAAAGTGAAGATGGAATTTATGGGTAACATAGTAGGAGTAATTCCATCTGCAGATTCCTCCATGGGTATACAGGACGTGTTCCTGTGTTAATGTATCAAGAAAGGAGTAAATCTTTTGAAGTATTGTTGAGAGGAGAACAGAATGGCTTCTCTGAACTAAAACTGATCTTGCATGGCATACAAACACATATACAAATATCCTGGGGAAAATAATGGAAAAAGTATTTAATGGAATGTTAGGATGGTAATTCTGAGGCTATTATTTAACTCTGAGTGTTAATAAAAAGTGAAGATGACAACAATAAATAAGAAAGCATTAGTTATGAAAGTATTTGAACTTGCCAACAAGACAAGGGATTCTAGGTGTCTTGAACTAAAATGGACTGCTAAAAGGACTTGAAAGCAGCTTTCTGCTCTAAGACCAGAAACTGAATTGGATACAACATAAAGATTTAATGGCCAGTTAAAGTCATGTCTGCTGGAATAGTTTGGAATCTTCCTTTCCAGCATCATAGAAGATTCAACAAATAAGCTGATTTCCCCTCACTGTAGCACTGAATAGGAGAAAACTTTATTGAAGCTTCAAAATGTGCTAGAGCTTTCATCATACTGTATTTTATATTGTGATGAATGTTGCATATCTAACTGGTTTATATTTCCAAGTGATATTCTGAATAATTTGCTTCATCCTTCTGAAAGAAAGTGTTTCAGAGGTGATTAGATGCCTTAAATAAGTAAATCAAGAGTATAAAATTCTGCTCTGAATTCAAATTTATCCCACTCCCTCAAGTGACCTTTAGCTGTCATTAGTACTAAACAACTAACTGAAAAGTTAACAGAAATGTCTTTCTGAACCATTTATTTTTAAACAGTATATACTGAAAGGTATTCTTTGACTCTAATATCTCCAGTAGCATCAGTATTGAGAGCCAAGCAACAGTACCACAGTCCATGGTTTGATTTGAGGTGTTATTTTTGTGCTTTTGGTGCAGATCAGAATGGGCGTATCACTAAGAGAAGTAAAAGTCTTCTGTTTTAGCAACTGCTGTTGCTTCCACTGTTGAGAGAGGAGCATGAGGAAATGGGCATATCTAAATTTAGGTGATTGGCATGAGGCTAAAAAGAAGCTTTCTGCAGTTCACTTGCTTGTTTATATGCAGTTAGGTATATGTTGGTAGTGTAAAGATAGAATAAGCAGAGGAAAGACAATGAAAATAGTCCAATAAAACACATTCAAGCCTTCTCTCACCTAGAACTGAAGAGATACAGGGAAGAGCTGAATCTGATACACTTTTTCCTTTTATTTTACATTCCTGTTGTTGACAGACTTCACAAGCTAAAAATAGTCAATAAGTTAGAAACACAAAGTCATAAAACAGGCATCCATGAGTTTCACTGAAGTTTCTCCTGTGCATCTTCTTAAATTAAGGACACAGTCCATTACTGGGAGTCTGGTTTTGGTAAGCCTATATCCTAAATACAAGGGAAATAACTGCAGTTAATGGAGAAGACCGAAGATCTAGTAAGCACATACTTGCTGGTAATACTGTTTATCTTTTGATTCCTTAGCAGTAGAAGATAGGAAGTTGTTCATTGGAATGATATCCAAGAAGTGCAATGAAAATGATATTCGAGTGATGTTCTCCCCCTTTGGGCAGATCGAAGAATGCAGGATATTACGGGGCCCGGATGGCCTGAGCCGAGGTAAGCAAAGCAAGAAGCTTTCTTTGAAATTTGGAGATGCTGGATGCTGCCTTTTGCAACTCAGCCTGGCATTTGAGCTTTTTCTGTGATTCCCACCTACACCCCCTCCCTGCCCAGAAAACATTTTCTTCCCTGTATTCATGCCAGTAATTGTGGAGGTAATAAATAACTTGATTCCTTTCTGTTCTTTCCCCAGGTTGTGCATTTGTGACTTTTACAACAAGAGCCATGGCACAAACAGCAATCAAAGCAATGCACCAAGCACAAACCATGGAGGTAAAGCAAGTTAGTGGGTGTCAGGAGCAGATGTAATTTTTCAGGCAGTCAAAATAGAGTTTAAGGAACTAGAGAGCAGAGAGTAGGATAAATATAACTGTGTGTTTCTTCACAAAAAACTCCTCCTGGACCTTTGTCTTTGCTCTGCTCTATTTTTAGGGTTTGAGATAGAAATTTCATCTGCAGAGAAAATACCAAAATACAAAATAGAATTAAAAGCAAACGAGATTTTGAGCCTTTGGTGAAATTTGCTATTGGAATATATATATATGTCTGTATATATGCATAGAGGCGGAGGGGAATGCTTCCAGTGACTGGGTCTTAATGCAGTATTTTTGGGACTGCTGGGGATAGCAAGTATGTAATTGTTTGAATTGCTGTTTGCAGGGTTGCTCTTCTCCCATTGTTGTAAAATTTGCAGACACGCAGAAGGACAAAGAGCAGAAACGAATTGCTCAGCAACTTCAGCAACAAATGCAACAGATCAGTGCTGCCTCAATATGGGGAAACCTGGCTGGTCTCAACACACTTGGACCCCAGTACTTAGCAGTGAGTTTCTGACTTGGGTTCTTTTCATCTCTTCAGGGTTTGCAGTGTGTGACTGTCTTGCAGTGTTCAATATATTTATTTTTAGAAGGCTCTTGGAAGACAGGAGCTGGGTTCTTAGTCTCCATTTTGTGGATGAGGAGGCTGAAATTGTGTTATGTGCTCTCATCTAGTAGGGATACATTTAAAGGGAGGATTTCAATCCCAGTCACAGTAGCCTTAAATACGGAAACCTTGGGGTTTTTTCCTGCATTCTGTAGAATGTGCTTTTTCTTTATATACTATTGCCTCAACATTTACCATATCAATGCCCATTTTATGTCTATCTGATGACATAGTTCTTGTATTCCTTTATCATTTTCCTTTATTTCTGTCATCCTCTTCAGTGAAACCTGCAACAGTACTTGGTACTGTCCAAATAGAAAAGATGATCAGATTGGAAGCAGAGTAAATAAACCAAACAACAACCATAAGGACAAATCCTATAGAAAATAGAAACTACTCTCTTTAGGAAAAATGATGTAACAGACAGTAGACTGCAGTTTCATTTCAGTTGATTCTGCTGGGTCCCTAAAGGATGAACTTTTCAAAAACTGATGTGCTGTGACTCATGAGGGTTGCTAGAGCAGCTTTGAGAACTCTATTCATGCAACATAGAGTCTGAGGAACAGAAAAGGAAACATTCATCTCAGTCTTGAGATGGTATATAGATTAAATGTGGTAATTATCTCACTACTACTTTAATTTTGGTAGATTGGAATTTTTTTTATGACAACAGCTAGTTAATGGAAAAAGGAATTGGAAATCTCTAAAAATCTTCTGAGCTGAGGCTTGAAATATCTCATGTCTACTGTGCATAAGGAAAGTAGAGGAGGTTCCCTCTCACGGTGGCTCTTTGGTTTTGGTATGGCCCTGCCATTTGTCCCATGTTGGCAGTGTCAGCTGTAAGTCTGTTTTGAGGTAGCCTATCCTTAGGGCTGGCAATCCTGCCTTAGGTGCTGTGAACAGGAATTCTCTCTCACTACTGATTCTACTGTTTTGTCTTGGTGTATTGGCCATAATTTTCCCTCAGCATCGCTGGTGTTGAGTGAGGAAAGCGTTGTGCTGCTGCTTTGGCTCCAGTGTGATGCATGGGCTCCGTGGAGCTTCGCCGTGGTGGTGCTCTGGCTGTGTGGTTCAGGGCCTTCTCTTTGCGCTTTGCTGTGCTGTGGTGCGTGGGCTGCAGGAGTTCATTTGTGACGGCGCTCTGGCTGTGGTGTGATGCACTTCCTCCCAGAAGCAGAGCCAGCCCTCACTCTCACTCTTGTTTTGTTTTTTGGTGTAATGTCTAGCTTTATTTGCAGCTCCTTCAGCAGACAGCAGCTGCTTCATCTGGGAACCTGAATACACTGAGCAGCCTCCACCCAATGGGAGGTGAGTTTTTTCCACCAGAAGACAAATTCAGTGCCAAACAAGAGAACCAGGGTAGACAAAGTAGCTAAAAGGCTGTAGGCATTTTAATCTCATTGGAAATAAGTAGTCCTGAGTTTACCTACTCCTTTGAAATGGCAGGACTTCTCTGCTACAAGTGTGGATGTTCCTACTTAATCTTAGTTAACTATTGTCCCCAAGGTAAGTGGTGGTATCTCCCCAACCTCTGGCATTTAAAATTCTCTTCCCTTATGGGTAGAAAAAAAGAGTGCTCTCTGTATTTGTTTTCATCCAAACAGATGCATGTGAAGAACTGTGTTTTGAAATAGGCACTAATGCTCATGTTTTCAGTGATTCTGGATTCTTAGTTTTCCCATTTTCAATGTATTTAAGAACAAAGCATTTAAGTTGGAAATACACCGTTGTTGAGACTGTGAGCTAGTCCTTCATTCAGATTCTTTTATTCATTCATTTGAATTACAGTTAATTATGCCATTACTGTTAGGAAAATATCAGGTTTGTAGATATGAGCCAGATTCCTTGCTGTGGACTGCTAGGCAGAATATTCACTGAGTATAGTAGTCCTGGGGCTGTAAATTGGTTGTCTCTTTTGTCTTCATGCAGTTGGGAATAATAAAACACATGTTAGTAAACTCCATTCACCACATTCTCTAAATTCTTCTGCTGGCAGAAAAATCTATAGTTTTGATCTTAATACTGAAGACTTTTACCTTTTCAAATTGCCTCCTTGGAGTTTTACAGTGATTGCCAATATCATATGCCCCGTCTGTGCAGAAGTTCATCCAAAAGTGTCTTTGTAGATCTGACTTGGGTTGGCTGGTGCACCCATCAGTAACAATTACAAGTGTTTTCAAGGTGTTACATTTTCATTTGTAAGAATTTTGATTTATACTTATAAGAAGTTGATTTTAAATTCAGCTTCCTATGTTGATTTCTTTCATGTTAGACCTTTTCAGAGCTCTTAGATCTAAGACTTGCAAAAAGCAGTGTTTTTTAAAAAAACTGTTTCAATAATGTCCTGTGTGGTGGTGATCTATAATGGATTTTGTTATGCACATGGTGCTGCCTTTTTCCCCTCTTGTGTCTGCTTAAAAACAAGATGTAATAAAGGAGAAAGTACAGCAGTAAGGACTGGAGCAGAGGGAAGTGGGTAACTAGCTGAGATTGAGAAGTTTCCAGGGTAATTCTGTCTTCACTATTAAAAAAAAAAAAAAAGAAAGAAAAATCTTAAAAATTGAGAAACCAGACATATAAATAGTATGTTGCATGGTTATTCCAAATCTGTAATTGTCTGCAGAAAAAGTTGTAGTTTTAAGGTCTTGATAATATCTCAGCTGATCTCCTTTCTTGAAATTCATAGAAAGAAAAATTAAGTAGGTAATTAGATCCCAAACTATATCAGACTTTGTAGACAAAATTTAATCTCAACGCTGTTTGAAAGCAGATGGGAAAACAGTGTGATGACAAGAGGACAGGTGCAGTGTGCACATGACAAACTGCTTCAGTAAGGAACAAGCTGCTCTCTTCTTCATTAGCTCCAACACTTGCACTTTTAACCCTCTGTGGCACAATAAAAGCAAAATAGAAAACTTTTTGATTTTAACTTCATGCTTTTATGTTACAATGGCACCTTGACAATTTAAATAAAGGCAGAATCCACCTGTTTTGGGAACTAAATTTGCTGGAGGAAACAGACCTTGCCACAAAGAGAAAGCAATTGGAAAAGAGTTTAAAAAATCAAACAAACTATACTTTAAATATACTTTTAATTATTTTAGAAAATAATTAGTTTATGCTGTGTTGTCACATTCTTATGTGGTCTGTTTACATGCTTAAATTACAAATCTGAGGTTTTAATTATTTGAGATATGTGCTTTGCTCCCAAGGTCTTACTAAGTATCCAAAAGATGAGATACCACCTCTGCTTAGGATGTTCTGATGTTGTTAAATGAAGGGTGATTAATTTAGTTTTGTTTTTAGTTAAGTTGGGAATATATATTAGAGATTGTCTGAAGTCAGATGAAGAGAGGAGAAATTGTTAAAATAATCAAACATAGAGACAAAAAATGGAAAATAAAGGAAAAGTGAAGAGAGGCAGAATTGGAAGAATGGGGCTAGTCTACCAAAGGATGGCTAAAATACAGAATTCAGAAGGAGAACCATTTTAATGTTAATTCTGTGGCAGAAAAAGAGGGCAGAATTACAGTCAGTACTGTCCAAATGGTTTCATTCAAAAATGATGGCTCAAAATGAAGGTGAGTCAGATGGATAAATTGACCAGTAAAATTCAGAAACACAGGGGTCCCCCCCTCCCCCTGCAGTATTCCTTGCTCCCTACACACAGCATGCCTGAGTTTCATGTTTTCCCTGCCAGTGTGTTTGACCAGCCTACACACACTGGCTGATCCTGTGGTCAGGAGTTACCACTTAACAATTTTCTCACAATTGACTGTTGCTTCTTGGCTGCCAGGGAGACCAAACAAAACATGCTGATGCTCAGCTGATGGTGGGTTAAAACCATGACTTTGTGGCCTCTGTGGTGTGAGGCCTTTGTGAAAGAATTTTGCAGTTACTGCTGTCCCCATACAAAGAGTGTGAAGGAACATGAGAGTGGACAAATTTATTGGCCTGGTGACGAGGCAAGTTCTCCAGCTTACACATGAGTTCTCAGACCCTGACCTAACTCTAAGGCTTTTGTTGACTGGAGAGAACACTGCTTGAAAATTTCTGTACTTTGGAGTCTCCATCTGACATAATGACTACCTGGCCTTTTCCTGAGCCACATCTCTCTGGGCAAAGAGAAGCTTTTTAATTACAGCAAGCAATTGCAATGTAGAAAGGATGAGTAACTAGTATTAAGCCTGTTGCTTTTAAGCTCCTTCCCGTTCCTCCCTTGTGCTGAGGTTGCTGGATCTGTTCTACCTGGATGATGGTGCTGTGACAGGAGAAACTCCACGTTGTTCCCTGTGTTGCAGGACTGAATGCGATGCAGTTGCAGAACCTGGCTGCGTTGGCAGCTGCGGCCAGTGCAGCTCAGAACACACCGAGTGGCACCGCTGCACTCACCTCCTCCAGCAGCCCCCTGAGTGTGCTCACCAGCTCAGGTAAGAGACTGCCCCTGCTCTAGCCTGGCATGCATTGCCTTGGGAGTCCTTTCAGGATAGGTGCCACCTGTTTTGTCTATCTCTTATTGTCACTTTCACATTGATCTTTAATAGATAAACAGTTTATTAGTAGATTCCCTGGCCTCTGTTTAGGGTAGATATCTTTGCCACCAGCAAAGGCTTTTTTACCTGCTGTGTCTCTTCCTCCAAATGGTCAGATTAATTTAGAGTAAAAAGAATTTTTGAGGTCATCATGAAGCAGAAAGGTAGGTGACCTCCTTCCAGTCATGTTATTATGATCTCCTCTCGTATTTGGTTTATCTGTGATTTTAGGCAGGCACTGTGGTAAATACACCCTGTTCCTCTCAATATGGAAACAGAAAATGCCTTTAGCATGAGGTAATGCATTGTGTGCACTAGAACAGTACAGTTTATATTCCATTAATGAAGACAAGGATATTATAACTTCCTCATAAAAGTAGAATAAGCAGAAACCTAGCACTTTTATTGGAAAGTAGTTGTCTAGAATTTAGTGTATGAGTTGCACATAAAAATCAGTATCTTCCTTTTGTGTGGCTTTTTTGTGGTTTGTTTGCTTTGGGTTGGTTTTTTTATCTTTAGGTTATGTACATTAACCAGAGATAGTAGAATGTCCAAGTACTGTTCTTTTGCTGCCTTATTGTTAAATGTGATCATTAAATGCAGCAAGCAAAAAACTAAAAATAAATTCAATTGTGCTTATGGCAGACATACTAAGTTTTTATCACAAATGAGGATCACTGTTCATTCAGTTATTTCTATCCTATTTTGAGTTACTACTAAATCCTGACATGAGAAGGGAGACCCTGTCATTTCAGGGTGCCAGTTTTCCAGCATCTCTGGCTTCTGTCCTACAGAGCTGACATTGTCACCTGTGATTGCAAGAGACTAAAGAGGGTTGGAGGGAGGGGGTTTTAAATTTCCACAGGTAGATTTTGAATTGCGTAGGAGGACCAAGGAGCCAGACTAAGAGATTATAAAGAGATTACAAGGAAAAGCTGTTTAGAAAACATTATGTCACATGATTGGGAGTTAAACCATGGGTGATTTGCACAGTTTTCTACTTAAAGAAATTCCCAAGCAAGAATTAGTCCAAAGAGTGTTTTGTTGCAGGACATTTTTTACATAAAAACTTTGTGGTCTGCAGTCCTTAAAAGATTGAATTTTTTTAATTTATCTTGATTCTGAGCTATGTATCCTATTCTATAATTTACAAAACAAATAAAAACAAACAAAAAACAAGAGTTCAGACTACAGAAGAGCTACATTTATAACTCACTAATGCTTCTTCACCATAAAGGAAGCTTGAAGGTGAATATATCTGACATTTTTTCCTATATTTCCTCATGCTTTGTCAGGTTACAATTTGTTGTGACTGGCATTTAGAACTAAGATTTCCTTACTGGCCATCTCATCTGATGACTGCAGCAAGTTTGTTCTCTGTCTTGTTGAGGTGGAGAAAGGGGCTGGCAGGTTGTGAAATTCAAAAGTCAGATGTGCTAGAAAAAACAGGGACAGCCCCTTCTCAGAAGCATGCAGTGAAAGGACAAGAGCAATGGACACAAGTTGCAGCTGAGAAAATTGTGATTAGATAGAAAAATAAAATTAATGGCAAGAATTCTCAAGCTCAGGAACAAGGTGCCAGATTTGCTGTGGAATCTCCATCATTTCAGAGACTGAGAATGCAATTGGAAAGGACCCTTTCAAATTCAGAGGTTAGATCAGCTCTGAGCAGACTGTTGGACAGAATAATCCACAGAGGTCCCTTTCAATTGAAGTTATGCTACTACTGAGTGATTCTTTGTAATTGGCTTCCCCTCTGTGAATTTTGGCTGTTCCACAGCAGTATGCAGGTTCCTTTTTCCTTGATAAGAGACATATTTCAGGACTGTTTCATTTTTTTATCATGCTGGTGGAGGGGCTAGGAGGTGGGGAGCAATCCATTTTCCAATACTTTCTGTGCTGAATTCGAATAACCTTCTAATCATCAGTAATATCAATAAATGATTGTGTGTCAACAATTCAGTTATCATGATGGATCATTTGTATTAATACCCTATTCAGATGTATCAGTTCACTCTTCATAGGCTTGTGACATCAAGCAGGCACTATTGCATTGCTCTTTAAACTGAATTTCAAGTATAATTTTAAAGAGTAAATATAAGCTTTGTTCAAAAGAAATAAGTTTTGGAGGGCACATAGTCTATAAGTAGTCACTGACATAAAATTCTGAAACAGTTCTAGTGCTTTTCATTAGAGGTTTAAATATGCTTCACCTTTTAAAACTGTACTCAAACTGGAACGAGGAGAAGCCCCAATGTATACAGACACATTCAATCCCATGATACTTCCTGTAATTATACAGCTTTTTAACTCTTTAGTCTTTAAGCAAACTTGCAATTCTATTTGATTAATATTCATATGTGCATTCACTCTGTATGTATTCATATAGAGTCTGTTGGACTCTACACAGAAAACATCTATCCCTCCTGAACCACACCCAGACCTTGAAGAAACTCAGTATATAGCAGTTCAGTACCATGTGTTAGTAAGTGCCTGCCTTGTCTGATGGACATATGGCAACATCTTCTGTGATAACCTCTTAAACCTAACTGCAGATGAGATGACTAACTCCTTGACTTCTCTCCATCTGTCATCCAAATGTTCACCTGATGCTTATTTGGACATCTCTCCTTAAATTGCATAATTGGTGGAAAAATCCAGACAATCCTTCTGCATAGTTGCCTTGTTGATTTTCTTTCATCTTCACTGATATTATTTCTGGGGAACTTGGAAGTCTACACAGTGCAGTCCATGGACTATGAATGGGGTTACATGTCAGAATGGTGGAACTCAGAGGCATTGCATATTGTTGTTGTGCTGTCTTCCTACCCATTTCAGACAATTTTCTTGAGATAGTTCCAAGCACAGTTGTGTATTTTGATGTAGAATGGGGTGAAGTAAGACCTTGAGCTTTGCTGAAGATCAGCTCTTGGACCTGAACAGTCTGCTGCTGTTATGTTGTCATTGTTGCAGAGACCATGGTCATAAATAAACTCAAACTGCTAGCTTGTGAAAGGGATGTTCAAGAAAATATTATAGAAGTATCTCAGGAAAGGAGTGTCTTGTCTGCCATCTTTTTGACTTGAGCACCAATAAGAATTATCTGCTTCAGAGCAAAATAGAATGCTGAGGTATATTTCCATTTCTCCTCCTTGTAAAGGCGACCTCAAAGGTCCAGAAAAGCTTAGATGATTTTCCTGGCCTTGATGTGTCTCCTGCAAAATTATTTTCAGAGCTAGCATAGTATTTCTGGTTTTACTGGAACTAATTCTGGCACAGTTCAGTCAGATTCATTGCGGGAATTTAACTTTTCTTCAGGTCATTGCTTGGATGCTGCATGACTGAGTTAGAACAGACTTACTGTTCTCTCAGTTTACCTACCTCCCTAAGTTGTTACTTGATGGCATTGTCCAAGTTTCATTATCTTTCTAATAATATGTCTTTCAGTATCTTTCTACAAAGCTGTTCTTTATTACATATTCAAATTTTCTGAAAACCTTCTTAAGTATTTTCAGCTACTTCTGTTAAAGTTAGCCTTTTTGGCTAGATACAACTCAGTAGATAGACCTAAGAAAACAACCTTAGTAGCAAGAAAAAAAAACACAACCCACCAAAAACTGCACAGAAACAATGTTAAGAATTAGGGATGGAGTAAAAAAACGTGAATAAAACAATACTGGTTTTCCATCCCCATTGCTTTGGTCTCTTTTCTGGTCTAAAATATAGCACAAGAAAAACAGAAGAACAGAAATGATGACTAGAACAGTGGAACTCCTTTCCTATTAGGAACAGCCTGCAAAATAGAAGACTGACATGGGAAAAGAATATAGTTACAGCCTATAAAAACAGTAGTGTGATGAAGATGAATAGGGAAAAACCAGTCATTAGATATTTCAAGAACAGAATTGCAGGATATCAGGTCAAGTTGTCCTCTGATAATTTAAAAATAAAACCCAGATTTTTCTTAGCATAGTGCATGATTAAATTGCAGAAGTTGTGCCTTAGAACATAGTAGAGTCCAACAATTTGGTGTTCACATTGCACTGAAATTAATGAATGAAAATCATAACTTTATTGCAAAGACATTGGCTTTGGCTGAAAAAGTCCTTGATTCACAGGTGGCTGTGTTGGTATATAGGCTGTACATAGGAAGCATTCCTCTGTAATTGCCCTATATTTCTGCTCTGCTGTTATTTACCTGCCTTTTGTCATCATCAGGAATGGGATGCTGTCTTCAGTTCCTTTGTACATAGGATAGAGAAAATACAGACAAGTCTTCTGGTTTTTTGGCATTTTCAGTTTTAAACCATTTCCTGTTATGCCTAAAGAAATTTCTGATAAAGGCAGCTAAAGTAAAATAACTGTGTTCAGCTTTTTATAGTGGTTTAACTTAATTTATTTAAAATCACAGCCTTTTAAAGTAGGGAAGGTATCCATTTTCTTTCTCACTTTGTTCTGTAGCCTTTTCTCCTTAGCTGCTGCTATTTTATTTAGAATAGGTTTGGGAGGGCTTTAAATGGTGCTCTCCATCTGTCAAATATAGTGTCTTTTTGAATTATAAAGATCAGCAGTGAAATGTTGCAGAAACAAGTGATAGTCTAAAATCAAGGTAACTGTGTGATTTCTGAACTCTGTTTTTTATTCAGCCAGCTGTGCTATTTTTTCTGCCAGCTCAGGGGTTACATTGTAACTTGTTCTCTATTTTTCCAACATTTAATATGCTACTGATAGTAAGACAGGAAGTGTCTCCTTACTTCAGAGTAAGCATCTACAAATATAGTTTGTGACTATATTTTTTATTTATTAGGAGAGTTTGACTAAACATTTGCTAGAAGAGGTTTGTCATTTCTTCTGTTAGTACAAAAAGTGGTATGGAGTGCAGCTCTCTGGTTCTCATGCAGCTTTTGTTAGGTACAACTACTTTTGTTAGGTACAGCTTTCGCTGAGGCTTGTTAGGCTGTATTCCATTTACATAGTTCCAATATCCCACCTCAGCAAAGACTTTGTGCCACATATATGAAGTGGTAAATATGCAGTGTGTGTGAAACTGCTTGAAAGATGCTAACAATTCTTTTTAAAGTTTTAATGGAAGTATGCAGCACAATAGAGAATCACAAAAAACACGAGAAAAACTGAAAATGCCTCAAATTCAGTTCTTCTCTTACCTTCTTGGTCAAACTGATAAATTCCTCTTGCAAGCAGACTACAAGATGTCTCTACAGCATCAGTCTTCAGTAGCTTTTAATTTTTAGCAGCCATAAATATTTTTGAGTGCATCTTGTGCAGTAAATATAAACTTCGTGGTTAATAGCAATACACACAGCTTTTCTTCTTCACTAGTGCACAAACCTGTTAGAAAAACCACTGCTATATAATTATAAAAATATCATGCATTTCTTATTTTGTCATGTCCATAAATCTTTGTAGATGATCTCAATATGAACTTGTTTCTTTTGACGTACCAGCTTGGAAAACTTTTTTTTCTTCATGATTTGATGTTGACTTCTGTAGAACTAACTCTCCCTGGTGTAGAATGTGGTGGGACATGTAAGCTGTTACTGTGTTAGGTACTATATTGGTAGACTTCTCTTACTGAGTCAATGTAGTTGAAGATGTTGCTGGAATAGTTAATAGAGGACAGACAATTTATTTTTGGATATACCTTTCAAGACTTTTCTCAGTCCTAGCCCCAGCTGTGGCAGCAGGATTTTTAATAGAAAATTATTTAATGTGTCAAAATAATCTGGGCATGTGGTATTCCTGTTCTGGCAGTATGGGAAAACCGTATGTTCAGCCTTCTTTAATGTCCCTGGTATCTGTGTTGCAGCTCTTCTTCACCTTGAGTGATGTTTCAAGGATATATGTTAATACATAGCAAGTGACTCTTACTTTAGGCAGCAGGAAACAGAGAATCACTGCTGGTTACCTTATGTCAAGATACAGAGTTTAGCCAACATTTGTATAATGTCTCAATCTTACATGTCTTACACTTAATGACATTATTATTTATACAAAGAATAGATGTTATGATGAAGTAGAAATTTTCAAAGAATGTAGGAAGGTCTTTGAATGTATAAGCAGTATATAATCAATCAAGTTCTGTGGGTTGTTTTGGTTTGTTTGTTTGTTTTTACATAAAGTATCCTGCTGGAATCTGTTCCTAACTAGATTTTTCTGCTGGAATAACTTAACAAAGAAATTGAATTATCAGGACCAAAAAATATTAGTTGAAGTTTAATTATTTTATTTTAATAGCAGGTTCCTCACCTAGTTCCAGTAGCAGCTCCTCTGTTAATCCAATGGCTTCTCTTGGAGCATTGCAGACGCTGGCAGGTGCTACAGCAGGCCTCAACGTTAGCTCTTTAGCAGGTAAGTTATGTGTAGTGGTGGCTTGGGGGAATGGCTGATTATCATTCCTCAGCCTGTGTAGGTCTCTGGGGTGATTTTTTCTGCTCCCTGCTTTTTGTAATCGTGCAGAGCATTTGAAAGGTTATTGATCTGGCTCAGTGGAAGCACTCAGTCATCTTTTATTTCCTCTTTCTTACACAGGAATGGCAGCCTTAAATGGAGGACTTGGCAGTGGTGGTCTCTCAAATGGGACAGGTAGCACAATGGAAGCCCTCACACAGGCTTATTCTGGAATCCAGCAATATGCTGCTGCTGCACTGCCCACACTCTATAACCAGAGTCTCTTAACACAGCAGAGTATTGGTGCAGCAGGAAGTCAAAAAGAAGGTAGGCAGAAAGTTGCAGAAACTACTTGAGAGGGGTTTTCAAAAGGGCAAGCTTAGCCCTCACACCTACCATACCTGCAGATTTTTTATTTGGTGGCATTTTTTAGAATCCAGGCATTACTGAAGGTAAAGAAGATCTGTGGGATCTTTCTACTCAGGGCTGCCCAAAGTAGCTTTTATACAGGACATTTCTCCTGGGGTTTGTCTAGTCTTAAATGCTTCCTTCATCATACTCCTGCATGTTCTCAGAGGGAAGGAGAATATGAGTCTACAGCCTGATAGATCCCACTGTCAGAGAATCAGATGTGGTTTTGTTAATATTGTTTTCTTGGTCCTTCACCTCTTCCAACACATACTTATGGCAGTCTTTTCATTCTTCAGATTCAGTTTAAATTTAATATTAGTGCAAAGTAATGTAGAATGTTGGGGTAAGTTTTCAGCAGAATGTAGCATATTTAGAAGAGAGTCTCTCAGATTACAAGCAATATGATTGTTTATATTTTGTTTGGAAATTTACTTAGTTGCTTTGGGACCACAAGTTTTGCAATAGCCATTTTTTCTTTAGTCAACATCTAGCACTCAAACTTACTGTTCAGCTTTCATTGCAGCAAGTATCTGTGAACCAGTTTTGACACAATGTGTAAAGTAAAAACAAAAATTATGAGAAAGAGCTAGAATTATTTGAGTGATCAATCCCAGCAAAGGGTCATTCTAATTTATTCTGGAATCAAGTGCTCTGCAGTAGTGTAAATAGCAGTTTCATTGTTTTATCTAGAAAATTTGTCTTCCACCTTTTTTTGTGCAGTGGGTATATGGTATCCATGCTCTTTCTGAATTTATTTTCCTACTTGTCATTTGAAGGTCCAGAGGGAGCCAATCTGTTTATCTACCATCTTCCCCAGGAGTTTGGGGATCAGGATCTGCTGCAGATGTTCATGCCATTTGGAAATGTCGTCTCTGCCAAGGTTTTCATTGACAAGCAGACCAATCTAAGCAAGTGTTTTGGTATGTTGGATTTACAGCTTCCTTATGAGGGGAAGCAAAGGGGCAGACACTGTTCTCTTCCCTCCGGTGACCAGTGACAGGACTCGAGATAGAGGCCTGAAGCTCAGTCAGGGGAGGTTTAGGCTGGATATTAGGAGAAGGTTCTTCACCCAGAGAGTGTTTGGGCATTGGAACAGGCTCCCCAAGGAAGTGATCACAGCACCAGCCTGAAAGAGCTCAGGAAGTGCTTGGAAAGTGCTCTCAGACATAGTGTGATTCTCAGGGTGTCTGTAGAGGGACTTCAGTGATCTTTGTGGATCCATTCCAATTCAGGCTATTTTGTCATTCTGTAAATCATTATCTTTAAAAAAGTGGCTTTTTTAGTAATCTCTTTTTCAGTATATTGTTTAGTCTAGCTTTTAAGTAAGTAGGGAATCTATAAATGCCTAAAAAATAAACCAACCAAATGCTTCCAGCATGTGAACTGTATTTTCCTGATTTTTAGTGTGACTTTTTGCTTTTCCCAGTTTCATACTATTGTGCCTCATTATAGCATTCTGGCCCTAGATAATTCTGCCTGAGACTAGCTCAGTTAGAGCATGGTGTCAATAGTGCCAGGGTTGTGGGTTTGATCCCCTAATGGGCCATTCACTTAGGAGTTGGATTCCTTGATCCTTGTGGATCCTTTCTAACTCAGAATGTTCTGTGATTATTATTTGTATTTGCAGACTGTAATCCTGAAATAGTTCGTCCTCTTGCCTCTTCCTGTCTTTTCAATAATTGTCTTGCTCTATATATTACTTAGTGCATTATGCTTATGAATTATTAATGTCTTTATATACAATTATTGTGGGTACCATACTGCATTTTTGTAGTGCCGTAAGCTCTCGAGACTGTTTTGATAGATGGAGATTTCTTGTAATGGAACAGGAGAGGTGAGCCTTTCTCTGTGGTTTTGATAGCTTTGTGTCTACATAATATCCTGATTTTTTTTCTATGTGAGACAAAAGATGTGGACAATCTGATGCTGTGTGAAAGCACAGAAACACACTGATCATTCAGCTATAACACCTGCATATTATGGACAGGTAGCCATTGACTGGAGTGGGAGTTATTCTCACTCCAGGCATTGAGTGGAGTTATTTAAAACTAGCTCCTTCAAAAACCTGGAGAAGTTTATTTTCAGGATAATCTTTTCCAGGAATGATGCAGCCTCTCATCTGAGAGCAATGTAAACACTGTAGTGGTACCAGTGCTACCCTTCCTTGGCAGCTATTTCACTCCAAACAAATCTGCTCCCATAATGTTATGAGGGTGATTTCAGTCTTGTATCTTTAATGAGCTTTTGAATCTGGATGAACATTTTCCAGGTTTGGTTTTCTCCCAGGTATGAGTTCTTAAAAAATAAAGAGCAGTACTTATAGACTAGAAAATGTTGATCTCCTGAGCTGTGTATATTTCTGGCCAAAGTTCCATATGTCAGAAAGCAATGCTTCGTTTGAGAGCCCTTAGAAGTTATTATGAGGAGTCTGAAACCGTTGTGAGCTTCTAAAAATGGCACTTCCTGCAAGCCTCTGTGAGCTGGTGTGTGCATTTCCAGTTGCGAGTGGCCGCTGCGGGCAGCTGTGGCTCGGGGTAATTGTGTGTTCTCCTCTCCGCAGGTTTTGTAAGTTACGACAATCCCGTCTCTGCGCAGGCTGCCATTCAGTCAATGAACGGCTTCCAGATCGGCATGAAGCGGCTGAAAGTACAGCTCAAGCGCTCCAAGAACGACAGCAAGCCATACTGAGCACCCCTCCCCTCCGGGACTGGAGTGAGAAGGATCTTCTGGTAAGTTGGAGAGGAGCGCACTTAGTGATTCGAAGCCCTAAGGCTGTGTTTTTACAGTCCTGGAAGCTGATCCATGCCTTCTGTCTGGCACATCTTCCCTTGAAGACTCTGCTGCAGCCTCTGCTGAGAATCCCGCTTCGGATGGAGGACAAGTTTGTGCTTTTGTTTCCAGTGTTTTACTTTGGAGTTTAGGTGCCATATCGCTGAGGTTTTTTGTTTAGTTTTGTTTTTTTTTTTTCCCTTATTTGAAGTTTGCTGTGTTTGTAACCAGTGTGTGTTGAGAAGGACCAATGCCAGCTCCTTGGGGGTGGGGAGAGAAGGTTAAAGGGAGCAGCAGAAACTGACACCACACTGCCTTGGGGTAGAGAGGAGAAGGGAAAGCAGAAATAACACAGAACAGCTGATGAAAACAAAGATGGGCAAGGAGACCAGAGTCCTGGGTGAGAAAGAACTGACTCCATGTAGCCTTTGTCATGCCCCATCTGCTCTTTGAAATTTCCTTTACTGTATGCCACAGTGGGGATTTAGTAAATCATCTCTGAAGCAGGAGACGGGCTAATAGGGTGAACACATTAACAAGCCAAAGGAAAACTGCAGTGATTTTTTTTTTCTTTGCTGTATATAAACTAGTGTTTATATAGCACTGTGAATGTACACAGCACTTTATAAAATTATTAGATAATGTCTCTGCCCAGAAAATTTCACACTCTGTCTACAGTGGAATCTTAATGAGATGCAGTGAATTTCTCCATATATAAGAAAACTTTACCTATGTACTTTATCTAGGTTTTGTGGAAAGGTAGAGGCAGCTTAGTCTGGATGAGTACATCTGAGTCTGGAAACAAGAAACTTTAGATCCCTGATAACCTGCAGAAATTTTTGACAATTTTTCTTCTTAACAGTTGATCACATTCCCCATTTCTGTGGAATAATGTCCTTTTTTTGCAGAGATTGCTATGAAATCCTTTTCATAAGCATAATGTAAGTGCTGATTGTTTATTGAAATGATAACTTCCTGTTTTGTTGTGGGTTTTTGTTGGGGTTTTTTTTTGATGAACAAAACTCGTGCAGTGACTTGGTCTAGTAATTAGGTGTATCTCTCTACTGCAGTTTTCCTTTAAGGTGGTGTGTACCAGTGCAAAACAGGCTAAACCAGGAGCTGTGGAACCAGAGTTATTGAGCCATTCAGTCTTTTTCTGCCTTTTGGTACAAGCTGTTATCTTTTATATTGAAGGAAAATCGAACACACCCCTTAACTGAACACACTTTTTCTGCATACCAGTGAAATTGCTAGTGCATTGCTAAGGGCCTTTGATATTCACTGGTTTTAGGGGGCTCAAAGGACTTTTGACACTCTGGCCTGAGCTGTTTCAAGAAATCATTGTAGAGTTCCATTTTATAACCACCCAAATCCACCTCTGTCACAAGAGAAAGTTTACAATTTCTGTGTCTTTAACAGAAGTTCGATTTACCTCATAATATCTCCTTTTCCTTGTTTTCTTCGTATTCCTGGGTTGTAAGGCTGTTTCCCAGGGCACCAGCTAACCCTGCAGTCTGGGAGCCAGCTGCCAAATGACGTGTGTGGCTCAGACATGCGGTCAGGGCTTTGTGTTCTGCTCCAGCAGGAGGAGCACTAAACCCAGCAAACCTGAGGTCTCGGGTCAGAATCCCCACTTGTGTGCAGTGATCTGTTGGGAATGTTGGGCATTTCCAGGAACAGGCCCTCTGGGATCTCAAACCTCAGAGGCCTGCTATGTAACATCCGAGGGGAGCCCTTTCCAATTCTTAGATTGAAAATCAAACAGTTGATGTCAGTCTGTCCATAGTGATGGCAGACAGGTAAATCTGTCAGTATTATCTAAATCATTTTGTGGTGGCAAAGTTTCAAAGGCCAGATTGCCAAATTTCCCAGTTATGCTGGCATGTGGTACCCTTCTATGTTAATTATTTGAATCTCTCTAGAAACGTAAACATACATTGAAGTGAACCATGTACACTTGAATTCTGCACCATAGGAAAGATGTGTCCTGGTTTTCTGAGAAAAGAGTGTTGGAGTGTGAAGGCCTCCA
>VZRX01004190.1:302428-336749 GCA_013398075.1 Notiomystis cincta | reverse complement strand
CCGCACGCAGGGAGGCTCCGCTGCGCTGGCTCTGCCGGCCCGCGGGGTTTTATACCTGCGGCGGTCCGGTCCCGGGTCGGTTAATGGCACATGGAGAGCGATCAACTAATAATAGTAATGTGACAGTTCGCTGATGGAGCGGGGAGGAATCTCCCCAGTGCCAGACTGCGAGAGGCAGAGCGCGGTGGCTCAAAGCAGCGCCCGTCGCTGGGAACTTTACAAAGCAGAGGCAGAAACGTGATTTTATTACATCTGAATACATTCCTTTTCCTGCTTAAGGATGACTTTTTTCCTACATGATCAGTCGCAAGGTTTCCAGTGCAGAACTTTCTGCCTCCTATCTCTCTCGCATTGTGTCTGCCAGACTGGAGCCGAGCTCTCAGCTGGGTTTTCACCATTAGGACAGTAACCACACGACCTTAGGCTGCGCAGATCTGAACAGCGGCCATCACATCTAAATCACAACGGGCGCTTTCCTTTTCAAGGACACTTTCTGGCGGGCTCCTTCCCCCAGTGCCACCCTCGGGGCAGCCGGACCGAAGTGGCGTCGGGGCTTCCAGGGACCCACCCGCTTTGAGCAGAGCAGCACACAAAACAAATCTGGGCAGATCAAAGCACGATCCGTGGCCCTCCTGCAGCAGTAGGGGTTTGACTCTTCATGTCCTCCATTTCATTATTTATATTACTCCATGAAGGAGGTCTTAATCCACAACTGGAGCTCAGAACAGCAGCTTGGCTCGGAAATAAGCCTGAAAAAACTCGTCTCCTAAAACCAAGCAGAGAGACAACAGCTTGGCTGAGAGCTGCATGCAATGGAACTGGACAGCCCAAAAGCTGTTCCCATTCAGTATCTTTTCAATATCTATATAGGAAATTTGGTAATAGTTGTTCTTTGATGATTTCAGGGAGCAAACTCCAATTTCAGGATGACTTAACTGGTATCAAAATTCCTCCCACAATAAATATTTTTGCATTAGATTTCAAGAACTGTGCAAATTCAAGTCTGAGATACAGTTATATGAGCAACAGTTGTTTCACTGAAATATTTTATTTTATATACACAGCTGCAGTTCATTTAGGCAATAGAAAGGTCACAAATACTCTTACTGACACTTGATTTGACACATTTACTTTGATAGAAACCAAACACTACAAAAAGGAAGAATAATAATCATTAAGAACACATTTAAAGTAAGATTATTATTACAACTAAGTTACAAATTATATAAATATTTGATTCTTGTATAATCCCTATGCATTCAACATTTCTAATCTTAGGAGTACCGTTATGAGAGAAGAGGATGGCTTTTAAATTTAGTTTGTTCTTATCAGCATGGGAAGTATCATCCAAAACATCTAAACTGAGGGACTACAAACTGAACTGTGAGTCTGATTATGAATTAACTAGATTATGAATTAACTAGAGTAGAACTGCATCACACTATCAGTGCTGTGGTGCAGCTCTGGCACTTGTGTCTGCCAAGGGGCAGCACTTCAGCCACCCTGAAGCCTCACAGCCAGGCATCACCAGGTTTTTCTGCCCAGCTCAAGGGCAGCTGGCAGAGAGCTCATTCCAGGTCTGTGCTGCAAGGAGAGAGCCACTGCTACGTGTTCAGGACAGGTGAATGCTTAGAAAAGGATGGAAAAAGACCCAGAGGAGATCAAAAGCCTGCCCAGCTGCACCTGCACATTGCCCTGTCTCTCTCTTCCCTTCTTCACTGTTTCTCAATCAAGTGTTTGTTGGTGGCATCTTATAAGAACCAGATCCTGTATTTCTTATTTTGGATGGGAAATACATCTGTTCAATTTCCAGTCTGATTCTGTGGACTTTTGAGAGCTCTATGAGTGTATGGAGGTGCTCTGTTTTAAAGGACACACATGCTGATGTCAGATATTATGAAGTTCTTCCACATTTTCTAAATATTTTGGTGTTTGATTAGACCTTTCTTGTTCTTCTGTTTAAAATAATCCTTTCGTTTTTGACAGAAGACCAAGTTTCCAGGTTTTACTTTTCTTCCAAGTGTCTGGAAACATTTATAATCTCTTGTGCAACTCTGTTTCTTCAAGGGCTTTTTTTCCCCGTAATATGAAAATCTCAATATACCTTTAATTCTGTGAAGAAGTGCAATTCTGTTTCTCTGTAATGTATGTTAAAGTATAATTTCCTTTCATACCATTTTATTAGACCAGATAAATCACAGCAGACACTTTCCTTTGTTACCTACAGGTCATACATTTGCTGTAGAATATGCAGAACACTCACTCTGTTCCTTCTATTTCCAGCAATTCCTATCAATTCTGAACCCAACAAGACACCTTTATTGTTCCATATGATTTCTTTCATAACTTGCAAAAAGCTGCCAAAATACAGATAGCTTAAACATACTTATCTGCCCAAAAGTCAAGTGAGATGGGTGAAAAAAACCTCCACATGCCTGTATTGAAGACACATTGCAGAGGAAAAAAACCACAGCATGGAGGATGGTGCCCAGCTCAGCAAGTTAAAGGGTGGAAATAGGCCAAGAATAGCATTTGGAATTTCTATTTTATTACATATAGAATACGTCTTTTTTGTTAAATAAACTATAATCAGTTGGCATTTCACACAAGTAATATGACACATTTTCATCATTTTTTGTATTTATCAAATGAGTACAACAAAGGAGCAAAATGCTGGCTTCAGTAATTACTAATTATGAATTACACAGGCCCTCCTTTTGAATAGCATCCTTTTGGGTTGTGTTTGCAATGAAAGTTGAAATGTTTCTAGTCAAAGTTTGTTTTGATATCCTAGATTTTAACAACATGCTTCTCAAGTATCTGAATATTTGGAATTACTCTGTATTCCTTGACATGGGATAGATTCTTGTGGGCTGGCTTTGTGTGGCAAAGCATATGTAAGTTTTAGAGCCTAACTAACTAATTCAAAGATTACAGCTCATCATTATTTATTACCTCTGGAACAGGAAAAGCCATCACTGCAAAGTCCCTCATGCCTTCTGAAGGTGCTGTGCTCCTGTCTGAAGTTCAGGGTTCCAGGGCCTGAGCCACAGCTTTACACTGCACAGAGATGGCCACAATTGCTTAAATCTCCTCTTAAACAGACACATGACTTCCCACAAAGAAGGGAGGAAGACACAAATTACTTAATTATAAAACACTGCCTTCAATTCTGTTTGGTGATTAATAAATCTTATCATACATACTTATTTAAAAATATATTTTGAAATGCTACATATGAACTGAGAGTAATATTGGTTCATTTACCATTATATTGAGTAGTAATGGTTTTAGAACAAGGAAGTTTTAAATTAATTGGTGAAGCTAGCATAGCTTTTCAAAAATAAATAAGTATTTTAAAACACCTTAGTGATGTTTAGACATTTTAAACCAAAATAAAGTAAAAATTGCATACTGGCAGTGATTCCTGCCTGAATGGTGCTTGCATTGCAGTACAAAATGGCTGCTCACACCCACACAAATGGAATTCTGGGGCAGGGGCAACGTGTGCAGTTCTGTGCGTGTGATCACTTTATTGCACGTGTCACATCAATCAGACTGCAGATACCCCAGACACAACACCTCCTAGATCCAGACACCCAGTGATTTGGAGACTCTGCAATGAACATTTTGTACCATAAGCTTTTAAAGGAAACGACTCCATCGGCTTCACGTACGAATTATTTGTGCAAAATATTTCATAAATAAACTTTACCCGAATATTACAGAAAAAAGCTTTGGGATACATGAAATATAAATACAGCAACAGCTGAGCTGCAAAATTAATTTAGGTATATACAGTAATAGGCTCCCCAGTCCTTTCCACAGATGTACATTTAACCTCCCTGAGTCCTTTTCCAAACTTAACGACACGACGCATTCCCAGATGCTCGCTCAGCAACAGCCACGCTGGTTCCACCATTAGAGAACAGGGTGCAGAGGGGCACATCCATGTGCACTCCCTGCCCTTTGCCAGGGTGTTTTCAAGCTTACTGCACTTTTGCTTCCAGGAGCCCAGCGGTGAGGACGGGCCCGCGGCCGCTGACGCAAGCGCCGACGTGTCTGAGCGAGTCCGCCCCGAGATAGGCCAGCAGCAGCTCCGTGTGGCGCACGAGCAGCTGCGTCAGGTCTTCGGCCAGGCTCTCCATCGTGGAGTATCTCACCTTCTCAAAATCAAAAATGTCTTTGAGGAAGAAAAGCACTTGATCCTAGCGGGGAAAAGCAAAAAAAGAGGAGAAACTTGTGCTGGGTTACAAGAAGGAAAAGAAGTATGCGATGCTAACAGCTCTTTCTTTAACACGCTCCCTAAGAGCTTCCAATTATGTATTATTTTGGTGCTGAGACAGAAGTGTGCTAAAACAGCCTTTGCAAAACAGTTCCATGCTGAAAACATTCATATGAAAGCACTTATTTCTCATGGTTTCTTACTGTTAGCCTCAATCTTAGGAAAATACCAATGTATGGTGATAAACAAGATCTTAATTTATTTTAATCAGAAAGAATTTTTGGTTTTTTTTTAAATTTATAAAAGTAGTAATTAAAAAGAAGTTGCAAACCTTGAAGAAGCAGCATAGGTCATATAGGGAATTTCTAGGGCCCAAAAAGCCCCAGGCCAGAACAGGGCTGATATGTTCACATATAGCATAGAAATGTGCAAAAAATCCATCAGGCACCTAGGAATGTAAAAATTGTAGACAAAAGTTACACAGCAAATTTAGTATAAAGCTCTGTTATTCAGCATTAAGTCCTCATTAAAGACTAACACTTCCCTCCTTGGTCTAATAAAATCCCCCAAAGCTGAGGAGCTTGGAGGCACAGAGGAGTTCTCCCAGAGAGGTCAGGGTGCAGAGGGGGCTGAGGGGAGGCTGCAGCAGAATTCCTGGTGAGCAACATTTGGCTGTGGGCTCATGCAGGGAGATGGGGCTGAGAATCCCAGCACAAGCAGGTGAGATACAACACTCATGGCCTTGGGGTGCAGAAGTCTGAGATCTGTGTGCGGGGCAGAAGTCAGAGAAGGGACTGACACCACCCCTGACTGGACCTGAACTAGGTTGAAAACCCTCCAGTTAAGGCTTTTTGCTAAAAAACAGGTATTAGGGCTCCAGGAGCTAAACTTCTACAACTGGCCAACCTCTTGTCTAAATTAACAGATCTACAGGACTAAGAGTTGATCTCACTTATTTTGCCAAAGCGACAAAAAGAACTTAGAACTCTTAGGAGATGACCAATACCTTTGTTCCATATAATTTGAAGGGCAATTTACCTTCATTTGCTGTCTTTTTTGCTTCAGTACTGACCAACAGCTTGAAGCCACAGCCTAATTGTAAAAAGGAAAAATAAAGTAAGCCCCAAGTCATTTTCCATCTCAAAATAACTCATCTGCAGAATACTATATTTTTATATTCTGTATCTCAAGGACAAGTATTTTCTTCAAGCTTGTGATAACACAAAGTTTAAAACTATAAAACAGCAGCTGATATAAATAAAGTTATATGTAGTTCATACTTGCTATTTCAGATCCATCTTTGAAACATTTTCCTTAGTTTAATTCAAATGTAATTTGTCATCCTTGACTGATTTTACAGCTACCACAGTTAGCAACACTCACTGGGTTTAAGTGAGGACCAGTCTTATATACTAAAGTGTGTGCTCAGACATAAGTAACTATTTTAGATATTAAGTGGCATGTGAACACATTGAAATATACTTTTTCATTTTAGCAAAAACATTCTTGCAATAGCTTCAGATTCAGCTGTGGAGCTTTGTCCAAATATGGACCTGTGAAATACAAACCACCAGTATCAGTGCTGGGCTTTTTCCCCTCCTAGCCTCTAACTATCCTCATCTGACTCTCCCTCAGTGCTCCAAAGAGAGTTTAATACAGACAAAGCACAGTGTTACTATATAACTAGAAAATATATGCATGTTACCTATTTGTTTTTCCTCTAGAAGGAATATTTCAATTGAAAAACAAAAAGAAAAAGAAAAAGAAAACTGGCAGTTTACAGACAAAAATGGGTGAAATGACAGTAGTTTCTGCACCAGCTGACCATGGCTGTGTCTCTAACAGAGGGATGAGATCTGTGTGGCAAACAAACAGGCACATATGAAAAATCATTAACTGTAATCAACAGTTGAATGTATTGTATTAATTTACTTTTGTTTCCTTGCAGCTTTGTCACTTGCTGCCAAATCTCTGCTCTATGAACCCAAACCTGGAGCTGATGTCTAAGATGTGGCTAACAGAAACTTCCCTTCTAAAATTCTGCTTCCTCAGAGAAAGGAGAGTAAGTTAAAGTATTCTCTCCAATACATTCAATCATTCTCTGTTTTGGGCCCAGACTTGTAACTTTTAAACTGCTATTATGAAAAACCTGATAATACAATCTGTTAAAGTCTTTTGAGGAAGATCTCAGGCACACACTCAGCACATTGCAATGCACTACAGATGAATTAGTATGGTAATTACACATGAATACTCACTGTTTCTTTAAAAGAGGAATTTAACCAGCGATTATTTACTACATTCTGTATAGATATTGGTGGATTTTCTAAATCTTCAAATGAATCCATTAAAATGAAGTCCAGAACAACATCATAAAAATTCAGATTTTTCACCTGTATTAAATGAGAACATGATCTAAGTAACCTAGTTTCTCTTTCAGCAGTGGAATTCAGCATGCACCATATTGTAACACTGTATTAACATGCAGATTTGTAATGGTTTTTAATGAGTATTAAAAATACTTTGTCAGTAAAGGAGAAGTTAAAAAAATGTGTGGTTTCTGGTACTAAACTGGTAAATGCCATTTCTCTAAATCAGCAATATAAACAATAATGATTTGCCTTTCCCACAATTCTGAACTATAAAAATTTATTTTTAGATCCTATGGCATTAGTAAGGGTAAAAGCACTTTTCAGAAATGCAACTCACTCCTCTAGCAGCAAGTTCCATTTCAGTATTATCCCAGTGATCTGTTTGTTCCAAAAAATATATCATTTCATCAAAGACATCTTCAAATTTCTTTGGATTCTGTAAAGTAAAAGCAATGAGTATCAAGCAAATGTAAAAACAGATATGGTTTATTTTCCCCAAGCAGTGAATTGTGGTAGAAGTTACACAAACAACAAAGCAAAACAAAAATTGGTAAAAAAAAGGCTTTTACCTTTCGTGCTTTCACAATTAAAGCAGACAAAATTTTTCTTCCACTTTCAGCAAGAAATATTCTGTTTGCTGTTTCTGAAAGAATTATCTAGAAAAGGGTTCAGAAAACATAGACAGGTTCATTTACAGGTTATACTAAGTGATCTTAAACATTTCAATCAAATTTCATATAATTATCACCTCTACTACAGTTGGCAAGTTCCTAATAAGCCTTGGGTGCAAAGGTTCCAAAGCTAATCATAAAATTGGGACTCCTCTGCAAATACATCTCACTTTAGAATGATAAAAATGTAAAAGCAACAAGAAAATATTTAAATGCAGATTACATTATAAAGATGCTTGCACAAAGAGTCAGTTTGAATGCCATGTACTTTGGGTTAGGTTTAGCAAGACAGACAAACCACCCCTTCCTGTTTACCTGAAAAGCTTGTCGAATGCAGTGAAGCTTTGCAAGGAAGTCACTGTCTCCTAGACATTCAAACATTTCAGTCCTATGTAAAATAGAAAAGTTTTCAAAGAGCATTAAAAAAAGCAGCACAAGAATGTCCATCTAAGTCTCATTGCTAGAAAAAATACCTTGTACAATTAACTTCTAAAAAGTGATTTCTAGATAGAATATTTGACTTTAATTCTTGCTTTTCCTGGAAGCAATTAAAGAGACACAAATCAATACCTTAACACCCGTGAATAGATCTTGCCTTCCTCTGCTAAGTGCATGGCTTCTTCATACAAGGGGCAGTGGCAAAGGGAATCCAGACCATACGTGCTACGAACCTCTCTGTGCTCTGAAAGCTGAAAAAAGGTTTTCAAAAATTCATTAAACAGCTTGCTGACTTAATTTTTTTAAAGATAAAACAAATTAAAGAAGTTTTCCTGATATCCTACTGAAAGATGCATCCTTTTCTACATCTGCTTCAAACAAAGGGGTAACAATCAACAAGTGAACAGAAGAGATACACCAGGTCATTAAACTTAACCTTATAACTCTTAAAATCTGAATGCTACGGTTTCAAGTTTCAAAACTTTTTAATTACTGGAATAAAGGCAGCTTACTTTTGTGTTTAACATGCCTAGTTAAGTTTTTGAATTGCCTAGTTAAATAAATTTAATGGGTTCTCAAAGCTGTTAAAGGAAAATAATTGCCAGGACACAAAGTACAGAATGATTGCACCATGCACATCTTTAGGAAGCTGGAAATAGTAACATCCTCCCACCCCTGTTTTAGCTTCACTGGTAAATAAGTCTGCCAGCTACCAAAGCACATTGTATAAACCATGAGCATTCAGCATTTTATACTACAGGCTCCCTAAAAGGTTTTCATTATTGAAATTTTGGTTCTATGGTTATCATAGAAATAAACATGAACTTGTAGACAATTCTAAAGAAAGAAAAAAACAAATCCAGATCAATAAATCAAAGCACATAAATAACACAGAGAACTCCTGTTTACAGGGTATCACATTTAATCCACAAAACAATGTCTAGCTACAAATTCACTACAAAGATTACATTATATTATTAATGATCAAAAGAAAAACAATCTGTTGTTCACACATCATTCAGTTTAGTTAATGACCAGAAAATTAATTCTAGCTTTAATTTTTTACTTTTTTCTTCAATATCCTGCATGGGGCAAACAAACCTGTGCTTCTAGGCTATTAAAACTGAGCATAGAAACATCTTTAAAAATAACTCTCAAGGCAACTGAACTATGCAAAACATTAACCTCTATCTTAGAATGGTGTTAAAAAAATCACATTATGATAAACCTCCATTAAAATTTCCAATAAATAGATGCTGAGCAGCTTTTCCTGTCCCTGAGGTCATACAGCCAAGTGCTGTCTGGGAGCCCATAAAGCCACGAGTGCCCTGTGCCTCCTCCACACCCTCCAGCTGAGCCCCTGCAGCAGCAGGTTTGGCCAAGCTGGTTTTCCTGCTGCAGGGAGAGTATGAACACACGCCAGTAGCTGCTTCTGTCCATGGAAACTTTTAAGCACATGGGCAAGTTTGAGATCTCAGCACTGAGCTCGTGTTCTGAAGTGTCACACGTCGTTAGATGATGTTTATTTGCTGGAACTTTCACTGGGGCTTTTAAAATCACTCCTACCAGCATCCTTTTACCATTGGCAAATACATACAATTCCTTCCATAAATTGTCAGGTTCTGCTTTAGATTGATTTGTTTGGCTTACCAAAACCAAGCCAACCCCCCCTGGTATTTCTATAAAGATTTCCATAGGCTTCTTGGATTCAGACTCAAGTGACAAGACCACAGCTAGAGAGTAAGTGAAGAGAACTTTTAAGGTCAACAAAATATACTTAAGTGAGTAATGGTCACTTTCAGAATTCATCTAACTTGAAAGTATTTCCGTTCTAAAAGTATGTGTTTGTTTAAAAGTCGTTTTATGGAAGAACAAACTGGAATAAGCTGGTGGTTTTGATTTGCTAATTCAAAAAGCCCACCTGAAATTTTCTGTTCTTATTAAACAAAGAAAGCTACACAGCTTTTAACTGAAAATACACTGGATGGAATAATTTAACCAACTGGAAGAAGCAGGAATATATTGATTTCTTTTAGATGTAAAACATAAAAACACACACATATAAATACATATAGACATACAAAAAATACATAATTTATATAGAAATATATAATATATGTATTTTATATGTATATATAAATATACATATTTATATATAAATACATAAAGACATAGATAAATACAGAGTGTAATAGCTAGAACATGTATAAAAAAGAAAAAGTGAAAAACCTTTACTCCAGAATTCCTTTTTCTGTGTTATGGTTAAGGAAGTATTAACTGTGGAACAATACATTCATATTTTCCAAAGTAAAGACCAAACCAGAACACAATACATATGCTAATTTATTTCTTACCTGATCCAGCTATTACTGAAGCCATAAAACATTCCATTTACACTATTACTTCAAAAATCATGAGAAGAAATAGCTTGTGAACACATAAGCACTTTGTAAACAGCTGCCCCTCTCTTGGAGGTTATAATTTCTGTGCTAAAAGGGATTACATTAGTTTTTACTGGTGTACTTCAGGAAAATCACCTTTTTCAGGTATGTAGGAAACTGACTGAGTGTGACTGAATTAGGACTGGTGATTGCTACAGTTAGATGCAGGTAACCTTCACCTGCTGCCAGCAGCTGAGGTGAGAACATCTTTATACATGAAGATGGCTGATCATTGCCTTTGTGGTCACAGATTGGCACAGGGACTGACACCTGGGAATTGGGTGAGGCTCTTGATTATATTTACATTTTTAAAAAAACCCCAACAACTCCCCTCATGCTAAGAGATGAAATAAAAGAGGTGTGTTACTGCTGTAATGTGTATTATTGAGCTCAAATGAAGAAAGCAGTTAAATCAACCAGCTACTAAGCAGGAGAGAAAGATCGAACTGTTCTTCCCCTGAGAAGATGATTTTGATTACAGATTGAAATTCCAACAAATAATATTTGGAAAGGGAGAGCAAATTCCTCTAATACTGACTTCTCTTGGCATGCAAAAAGTGAAGGGGAGAAAAAGCAAACAAACTGAAAACAGAAACTAGATGTTTAACTAGAAAAGGTAATTCCAGACAGGCTCTGAAGTTGCACCATTAATGCTCCTGGACTCCTCATGGATTTTCTTTTGATGCTTCCTAGTATTTAAAAATATATTGCTATATGAGCATTTTATATGTTGACATGAACAGTATATAGATGTAAAAATATATAGATGTAACATAGATTATTATGCTTTCAATGGTCTTGCAACCAGTAGTAGCCATTCTTTGAGATTAAATAAGGTGAAAGCTTGCCTATGTAAACATCCTGCTTCAAAGTAGAACTACTTAAAGATTATTTGTAAAGATACATCTACATTTCTAATGTAGAGGAGTTCAGCTATTAGGAAAATTCACAAATCATATTCAATATTTAATGAGATGCAGAATGTACAACATTTCCTGGGTAAGAACCTCCCAAGAGGACATCAAAAGGAAGTGGAACTCTTTGTTGTAAAAGTCTCTGAGGACCTTTGAGGACAAAGGTGGGCAGAAAGGTTAGTTTTCAGTATAAATTGGCATGTGTTCATGATATTTGTTCAGGTACCTGCTTTTTATCCCACCATGTACCCCTAAGCACCACGTAACCTTCCTCAACAGGGCTTCAGCATTAATCAGAAGTTACCAGAAAGCTCCAGCACTGCACATCTTGGCACCACAGGTCAGCTGCACACTCGAAGCTCCCTGAGTCCTTTCCTGCCATTCTGTAGTGGCCACTTCTGTGCAGAGCCAGTGCCACTTTGAGACCCTTCACACACCTCCAGGGATGCCAAGGAGCTCCATCACAGCCACCACAGTGCTGGCAGTGGCCAGGAACACAGAGCCCTGGGATGATGGGCAGCCCCTAAGTCTGCTGCCTCCTCAGTGCCATCAGAGGTACATGGTAATATGAAAATGCAGCCAAAGAAGAGATAAAAGAAGATTGACACTATAGCAGCAATCTCCACTTGCAAGGCTTTTCCTCCTATTCATTCATGGCTCAGGAAAGGAGGAGTGGTCAGTGACCACTGCAAGGACATTTATGATGAGCCACAGTGGACAGCTAAGTCCATTATGTTAAAGTAACAGGTACCTCTTCAAAGCTCCAGAGCTTGTAGTTCTAACTTGTGTCTAATTAGTCTCTTGCTGTGCTGCAGAGCAGCCTCTGAAGGGTACAGCATGGATATTGTTCAGATGCTCATCAGTTTTGTCTGGACAGTCCAGCTTTAGGGCTGAATCTGCAGTAGAGATGCTGAAATCATTGCTCTAAAGCATCAAACCTTTGCCACTTGCAATCCTTTTTAAGTCTGGGATTCTCTGACCACTTTGGTTTAAGGAATAGCCTCAGTACTCTTATTTGCCACCCACAAGTTGTTTCTTAATAAATGGAAAAAATTCTCAGCTGTGCATCAAGACCTTGTTGACTACCAAAATAACCACCTACATGAATGTAACAAAAATAAACAATGCTAGACCTTTTAGGAATTCTTGCTTGCTTCCCCTAATAGAGAGATCACTTTATTGGCACATTCAGCATTCCTTATATTCTAACAAATTATGTTTACCCTATATTAAAAAAGCTGCTGCTGATGTCTTTAAAAGATAAAGACATTTAGAGAAAAGATTTCCTTAGAAAATGTAAGTAGCTGCAGGATGAAAGTGAAACATGTCTTGGAAGTTGGAAGATGTGATGGTGATTAGCAGCCAAAATGTTTGAAATGACATTTTAATAAATTGAAGTGATGAAGTGGTGTATTCAACCTAAAGTCTGGAAGAAAACAGGAAGGCTGTTACTGATAAAAAGCTAAAGCTAAAGCTTTATTCACAAGTCTAAAAAATCTCTCAAGCTTTGGACTGAGATAACATTTTAACAAGGAAAGCAAAGTTTATTTGGTAATACACCTACAGACTCAGTACTAGTCAAAATATAAAACTAAGACATGATAAATGCATGTGCACTGACAACGAAGAAGCAGCAACAACAGCCACTGTGAGGGAGAGAAGGAAAGAGGCTGTGAGGAAGATGGAAAAGAAGCCAGGAAAGAGAGGGCAGAGGCTTTTATCTGGCACACTCACTGCTGTATTACTGCCAAAGGTGGCAGCTATTTTGATCACAGTAGATGGGAAAGCAAGACCATGAAAAGCATACTAACCCTCATCAACACAAGCTGATGGCAGTCAGCCTCAACTGGGGAAGAAAACACCATTATTTATCACAGTAGTAGTATTAATAACTTAATTAGGGTAAATAGTTGTGTTTACCATCCCTTCTGCAGTGCTTCTAGAGCCTAAGTGTGAGTAAGAATAGAAGTCTGTGTGGTCATGGGGATGGCAACTGTGTCTAAACTGTCTTTATAAGGATTCGGGCACCTGTGTTTTGTAGGTGTCCAGACAGACACAACTCTGTCTGAGAAGCCATCCTGAGTGATCCTCAGCACCCTCTTGATGACCAGCCATAGCCAAGATGAAGTTTTGGCACACCTTCCTGCTATCCTGTAGAGCCCATCAAAAGGGCACGTGATGCCAACCCTGCCAACTGTCCCAGTTTTGAACAGCTCTTTCCTTTATTTTGTTCTAATATAACACAGCATGACATTCTTGTTCCCTCCTAAGCAGTATCCCTATCAATTTCCATTCAAGCATCTATCTGTGTCTTGTTTTATGACTGTTCTCTCTCCTGCAGCCAGGGAGCTAAATTTGACCTGACTGTGTGTCAGCACTGAAACACGAACACAGTTTCCAGTCTCCAAAATCAGAGTCACACAGAATCCTTAGTCCTGCTCCTTGGGACAGGATGCAGTGCAGAAAGAAGCCAAGGAACTGTCAACACACAGCCTGCAGCATGATGAGGCCACAAAACATGGTGCCACCTTCTAATTTCCTGGAAGGTGAAATTACTAATTCCAGTAGGGCATAATCACAGAGCAGTATAAACACACATATGAATTTCAGATTTAAAAACTTTGCTAAACTTTTCTATCAGGACATGGAGTTTAGGACAGTTACTAATATTGTAACTGCAATCAAGGAACTCATGGTGAAAGAACTGCCTTATTTGGCCTTTAGGTGAGACAAATCCAAAGCTGGAAAAGCCTCAGACCTCTTAGCCTAAATTAAAACATTCCACTGTTTTCCTAGTGCAAAGAGGGAAAAAAAAAGAAAAACGTAGATAGGCAAGAGGAAGCTACTCAACATCATCATTTCTAGAATAGAAGAATCTGGTATGACAATTCTCATCCAGCTATGGTTCTCTATCATAGCTGAATATACTGGGAAGTAGTTATTGCTCCTTCTCATTGCCATAATGTGAAGCATTTCCCTGCCATACACCCACTCGAGAATGGACAAAGTATTAAATCAAGATAACAGTGTTTTTGTATGAGAACACCAATTCCCAGCTTTCTTCTCCCTGCACCACGATGCCCTGTAGCTACAAATACACAGTTAACTGACCCTGTAGTTTAAGCCTAGTGGCTCATATTTAATCCAGAACATTGATGGTGTTCTGGCTCCAACACCAAACTCCAAGTTGTTCATGTTGTATTAATGTATTAATCTTCAGGACTTCTGTCACCTGAGAATTGCAGTAGATTCTTCCATAAAATCTCAGAAAAGAGAGTTTGTTCTATTGGCAAAGGCTAGAACAGCTGGAAAGGAAGAGAAAGCCTTCATAACTTTGTCCTGGAAGAACGAGTTGACAGAAGGGACTTTGAAGTACCAAAATGTGAAGAATATTTTCAGAATACTTAAAGACAATTACATGTCCAATTTTGATTCCAGTATTTTTTAGCAGATATTGGGACAATATAGCTTCAGGAGAGGATGATGATTCCACTGAGGTGATATATCCTGGGGTTTTCTGTTTGCTTGGTTGGTTTTGCCTTTTTTTTAAGCCAAGCAGCGCAAATGAGCATAAGAGATTGTTCCCATCTTCACATACTTGCAAAAGCATTATGAAAGTTCATGTGGGAAAAAAAGAAACATACAAAGTATACAAACTATAATGGTTTACAGCTCCTCTCATGAGCTGGTAGAGTTGAAGCAAGCTTGAATTGTGGTCTTGTCCAAATTACAGCAAAGAGTAACCAGTCTCTATGGATACAATCCTTGTTAGGAATGGATGCTAGGCATCACAACTTAATGTGAATTACTAAATCAAGGTAATCACAATTTAATGTGAATTACTAAATCAAGGTAATTGTGTTATGGAAAAACAAACCTCATAATAGACAGTCAAAACAATTGCAAAGAATGTGTGTGCAACTCTCTTTTTGCAACTGACTTCAGTAGCTTAGTTGTAAGGCATATATGAGAGCAATATCTATCCCAAAATGGATCTATTGAGGCCAACTGCCTCTCCTGTTTTTTGGAGAAGAGTGCTATTCAAGATCACTTCAGCTCCCCAGAGCCCTCAGAAGGAGATATTCCTCATTCAAGTAAGTGTGTCGCTGCTTATGAGGCTCTTTCAAATACTTCAAGGGAGCTGTAGCAGACTCCAGCTAAAAGGCTCTACCCAGCGATTATTACACATCCTCTGTGCTCTTAGCCCACATGAAGGATGTGATGCTGCCAAGGAAGCTTCCCAGAGAGAGCGGCCAGGAGGCTCCCTGGAGTCCCAGTCCCCCTGCAGGGACTGTCAGGCAGGCTGAGGCCCTCCAGCAGTGGCTGCAGGGAGCTGTGGGGTCCCCGCTCCCCTCCCCTCGCACCGGCCGAGCTTTCCCCAGCAGCTCGGCCCAGGGCTCCCAGAGCAGCCTCAGACCTCTGCTCCTGTAAAACCAGTTAACCGTGGTGCAACAGCAGAGTAACAGCTCAGCCGGGCTCTCCCTGCTGTGCGTGGGACATGCTAACACAGGGAGCTGCCAATTTCGAGTAATTTCCTCCCAAAACCCACTCCCCAAGTGTAAACAATACAAAGCCTTCTCCGTACATCTTTAGAGTATGGTAAAGCAACAGGGAAAAAGAACAGGAAAATATAAATCGTGGTGAAAGGAACTACCACAGTCTCATCTGACTGCTTCTTCACTCATGGAAATGTGATGTATTTCTCAAAACCAACTTCTGTTTAGGACGAGTTGGAGATGCATTATCTCAGTACACACACACACACAAAACCCCAAAACACCAAAAAAACTGATTCCAACTAAGCCTGGAAAAGCTCTTTTTTCCCCATAAGAGAAATATGCTTTTTCCTTACAATGATTAGCAAAACTTAGGGTTCTTCTGTTTATTGTTCAAATAAATCAATAAACCTTTAAAAAGGCAATCTTTAAGTCTTACCTCAGCTGTGGAAACAAAGGAGTCTGTGGATGCAATGCTTAATGTATCTCGAAGGCAGAAATCATCCGCATTATCCTTCACAGTAATGTCTGTATTTTTATCTTTAAAATTAAAAAAGGAGTTTGTTAGACTATCAGAAAATTCCATCTAAGTCTTGAAAATGTGTTTCATGTATTTCATTTGGAAGGCACAAAATTATACTACTATAAGAGCAAATTCTTTTATGACCCAATAATATAAAGGTGACTGTTTTTCTGTCTTTAAAGTGGATTTTCAAATGTCATCCCACAATGAACTGGAAGAAGAAAAAAAGACTTGTCCAAGAGTTTTGCCTATTTTTTATAGACTTCTGAAGATCTCTCTATCTTACCATATTACTTTGCTATATTGATCTAGACCCTCTGTTAAGTTTTTGACTTGCTGTGTTATGCAATAAACTGTTCAATGTCCTAGTCACCAAGAAATATTGTTCTAAATAAAAGTCCATTAATAAAAAAAGCACCTCCACATTTTAATTTCACTTGAATTTGTTTCACTTTCTACTTCTCATGCCTTTTTCACTTGCTGGTTCTTCCAGAGAACAAGTGAAGCCTTTAATCTTCACTGCATCCACTTTCCTCAAAAAGCTTCTCCATTGAAATAACACATCCAAAAGTATTTCCTACAGTACCAGAATTCTTAAAGTCTTTAAAGTAACTGATATATTTTCTTAAAATCATCTGCAAATACAGTTTCTCTTAGTTCTGCTTTACTTTTATTCTCAGATTTCAACTGTTGCACTTCTTGGATGCTTTCGTTTTCACCATACAGAAACACTTTCACAGAAGGATTAAATTTGTAAGCCAGTAAATCAGACTTTGGCTTGATGTGACCCATCCTACATTCCCACTAGAGCAGATGCATTTATTTTGGGTTACTTTACCTTCAGACATTACACATGTGTTCCTAAAAGTCTGTTTTATCTCCAAGAGTCAGCAGCAACCAGCTACCCAATGTCCTCCAGAGCTGTTGCTAGGGCAATACTTCATTAAAAACACCATTACATAGCGAAGTGGCCAAATGCCAATTTACTGGGCTGGTTTACTCATCACTTGAAATGCTACAAAGCCACATTACTTAACTATTACTTTGGTGGTTGTTATGGTTTTATTAGTTACAGACTTGGAATGACAGCTCAGAAACTGCATAGAGCAATTATCTGTCATTGGGAATATTCACTGAGGGAAAAAATTATTCAAAGTTTGGACAAAGATTTTACTAGAGTGAGTTAGGCAAATTGTAATCAGGATTTCACCAAGATTCAGATGAAGTCTGATTTTTTCAGCTCATTCTTACTAGTTCTTTCTTCTGACCTCTTAAAAACCAGAGGGAAAGTACTGCAGCTTCCAAGTTGGTTGAGAAACAATCACATACTGAAATCTGAAATGCTGGAACAAAAAACCAAACTGTGGTTTGTAAAGCACTAGCTTTACAAACTAGCTTAGAGTAGATGGGTAACATGATGTTGCTTTCTCATTTCTAACTCATGATTTGCATTAATTCTCTTCTAATATTACATATGATGATTTTCTAATATCACTTTTTCACATAAAAGTTGCTGAAACTACAATAATACTGTTAAACCCAGGGTAGTACAGGCATCTATAGCCTGGTTGCAGATTTTTTGGCTCTCCTTTTTTCAACCTCTCCTTTTGCCTAAGCTGCTTTTACTGTTATATGTGAGTATAGCTTAATAACCAGAACAGATCCCCAGACTGATTCTAAATTATTTAACTCTGGATTATGTGATTGATTATATATAAATAAGAATAATAGTATTTAACTAAAATTTATTACATATATATTTAAAAAAAAATGATGTAAATGAAGGAACCACAGCCCAGAAGAGCACAGAGTCAGGGGTTCTTCTGTAGATCTTGCATTCAGCCTGTTATAGACTACATGAAGTTCTAGAGTTAATAAAATTTTGACTAAATCTATCTTTGTTGAAAAATTCATACTTCCAAGTTTTCTAATATGGCCTAAAACTATCACCAAGCCAGTATATTTTTAACACTTTAGTTAGTGGAATATGGAATATCTGTATTTTCACTCAAAGAAAATTCTCACTGCTACAGAAAAAGACACAAAATTTGCATGTTATGAGGAAGAAAAAGATTGAAAATAAGGTTGGTAATGCTGAGTAAAATAATACCTTTGGCAAGTGATATGTGCACACAAAGCACAGCCTCCCTAAAGAAAACAAAACAGCCTTGTCAGCTATTTCTGACTTTTGGGCCACCACCACCCTAATGCCCTGAAATATCCTTGGCCAAGCAGGTGCTTATCAATACCCACGCTGTGAAGAGAGCACGTATTATGAAAATTCACCATGGAATTTCACTCGGGTGAACATTAAGTTGCAGCTGGAGTACATACCAGGCAAGTACCAGCAGAACATTCTTAGACACAAGAACATGAAAAAAAAGAGACAGTGGCACAAAGAGACTCCTGGAATGAACAGCTGCAAGAGGAACCCACCCACCAGTGCCTGCAACTGCTCACACACTCATCCCTGGTTCTTATGGACTCTAATAACTTCAGGAAGGGAATACTAGCAAGTATGTGAGTTTCAAATATACTTTACTCATTTGAGGAGCCAAAAAGTTATTTTGGGTTCACTTATATTTGTAAAGAGGATGAAGTAGAGTTTCAGATGTTACTACCATGGCTCTTGTTTGTAGCGCCTTAAAATGCATATGTGGTCCTTAAATTAGATTGAGGTATTGAAAAAATTGAACAATATGGAGGACTGCTAAAGCTTGTGAAATTACTCCTAGCTTTATAAGGTTTTGCAAACAACTATCTATTTAAAACTAAAGAAGATTTTTTAAAAAAAGACCAGAACCAAGCTATTTTCACATCTATTCACAAAGTACTAATCTAGAATAATTATTTGTCTTTGCTCTGGTAGGTTTTCATGGTAAGACAGAACAAAACTAACTCCCTAAACTCTCAGAGCAAAATCTGACCTTCATAACTGCACACAAATTAACTTTTTAGTATTCAACTGGGAAGCATTCACCTTCACATAATGTTTTAAACTCTGAAAACCGTTTCTATGTTATCTTCCTGCCAAACCTGAATGAAACGTGGCAGGAGTTCACAAGAGAGTTTGGCACTTTAGCTGACACATTTTAAAAAGGAAAGCACTTACCCACTAGTAAAGAACTCACTGGGAATTACAGATTTTAGTTCCAAGTACCACCATTAAAGTCATGGTTCCCTATTCTGCCCAGCCCTCCCACTTCAGTGGAAAATCAGTGCAGTTAATACATCACAAGCAGGAAAGCAGGATGAGAAAGGAGAAACTTTTATAGACTCTGAAGAGGAAAAAACCTTGCAAAAGAATCCACTTATGAAAAGTCATGGTACCCTCAGAGCAGCAGGGGCCCAGTGTTCTGCCAGCCCACGTTGTGAGCTCAGATCCCTTCGACGCGTGGCTTCATGCCCAGTGAAAGGAATTACAATAATCCAGTTCAGACAGCACAGCAGCATGAATCAACATGGCTCAGTGCCATGAGAGTGTGCCACAGTCCTCTAGCTAGTCACAAGTGCCACAGTGGTTTGTCACCCCGTTGCTGAAACATCCAAAAGCAGCTTTATTTACATTTATAAATAGTCATAATTCTGAGAGTGCTGATCATCACTTCTACCAAGCAGCTGCTAAAGTATTACATGAAGTTATACAGGATGCACTCAGAAAGCAGTGAATTTTACATCATTGAATTATTTATAAAAAGAAAACAATCCCAGTGTTCAGGTGGCCCCTTTTGCTGACAGCCACAGGTTAAAAAAGGCAAGCCAAGAACGGAGCAGGGTACCCACACAGACCAGCGTGGATCTACTATTGCATTATGTGTTTATACTCTCCAGTAACACAAATATCTGGGATAGCTGGAGGCACCTCATCCAACTGCATAAAACCAAAGCTGTTAGTGACTTCAGCATGAAAATGTATTTCAGGTCAGGGTACTCTGTACCAAACCTTGTACTCCACCAGTACATCAGCAGGTATCACGAGTTCAGCGTGTCTCATGGTTCTTTGTTGCGACTGCTCTGATGCAAACTGAAGTGACAGATTCCTTTAGAAAACAAAGCAACAGTCCTCCCACGCCCCCCAGACCCACAGAAGATACTCCAGCCTGGCTCCCAGTGGGTGCACACACCTCCAGCAGGGCCCTGCTGTGAACTCAGAGCTTCTGCTCACCAGTGTGAGACCAGGAACTCAGCAACCAAAGCTGACTAATGGGGAAGAAGAACTGGGGAAAACAGAGCACAGGACAGCACCAGATAATCAGTGTTTGCAATTTCACCTTCCTCCTGCACTCACAGGCCTTTCTCAAGGTAAGCTTTGCCTGAGCTTACTGCTGAGCCTTCAAAGTACATCCTTAACAGAAACCTCAGTAGTTTTCATGCAGGGAATAATTTCTGCTTATGTGTGAAAAGAGAGCCAAATCTTACTTCCTTGGAAAAAGTTAACTCAACAAAGCTTCCATAATTGTTTCCAAGCACAACTATAATATTCAGGGTTCACATAAAAGCCTTCTACTTAAAACACACTCCGATAGGTATAAAAAGGTCCATTTTCCAAGACACTGGGTTCTCACTTAACTATCATTTACACAAAACACAAGATGTTCTTCAGTCACTGTGTTCTGTATTACTTTGATGTTATTCTTAAGACAAAAGTAGTGTAGCTGATTAAAGGTGAATTAAAAGCATGTGTATAGATGACAGTAATACCTTGAAGCTAAAAATCAGTGGCTCTTCTCTGATTTTAAGGTTTAAATCCCTATCCTTTATAGAAAAGTTTTGCTTCTGAGGACTCTTCTGTTTTCAAGCCTAATAGTTTAGGTAACAGTTTCTGTAGTTGTATTTGATTTGAGAGAGAAGATCTGCCAGCCAAGCAAAGTTTGCTCAGCTGTCTAATCTGGACAGAGTCTGTTCAGATGGATGTGCAGCACAGAGTTGTCACTCCTCCTCATGGGGGTACTCTATTCTCCTCAAGTTCAGAGAGCATCACATCTCTACTGTCCACAGCAAAGTCCACTTTGAATTCCAGGGCTGCTTATTTCAAAGCTGAGACTTTGAAGCCCCAGTTTTTACAGCACAGCCCTGCGGAGCCTGCCAGACACCTCAGTTATCAGATTTAAACGTCACTGCCTTTTCTCAGTGCTTCACATCTCAAACCCAAGTGCAACCTACTGCTATTTTTGCACAGCCACTTTCTAGTGACAATGGAATGGTCTGTTCAACCCCATTCAGTGTGACAGTACATTAACTCATGGGGATGCAGAGCAGATTCAAAATGCAATGTCATATTTAGAGAAGAAGGAAGCACAAGGTTAACTTTCAGGCTTCCACATACAGAAATTAGTACTTTTAGTATCTTTGCTATGCCAGAGGCCTCCATAAGCAGGTTAGGTAGAAAAATCTTCTCACCAGACTGAGACAAGAGTCTTAAAAGTAAGTGATTGTCTCCTTTGGCCTCAGTTCTCCTACACTTGTCAGTCAGTGGGTATTTAAAAGCAAGATATTTATACCAATACATTACTAAGAGAATCCCTTCCTTCTTTCCAAGACAATTCATTGCCACCTTCTTGCCTTCCCACCATGCATTTCCTCAAAGAGCAGATATTACCACATGTAGTGATGAAAAGGGACAATAATCAGCATCTGTTGCTCAGCTCCTGAAACTTGTTGTGCTTCTAATTTTTCTTCAAATAATTTTTTTTCTAATTACTTTAATCTCTTATATAAAAATCAAAAGAGTGAACAGTTGAGTATTGGAGCATAAAAACTACTTTGCTTGACACAGCATTAAGAGTATGGAACCATCCAAGATGATCTTGTCAAACTAAGATTTCTGGGAAGGTTTTTCTTCAGCCAGTACATAATGCCCTAGGGATGTTGACATTTCAAAGCAAGTCAGACAGCCTGATAAAAGGAACTCACACATTCATTTGTTCTTCCATTAAAAGAAACATATGCTGTCCAGCAGTTGATATTTCCACTTACATGTATGAAGCCAGTACCAGAAAAAACTGATACCTTCTCTCCCCTGAATTATCAAAGACAGAACCAGCTGCACAACTGGTGATCCTCAGTGAAATAAACAACAAAAGAGGCAGACATACATGTGTGTTTTGGGCTCACACTTGGACTCTGTATTCAGAATGGAGCATGCTTGACACGGACAAACTCTGTAAGAACAGCCTAAAAATCTCAGTCTTCCCTTCAATTTCAGGACAGAACTATTTTACAGAATGCTGCAGACTCCAGTGACACTGCTCAGGAATGTGACTGGCTTCTGCAAACCCAGCTGCACACAGATACAGTTTAAGAACTTTAATTACTAAGACATATGCTTAACTTTGAGCAATAAGACTTAAAGAATATCTTAAGTGCCCCACTGACTGAGGCCTGCTTGCATTCCACTTGCCCCTGAGAATGGGAAAGAATGAGATAAGAATGCTTATAAAGTTGTACTCCATGAGGAGTTCTTCTGAATCTTTAGTTTACTAAATAAGACCAATTATCAAACTTAAACTAAAAAACCAAATTCACACTATAAGGCTGCTAAATGCATTAGTAACAACATATCAATATTTGAATCATAATGCAAATAATGATTAGACCAACCTGACTGTGGGATATCACCTAAATTAAGTACATTCTTTATTATCCAAGCCTTGCTTTATTTTACCTTACTCTGGTTTACCACAGATAACTAATATACTGACTAGATGGCAACTTTAACTACATCTGTTTGAGCAGCTGCTAATCAGTGCCAAGCCATGTGGAAATATGCATAATTTACCTTTAAATACTCGCAGCACTTCTCCATGTAGAACAAGGGCAGCTTTAAATAGCAGGAGAGAGAATAAAGCCTGGTGTGATCGACATGTGCTCTTGAATCAGTTACACCACAGCACTTTGCTACAAACTGGATTATTGGGTAAGGTGGGACAGGTGCACAGCCCAGATACCCACAGAGAATTAGAAACAGTAATATATATTTTAAAAAACCCTTTAGTATGAACCACCAGAAGGGAAATCAAACACATCTCAAATCCAGTTATTTTTTCTAAGAGTTTTAGCAACTGACTGCACAAATACATGCCTGAGAGAAAAATTACACATAAATAATAAATTTTACTACTCCTATTGTTATTGTTCACTTTCGCTATAACTTTCCACAAAAATAAATTTACTCCCACATATAGTTTCAACTTTGAAACATTTCAAGCTGAAACAGAAGTTTAAGAAAATTGTAAGATATTAAAAGGCCATTAGGAATGACATGCTTACACAAGGTACTCGAGCCTTTCAGCTATAAGGTAAACAATTAAAAAAACACACCCCAAACTAAATGCTTGGCAAATAAATGTGCAGAGCTGTAGTAATAGAACATGGCTAGTGCTAAATAACAAATCCTGTTAACAGCAATCCTTGAAAACTGTGCTGTGTGGATACACCACCATGTTTTATGCCAGCTTGATGGATCACAGTCTTCCACTTTAAGGGCAGGAAGATTTAAACATAGCAGACACATCCATTAAGAAAAGTTCTTAGCTTTTGAGTATGTGCACATGCACACAATGTTTTAATTTCATTTTAAGTCCTTGAAAATAAATTGCAGACAGAAGTGTATCTATTTTAGTTCTAACTATTGAATTAATAAATCTATATTGCAGGAATCTGTATTTGCTGATTTTATGATTCTGTCAATATTCCATTTTGATTGTGCTCCAAAGCAATTGGAAAGCTCAAAGTATTGTTTCTGCACTTCCAAGACTAACCTACCAAGCCAAGAGAGTTGATTACCTTGGAAGCTTTTTCAAATTCTGAACTATCACTGCCCCAACCTATTCTGGCTCACCTTTCTTCATTTTGCCCAAAAACGTTCCAGACAAACCTCTCCTAAAAGCAGACTACAATGCAAGAAGAGATTGTTTTCAGAGAAGTTCAAAAAGAGAAATTGGCCCCATGGGCCAAAATATGTTCTTGATCATCAGTTTATACAACCTCACACTGCCAGTACTCCAGCCAGAAAAATAAACACTTATCCCACCCTCACTCATTGCATCTATCTGGTATCTTTTTTCCTACTTCCAGAACATTTATATTCACTATATATACAAACAAATAGAAGTTAAGTGCATGTAACCTTTTTTAGTAAGAAAAAGAATCTGCAAACTGTAACTTGTTAAGAATGCATCACAAGAACATGAAAGAGGAGAAATAAAAAATCTAACTTCCCACATTTGGAAGCCTTTTTCCTCTTACATATAACTTTTCAAAATGCAGGCAAGCACCAACACAGGGGGAAAGTGATCACCTTTCTTTACTCAAAAAGAAGGTAAATATGTGCTTTTTAACTAGTATTTTTAAAAATGGAGAAAGAGAGAATTGCAGCTGCTCACTTACTGCAAAGAATGAGCAGAATTAGTTGATATGCATTTTGTGTTAGGTCTGAGCAGAGATGCACAGGAACAGCTAACTGAACAAAGTCTGGGAAATAAAATCATGGTGGTGGATTGTGGCTCCATCATAAGCAGCTTTGAGAGCTAAAAGGAGGAGCAGCCTGTATTTCATTTGAAGAGAAGTTCCCAGGGGAGAGAGACTTCTTAAGAGAGAGGAATAATCTGGTCGGAAAATTGAGCAAAGGTGATTTTTATAAACAGCAGTTGAGTCTATGTCAGACAAGCAAGTTTTAAATGGTCAAGGCAAGACAAAACATGGCAGGAGTCAAGAAGTGAGAGAGACAAGGGCTTAGACAGGAGTTTTGGTGTGGACAGAAAGAAGACAGGGCTCGGGCATTCCATGTAAGGGAAAGCAAGGAGGTGTATAAATAGCCTGCACGTTGGATCTAAGGGCAAAGCTGCTGGGCAAACAGTAACAAGAGTCCTCAAAAACCAGAAACAGACTCCTTCTTATTCTAAGGGTTTCTGGAAAAACCTCCAAGTTAAGTGACCATTGCAAGTGACCTTGACTTCTCCAGTGCTGGGTCAGTGAACAGTAAAATAGATGTTCTTGAGCCACTGTTGAAAAGATTTTGGCTTTTAAGACCAACGGAAAAATACACTCCATGTTAGCAAACAGCAACAAAAAGATACATGGTATGAATACCAATATTTTTCAGCACCAGTAACTTCACTGCAGGTCTATGCAAAGCTACTTTGCATTTTTAGCAAGTATTGCCAAAACTAAGAGTATCACTGAGAAAGCCAAGCATTGTAATCTCTTCACAGACAAAATGTTTGCAGAAATACTTTTGTTTACAGTATTAAGTTGAACTTCTAACTACCAATCTTACTCTATTATCAAGCATTGTATCTAGGTGCCTTCTGATAAGGAATTTTATGGACAAAAATTTAGAAAAGAAGTGTTATTAATACTGGACAACATACTTTTAAAGGAAAGACTTAAATATTACTGATTAGGGAAGACATACTATCCAATTCAAACATCTGCACTTTCAGTATCTGTTGGGAGTCAGAAATAAGGAGTTGCAGGAATAAGTTGCAAAATGAGAGACCTCATGCTTTTAGCAGTTACTGAACTTCAACAAAGTGCAATAGCTAAAAATTATGTTCAAAACACACATTACGTTTTTAAAAAATAGGATTGGAATATCTTATCTGGGCTTTTCCTCAGACTCAGAAATATTCCTTTTCCCTCATTTGTTGGGATGAATACATTTCCTCACATAAGAGAAAAAGCTGTTGTTTTCTTTTGTTTCAATTTCAATCCTGTTTGAGCCACTAAAAATGTTTAGGCCTTCTCCAAGAAATTAAGAAATTATTTAATGTAAATTTATCTTGAAGGAGCAAAGCCAGCAAAAGTTTTCAAGCTGACATAAAAAGTTTTACAACTCTTTATATGTACTACTAGAGCTCATCTAAGTGAAGTACTGCAAACTGCTCCTCATTGGAGACTAAGAATTATAACTAGAAACATTTGTTGTACATAAGCAAATAAAACATAATACATTTAAACTAAAATTTTTCCAATAACATTTCAGAGGCAGGAAGGAAAATACAGGCTGTAGGTATTAATCCAGGGACAGGAAGACATTACAGAAGTCTGTGTTAATAAATTATATAAAAATTAAGTTTCAACAGCTTCACTGATTATGCAAAGATTTTTGTTTGTTTTAAGAGTAGCTGAAGAAAAGGTTTCTAATATGTAAATCAGTTCTCCAAACAGTTTTGTCACTAGGTTAAAGGCTGTGCTCTCTCCAAAATGCCAGACATATCTTTGAGTGCGAGAAGAAAATTAAAAAAAGAAACAGACAAACCTTTCAACAAAATCATCCAACAACACAGACCTTTGTGAGAGATTTTACTGCAGTAGCTCAAACACTTCATTTGTTTTAAACTGTATAATTGATACACAACAAAAAGTAAATACTTTAAAAATTAAAATGTATTAACATTAAAACAATATTGTCAAAAAGTTTAAGGGCCAGTGTACACAAGCCACCATCAGTTTGAATGCCAGCATTCCTTTTTGCAGTAGAAATCAAAATAATAATATAAAGTATTAGGAATTTAGCAGTGACAAGGAACCCTACAATTTGAGAATTTTCCCCTCTGACCTGCAATTCTGCTTGTAAGTAAAGCTATTGTTTCTCTCCCAACTCTTTGCATTCCTCCCAAGTTAACTCAACTAACATTTCAGTCTGCTAGCAAAGATCTAAATAGGAAAAAAAAAATAAGGAGAACTTTCTTCAAGGGCAGACTACAGAAAGTACTGGAAGCTTTTAACCCTCTACACCTTTACATTCAGCACTCAGAAATAGCAGGATGGATATTTTGTTTCACAGTTTTCTGCCAACTGCCTCCTCTGTGATGGAGTGCAGCCTCAAGCCAGCCTCAGGAAAGCCTCTTTGTAGGCTTCCCATGCTGGTTCACAGTACTAAGAGGCACAGCATAAAAACAACCACAGTTTAGCCATAAATTTAATTTAATGTCCAGAAGTACTTTTTCTACAGAAATCCTATTTTAGCTTACTGATTTATATGATAATACTGAAAGTCCAGTGAGGAATGCAACAGCAGTAAACACAATGGCATTCCATTATTTCATCTATTTAAAATGCAAGTCTTTTCCAGGGGTGTATTAATCATTCATAACTCAACAACAGCTTACTGAGTTGAAAATTTTATTTGTAATTATTTTTATTATTACTCTTAATAGTATTCTACTCACAGGGGGAAAATATATTAATTTATAATTCTATCTTCTGCCCTGCTGAAAAAATACCAGAAGTAGCTGTCATAGCAGGCAAAAGAGAAGCTTCAGACACAGCACACCAGGAAAGGCAGTGGCTGCAGTGAAAAACTCTGTATTCCACCAGGCCCCCAGGTAACTCATTCCTGACTCCCCCACATCACCACAGTCTCCTCCAGGAGGCTGCTGCTTGGCAAATTGTTTATCATGCACAAGCAACTTCAAATAGTAAATGGGATCACAAAGGGAAAAGCAAATCTGTGGTATGATTGACCAATGGCAGCACTAAGATCTTAACTTGATTAGGTGGAGGGAAACGTTGATCTGGGAAAAATAACATTTAAAGGTTTTAGGAAGGAGAGACATCTGTGAACAGTAGATAAGTAGGGGAAAGAGTGGTTTCAGGAGCTCCAGAGGTTTGGCAGAAAAATTTACAGAGAAAGCTGAAATTGAGAAATTGCTAGAAATTTTTACCATTCTAAGTCTCCTTCAGAACAAATTTGGAGTTGCTTATAAACCAAATTATAAACAACTTACATTCTTATAAATAAGAAGTGCCTGTCAGGCATTTATGTAGCACTTGAGAGCATCTGCCAACTGTGAGAGCCTCAGCTCCAGCTGTGGCTGATCATAGGCACTTCAGGTAGAGAAAATGGAAAGAAAATCTACAGACCATATCTCTGTATCAGAGAGAAAAAACCAAAGCTAAACATTTTGATTGCTGTTGTGGGTGAACAGTTGAATCCTTGAAGCACAGAGCTGGTTAGAAGCATTTTTAATGAGCTGCAGGTGTCATCACAGAATGGTCTGGGTTGGAAGGGACCTTAAAAACCATCTAGTTCCAACCCCCTGCCACCAACAGATCATGTGGCTCAAAGCCCTGTCCAGCCTGGCCTTGAGCACTTCCAGGAATGGGACAATCATGAATTTATTAAGGACAAAGGCTTTTTCTTGTTCACTCCAAGGTCCATAGAAGAAGAACAAATAGTAGTAAGGGGAAGTACTTAAATGCCAGAAAGACCACACTGACCATTAACCCCAGGTTTGTATCTTCTTCTCAAAGATGAAAACATTCTTCAAAACAGCACTAAAAAAAAGAATCTTGCCTCTGATGTGTGCTGAGGGTACCTTACTTCAGAACTTCCCTTGTTTCACTTGAACAACAAGAAATTTGATCTAGTTATGACTCTGACAACAAGGTCTACAAATCCCCCAGCACCACATACCTTTGCCATGTGTAAGCAGCTATTCAGAACAAGTCAGTCACCTCTCAGTATTTTCTTCAATAAGGGGCTGACGTGAACCACAGATTAGCTTGTTTTTCCAAAACATGGAAAACTCTTATGGCTTGTTTAGAGCTGTCTAGAATCTCCAATCTTCTGAAATATGAGCAACAGAACTGGACACATTATTCTAAAACCACACCAATCCAAGACTGCATCTCTGCCTTATGCTGGTGCTGTCCTTTGCACACAGCCAAAGGTTAGAAAAGGGTTTTTTCTACAGCAATGTGCCAAGAGCTTATACTGATTATGATGTGTAACTTTCCTAAAGTGTTTCTTCATGATTTTTCTTTTAAAATCTCTCACTTATATGTACAATCCATACCTGCCAGGATTGAATGTAGTTTGTTAGATTGAAACTATTTAGAGAGAGAATTCAGATCTTTATTACTGACTTTGGCTTTTTGTTAATTCAATGGTTTAAATGCCCTAAATTATCTATTTTTATCAACTTCCAGCTCTACAAATGATTTTATAATCAACTATATAGTTGATAAAATTACAGCATTTGACAAAATATCTTCCCTAAAAGGTAAATCTTTCCCTTAACAGCAGGCAATAATATAAATAAATGTTCACGTCAGTGAGCTAAATATTATCACCTAATTTATGCTATACCAATTCACCAAACTGTAGATCTCTCAAAAACCTACACTCCAAGAAAACCTACCTACTATGAAACTGTATCAACTGGCACTAATTAAATATTTTATTATTTTGTCTGTGGTAACAGAACTGCAAATTAGCAGTTTCACAGGCATGAGGTGCTGGAGGTTATTCCAAATGATTGGAAAATTGCCAACTTATCTCAAAATCTTAGAAAACAAAAAAACAAGCAACCTCCACTCTCATTTTCCAAGATTAGTGAATAGTAAATGATAGATTAGGATGCTTTCTTTATCTAATTTCTTTAAGAAGTTTTAGTTATAAATCATCCAGGAAAACATCTGAGCTGCCTCTTTTGCCACACATTATGTTCATTCCTACACAGCACAGGACCCTTCATTTCTGTTTCTGTTCAGAACTGTAGTTCCTATTTTGCAGTAGGGAATTATTCTTACTCTCAGTAGTGCAAAGAAGGCTGTACTATCTTTATTTCTTGAGACCACTGGGATTTCACAATTTTCTTAGACTTCCTTATTCTTGTGACTCTTGAACCCTTCCATTCCTGTTGTTAATATATCAAATATTGAACAAAAATCTTTCAAGCATTATAAGCACTTCAAAGGAGATGACATCCTTCTGATTTTTATTAAAAATTCTGAAAAAGTGAAGTATCCTTTAATATACTTGCTGCTCAAGTCAAAAATTCAAGAAAGATAATAATGAAAACTCCCAAATCCTGAACACAGAAAACAGTATTCACTAAATCAGTTCATTACCTTTTTCCCCACTCATTTGGGCCAGCACGAATAAAATTAAAATAATAAAGTAACAGACATCTACTCAAGAGATCATAAATTATTTCTATAAAGAACATTTGGAAGGAATTAAATTCTCAGAACATTCTTGGTAAACAAGAATTTGGTTATCACGTCTGAAAAATTAAATATTAATTGTAAATACTCCCAGGGTAACCAAGCAAAACTATAACTAAACACATTGAGCATTCACATGAAGTCCTTTGAGTACCATTTTATTAATTTGGCCTGAAGACAGAAATCACAATAAACTTCTAATTATAATGGATATACAATGCAACTTGACTGAAGGTTTCAGATACCAAAATGAAACGTTCCAAGGCTACTTTGCTTTAAGGGTTACATTTATAGGTGTATGCAGATGTGTCAGAAAGCCAGCTCTGACCTAAATGTGATTCCCCCCTTGGTCAGGGCTGAGCTCGATGGATGCAGGACGAGGAGGGCCAGGAGAGGACAGCACAGCACTGCCACCTCGTGCCAGGCAAGCTGGAGCCAGCACTCGTCTCCTGACCAACCCCAGAACGTGTTCTGCCTCTAAACTCTCACAGTTACTTGAGAACAGATGCTTCATCTTGAATTACTGAAGGGTACAACAGTATCCATCTTTAAGATCCAATTCTTTCAATAAAAATAGTCAAACTATCTGTACTTAATCAGCGTGTCAGGCAGCAGTAGTTACTCATTATATTTGCCCTTGTAACAGCTTAGTCACTCAGAACTGTGATAAATTTCACTCACCAGAGATAAGACCTTTGCTAATATCTATCTGCTTCAGATTAAGTCTTTCTAGTTTAATTTTCCTTTTTGGTAAAAAAATTATGACAAAGCATACAGAGTTTCATAGTTCAGAAGATGCATAAAACCTCTGAACACCCATGCTATAAAAGGGTCATATATATTGTTGTATAATTGTTTAAATATTGACCAGCTACAAAGAAAAAAATTTCATTTCCATCCATTGTTATCTAAAACAGAAGCACTTCATCAAACACAACATAATAATGTAAAGAACGTGATCTTTTTTCCTGTTGATTTACTGAGAAATATAATTCTGCTCAGTGGATATTTCAGTCCTGCCCCCAAGAGCCATCATTTCAAACAAAAATGATGTAAAACAGCAGTACTCACCAATATCATTGGCTAGAGCAGCAGGATCAGAGACCCCAAGGGTGGCTTCAAACTCTTCCTGAAGACGGTAAGCTCTTTGAAGAAGAGATTCAAGCTTGTGAATGAACTCAGCACTAATGATGTCCTGCAAGAAGACAGACATTAGAAGATTTTCTATTTGCTTTCTGCCTGTAAGATTCCTTTGTAAAATCCAAGGATATTAAGCCTTCACAGAGCAAACTGAGCCACATTAATTTCCTACAAACCACACAGGGACACGGTCAGATGAAAACTTCAATATCCAAAATATATACACTTTTCTGAACACACACATATTTTATTTAGTGTAATAAAATCTAAATTTTAAAATACTTATTAAATTATCTGTGATGTTTTCTGCATGACAAATCATGAAAGTAATACATATCTGTTTATTTCAAAATACTTTTAGCATTTAGTTTATAAGAAAGGAGGAAAACAAAGTTCAAGCACATTGTTTGTGAATATGCACAAATTGATTATTTTTCCCTGAGACATTTATCTTTGGCAAGCAGATACCCTCTCACATAATCATAAAAGAAAGAGGGGACCCAAGGGATTATGTGCAGGGAAGTTGTCTGCTTGATAGCTTGATAATATTGTCCAGAAGCAAACACTGATGCATCAGCAATTGCCAAAAGATAAATAATGTTAGTTGCCTCCCCATGCCCTTCTCCAAATAACCAACCAAAAACGTCAGAGGGAATGAACTCCGATCTCCTTTAAATGCAATACACTAAATTGGAAATTGAATCAGTTGTCAGGTTTGGTAATTGAATTTTAGAAGATTCAGATAACAACACAGAACGAATTGTCAGGGCAGCATCAGTAGATTACAGGCTGAGTGTACTCACTTCTACACTTTCTTCTGCAATTGCATCTCCTGCTCCCAGCTTAATGGAACCACAGATTGCTTCATCTTCAACTTGCCTGTTACGAAAAGTCAGTGCCTGCTCCCAGCGCCTCAGTGCTTCTTCAAACAGCTCCATACCTAGGGCAGAGCAGGAACACCCCCAGTTCCATGACACAGCTTCACATGCATTCACATTTTAGAGACATGGGAAAATATGTGGCTAAAATAAGCATAACTGTCACAGATTCCCAGCCTATACCAGTATATTCCCAGTACATATTTATCCTCTTTTTGTGTAAAGAAAAGAGATCGTTTTCCCCATGTGTCAGGGCTTGATTTTAAGGATTACTACCACGAATAGTGGAACAGAAAGTATTCTGGAAAACTAACTTCAGATCAAGTCTGATTTCATTATTTATGGCAATGTTCTCAGACACTTGCCAACAAGACAGTCAGAAAGAACACAACATTATGTATCACTTTACCATAAATCCAAGAAATTAATCACATTCATTACAGGTAGATGCTGATTATTCTTATTATGACTTACCCATCAAATATAAATTTTCAGGTGTAGTGACAGGGATATTGACAAGCTTAATGTCATCTTCATCTGCTTTATCCCAGGAATTAGAATTGGCACAAGCACAACTGTGACAAGAGGTGGCACTCTGAACCTTAATAAACAATAAAGTGTTGTTATAGAGAGTATCCTTCAAACCACATTCCTGCCAGAGTACATTACATCCAAGCCATCTGCCTAGAAACTGATTTTACTCTTTGGTAAGGACAGTGGCTTCTCAGCATCTCTAGCTGCCTGTGCAGTCTGTTCAGCAAAGTTCCTCCAGCTCAGTGAAGCCTTTAGATGCACATTCAATGCAAGGTAAGAGACGTTCAAGAGCCTTAAAATGTTTTTACTTACCGAGGTCAGGCTTTGAACTGAACCAGACAATTTACTGAAAAGTCCTCCATTTGTATAGATACAGGACTGAGATCCTTTTTCCTTGGCAGAGCTCAGAGAAAGCGTCAAGTTTTGTCGACTACTGGAACAGCTAGAACCTAAGAGATACACTTATTTTAAAGCTCTTGCACACACAAAATATTGCTTCTTTTGCAATTCTCTCAAGAACTGCATTTACTCTTTTCAACAAAATCCAGTTTAGAAGCAAACAACAACTACTCTTTTATTTACAGTTCTACTTGAGGAACTACACATTAGAATTCACTATCTGTAACAATAACTATGCATTTTAGCTTAATTATTCTCCTATTCTATAAAAAAACAGATCTGAATTTCTCAGTATTGAGATACACATGCAAGAATTGCAAAACTCATTGTAAACACACTATAGATAAAGAGAGTTTTAACCCTGGTTCATGATTAAAACTTCACCTTTGAGAAGAAGCCCAGCTTCTTTAAAATAATACTGTAATTTTGTTTCTAATTTGACAAATTCAAAATTTAACGTCTAACAATTCAAGCCCGCTTAGATGTTCCATCCTATGGAGATGATTGGAGGGATGGAGCACCTCTCCTATTAGGAAAGGCTAAAAGTTGGGTTGTTCAGCCTGGAGAGGCTCCTGGGAGACCTCACTGCAGCCTTTCAGTACTCAAAGGGGGCCTGTGAGAAAGATGGGAACAGACTTTTTGGCAGGGCCTGCTGCAATAGGACAAGGGGTAATGGCTTTAAACTAAAAGAGGGTTGATTTACATCAGAGAACAAGGAAGAAGGTTTTACAATGAGGGTGCCAAAATACTGGAATGGATTGCCCAGACAGGTCATGGATGCCTCATCCCTGGAAACATTCAAGGCCATGCTGGATGGGGCTATGATCAATCTGGTCTTGCTGAAGATATCCCTGCTCAGTGCAGGGGTTGGACTGAATGAACTTTAAAGGTCCCTTCCAACCCAAACTATTCCATGATCAGAGGAAAATAGTTTGGTTTACTGCTACAGTTATGCACACTCATACACCTTTTTTTCCTCTCCAAGAAAACAACAAAAAAAGAACCAACTTGGGGGTTCCATGACTTACCTTTTTCTGAAGCAGCTGCTTTGGTACACTCTAACACGAGATGAGTTGGTTCCCATGGTGGCACTTTCTTGTTTTTCTTTCCACGTCTTCTTTTAAAGTGATGGGCCAGAAAAATCACAGATATTGCACTCACTGCTGTTACTGTGAAAAGTTTCTTTAAGCCTGGGGTAAGTTTTATCTGAAAATAAAAGTGTGACTTGATTGCAAATATATATACTGAGAGACAGACTGCAGCACCAAGAACTACAGGGTTTATTGCATATCCACAGACTATGGGGATCTAAGCAAATCACTTTCAAACAAAGA
>VZRX01004190.1:252251-299619 GCA_013398075.1 Notiomystis cincta | reverse complement strand
CCCGGGAGCTGTCCCGGCGGCCGGGGCGCCGTGGTCCCGCAGGGCTGGGCGGGGGCCGGAGGTTGGCGGGGCCGGTCCGGGCAGCGGGGCCGTGTGGGGCGGGACCGCCCTCCCGGCGGCTGGAAGCGGCCGCAGACCCTCCGCAGGTCCCTGCTGAAGTTGCAGCTGTGCGGCAGCGGCACCGTGCGTACCCCGCGATCCCTGAACACGGTAATTTATCGGTAAATGGCCCTGTTCGCTCCCCGAGCTATCCCTGCGCATGGATCATCGGCTCTGAGGCGTGGAACAGCCTGGGGGAAAAGTCCGGGGTATCACCTAGTGGAAAATCACTGTAGGCTTCTCCTGCGCTTAGGCAAAGCCCGAGTTAGGAAAATCCTCTTAGAAATATAGAGGTCAGCTAATGGGTTTCCTAGTTAGGATTTAGCGTGGTGGAAGAAAGAAACGAAAGAGTGGCCTGTATGCCCTGAAAGCCAATATGAAATGAAAATTGTCTTAACCCTGTAAGAGGATCTACCCTCAATTCCAGCATATTTTTAAATGTCCTTTCGCTGTGGGAACAGTACTTAAGGGCAAGAAAAATAATGTAATGGAAGTGACTTACCAGTTTATGTCTTGCTTGAGTGGGCAGCTCTTGGTGCCGGAGGAGAAAGACCAGGTGTCTTTGCCCAGGCTACTTTTGCCATTTAGTGGGAATATACTGGGTTTTATGCTAAATAGATAAAGTAAGTTCTATGCCAGAGCTGGGATTGGTGGTGTCATTTTTTCAAGAAAATGAGGTGCACTTGTTTATTGTTGTTAGATTAAAAAAAAGATAAAAATATGGAGGGATGGAAGATAAAATTCAAAACTACTTATTGATGGACAGAATATAAACGAATTTAGGTCAAGATATAGGAAAGATGAACCTTAATTTCACACACTAAGAAGATTAATTTTAAGTTTGGTGAAAATGTCATTCATGTACAAACGTAATTGAAGTAATTTCTGTTTATAAAAAGCAACACAGATTTTTAGAAAAGTGATGAAAAATATGTATCTTAAAAATTTGGATATGCCTAAGGCTTTTGCTTCAGTGGGCTTTTATAGCCTAGAGTGAATGCTGGTGGTTTTTTTGTGCGGTGTGAAGAATATCAATATGGTAAGTAATTAGTGAATTTCCAGACCTCCTTCGTATTCTAAGTAATTAAGTGTTCAGGTGCAAAGTTGCACCCTGTGTCACTCTTGCTTTGTTGCTATAAAATGAAAATAAATGTTAAATGAAATTGTTCCAGTGCATCACTAGTAAAATAACTGTGAGTGCAACTAAGAAGCTTGAACTTACAGATTACTGGTTTGAGATGCTCTTATTCAGAGCTGTACCGACAAAATAATAAAAGCGTGTAATGAAGGCACAATTGCTGCTTCATATAATTGATGTCTTCAGAATAATCCTTTTATTTTTAAAATCTTCCATCAGCATTCCTTTACTGAACTCTGTAAAATGATCCTGTTAAAATGGCTCCATATTTAGAACATCATGGAGTACATAACACATATAATTGTTTATTTCATTATCTGTTGAAGTGTTAACTGCTGTAACTAGGCAGATGAAATCATTAATTCAAAAATTTTTGAAAGCATTTAAAATCTTTTTTATTTCTTTGGGAAATACTGGGTTCCCTACATGAGCCAAAGATAATTTTTGAGATCAGTTGAATTCTCGTAGTGTTTGATGGGAGTTTTCTGTAGGTGTGGTAGGTCTTCCATGGTAGGCACCACACAAGTCCGTGATGCTGTGCAATTCTACTGAATAATAAGTAGGCTGCTGGTCATGATGCTTTGAATTATGGTCCACATTTCTCTGATGGGTCAAATATTTTTTTTTCTTGGTGAATGAGAAGAGTAGTCAGGAACAGAAAAAAGCCCTCCAAGCTTGGAGTTCCAGAGAATTTTTTCTTGGAAGTATGACTCTGTGCATGCTCAGAGCAAAATGGTGTTGAGAAATCCTACTTTGGAGCATTAATTGGTTCACTTCATGGGATGGCGTAGTATCACCTTGAGATAGGTGAGCTGAAACCTCTGAAACAATGGAGAGAGCTGGGGGACTGCAGAGTTCTCTCCCAGATCTGTAGGAAGCATTTGATGAGAACCTTATTACGTGAGCACGATCACGAGCAGTTGGAGTGGAAACAGAGTTGGGGCTGTTCAGCCAGGAGGAGAGAAGAGAGGGAGAGCTGACACAACCTCCAGGGCCTCAAGGGGCTGGAAGAGAATTGGAGCAGGACTTTTCACAAGGACAGGGGGAATGGCTTTGAACTCAGAGGGCAGGTTTAGATTAGATACTAGGAAGAAATTCCTTGTGAGGGTGGTGAGGCACTGGAACAGGTTGTTCAGAGAAGTCTTGAATGCCCCATCCCTGGAAGTGTCCAAGGCCAGCCTGGATATGGGGCCTTGAGCAACCTGATCTAGTGAGTGGCATCCCTGCCTATTGTTTGGAACCAGATGATCTCTAAGGTTTCTTCCAACCCAAAGCATTCCATGATTGTGTGATATCACTGGGATCGTGAAATGGAGATACACTTTAGCTTCAGAACAGGAGTACAAAATGGAATATAAGACAAACTACAAAAGTAGGCTTGTTGGATTGTTTTGGGGTTCTTTTCAATTACTGAAAATACAGAAAAACAGTTTTTGGATGAGGTCAATGTAATGCAGAAGCTGGTATAAAAACCGATGTGATAAAGAGCTGCAGGGGAAGAAGAGCAATCTCTTCACATGGAGTAGGAAGTGGTGAAATGGAGGAAGGACAGAGAGCGAGGGAGGGGCTACCCTGGGCTTGCTGGGACTTAGGGAGGTGAAGGATGAGTCATGGTTTTGAATTAATTTTACAGTTTTAGACTTTAACAGAAAATTTTACCAAATGTGTTTCTGCAGCTATGTGTATTAAGCTATCAAGGTTATGACAGTACAGTTATCACAGTGCTGCAAGATGGAAGGAGGTGTGTAAAAAATGTGTTAAGAAAAGGTGAAAGAAAGGCCATTTGGCTTTGCTCATATAATGACACGTGAAGAATCTGTAACATTAACTACACTTCCACAAGAGATGTTCTTCATATGGACAAGAATAGAGACCACATCCACAGGGACACAATTTTGAACAGCTTTGGCCTTTCTGATGATTATTAGAAGAAGAGAGATGCAGATTGCACTAAGAAACAGAAATTGGCATGAGCAGAACTCCTGGTTGTGGGTTTGTTCAGGACTGCAGATTTGGATTTGTGCAGTTCCGTGTATGTAAAGTTAAATACATTAAATACAAATCTGGCAGCATGAGGTGAAGTCTCCATTCATTGCTTTGTATTACTTGGAATAATACATTCAGAAAGCTTCTTCCATTAAAAAAAATAAGCCTAAAGCTTTACTAATCCATTATATCAGTCTTTTTAAAGCATTTGTATTAAATCATCTGACTGCATTTAATATTCTCGGGGCTTTATTTGAAACTCACTTGTCCTTTTTTAACATTTTAACAGACCTTGCAAACTGTGGAAGATGTAACATGCATTCATGTTGCCATTTCTGTTCTGAAAGGGAGCCTTACAGTTCAAAGAGGAATTGCTAGTAGGATGGAAGTTGAGGAGGTTTGGCTTGAAAAACTGTTGCCTTATTTGAAGTGTCTTTCAGTAACAGTGCATATAGATGACAGTCACTCACTGAACTGAGGAAGTTCTTCTCCAGCTGGAGCTTATGTTTTAGAATAATGCATTTTAAATGTCATGCCACTGGTCCTGGAAGAGAATCCAGATCTCATCTAGGAAGAAAAATCCTAAACTATTAATTTACTGTAGTATTTTCAGTCTTATGAGATATTTATTGAACAACTGTTAATATAATATTAAAAAAGACTGAAACATATGCACTCATACTTGGGTCTATATATATACAATTATGTATATAATAAGTATAATATTTTGTATATAAGTAATTGTGTGTATATCAAGAAGATGTATTTAAGTGTATATATGCATGTATATACATATGTGCATGTAATACATCATGAAGTATCACATATTATTCCAATATAAATAATATGTAATAATTGAGTATTATTATTATTTGTGTAACAATGTTTATCATACCAAAACAAACTATTTATACACATATACACACATATATAGAAAAATGACCAAAGGGAGCTGAAATGGCTCTTGATTCAAAGGAATCTTATTGCAAGGCAATGGAAGGAAAAAGCAAGTCAGCCATAATAAGATTAAAGTTAACCAGGGAATGTATCTGAGATGCCCATTAGGCAATGTTTGTTTTCCCCAGCTCTGTCAAAACTGTAGGGTGCTTAATATTCAAAGGAGTGATTGGTCCTGTAAGTGGAAGGAACAAACCTAAAGCTGCCAAAGCACACAGGCAAAGTGGAAAGAGGTGTTGATAACAGTGCCAAAGGCTGCAAATGGATCAAGGAGGGTACATCACTGAGTTGAAGTTTAGTTGCAAGCCTTGATAAAGGAGCACTACATTGGACAGATAATAATTGGGCAAAAAAAGTTAATTTTTTCTTGGCCTTTACAGAGGTTGACTCATCAATAGTAATTGTTTAAGTGACAAAACTGAAACAAAGTTATTGGATGGTCCCTGTCTGTGAGTCAGTTGGAGTATTTATATAAAAAGAACATTACAGAGTTAATTGTTTTATTTTCCTTCTGTTGCTTTCTATGCAACTATTGGAATAATAACGACAAAGTGTTTGTATTTAGCATTCTTTATTTCTGATAAGTTTCTATGTCTGCACCAAAGACCTTGGATGGGCAAAGAGAACAAGATAAAAGGTTGCTGAGTGTTTAGTGCTACGTGTGGGTCACAAGTTTCAATTTCCTTTTGATATATTATATGTCGGAATCTAGAATGCTTCTTTGTAAATAAATAAAACCAAGATAAAGTTTCTTTATCCTGTGATAAATGAGTCTTGTGTTCCTGCACTTTAGCCTTCACAGCTTCAGCACTCTTCAGCAGCGTTGCAAAGATCCTTTTCTAGAATATACAGGCAAAGCCAGTCAGTTCTAGGCAGGCTTGAAAACTAATATTTATATATGTTTATATTTGTGTACCATGGCAGAGTCCAGGAAGTTAAATAATTAACCCAAATCAGCTCTGTGCCATTCAGAATTCTTTTAGTTTATGACCTAGAAGTCATTGGATTTCATTTTAGAAGTTGGCAGGTTTAGTTTGGGCTATTGGAGTCTATTAATAAAGTTATTTTTACTGACTTAGTCTAAAAAGGCACATTGTTTTCAAAGTTCTGTACATGTTGCATATTGCATATCTAATACTGCTGTCTATTCTAAGGAATTGGGTTTTACTCACTGTTACTTCTGTTGACAGGTGATTCCCTGGTGTTGAAAATTCCAGCTACAGGGTCTCAGAAAATACAGCTTCAGCAATGTCGTCACCCAGCAGCAATTGCCCACACTTGGAATCAGTTGGTGAGATAACAAAGGAGGAATTGATACAGAAATCTCATGTGAGTTGTAGCAATTCACTTTCTTCCTATCACTGTTAACTGGTCAGGTGTTTTAGGTCCACGTTTTAGTGTATTATTAGTTGTAAGGTACATTTAAGTGTCAAGCATGAGTAAAAGCTCCTCTGCTGGAATAGTAAGGTTTAAATAAAGTATGAAAAGAATTGTGGACTTGAAAAACTATTTTTCAGCACTTAAAGAGCACCTTTGCCACAGTTAGAAGAGTTACCATAGCAGCAAACTGAACTTCATTTCCATTGCCATCATAACATTTAGTTATTTGGAATATCAACGTAGTACAGTACAACTGACTTCAAGTAGAAACTGTAACAAAGAAATTTATGCGTGAATTTACTTGGGTAACAGTTCACCTTTTGATAGAGAAGTCACAATATGAGAACCTCCCCTCCCTGAACAGTTGGTTTCAAGCTAGTGTTAATAACTGGAACAAAGAAGGATCTTGTAACTCATTTCAGTAGCTGGGAGATGATGACAAGTGAAACCTTTTCTGTCCATGGTGCTAAATTCCTGTAACAGTTAATTTGCTGCTGAGGAGTACAGCATTTTTCTAGTGTTGCATCTTTTTTGTGTAAACCTTTGCAGGTGGTGTCTGCAAGAAGGAATATGAATTTATTAGAAGTTCTATCACTTCCATTTCTTTTTATGTTAAATTTATAGAAAAGACCAATTATGAGGATTATTATAATTATGGAATATGGTACATATTTATGCCTTATTTAGAAAAGCTATTTTTGGGTTAGAATGAAAACTTAAGAGATAAATCTGAGATTTTAGTGGAAAAATATGCTGATCTTGAGAGTATGGGAAGCAGAAAACTGGGCTAGTTATCATCAGGACCCTTTTGTAAAGTTGACTTTAAAGTTTTAAGTCGTAGAGTTATTCATCTAATACTCAGCTTTACAGTATTTTTTCTCGTTTTGTCTTGAAGTTGTGGTTTACTGGTGAAAGTAAGTGAAATAATACTTGGTTTTGTTTTGAATTTTAATAGGGCACTTGTCAGGACTGTAAAGTCAGAGGACCCAACCTTTGGGCATGCTTAGAGGTAAGTTGTTCCATAGTACAGTCATTTTCTAGTAAAGATAAAGTTGGTAGTATTGTTTTTAAGAAACATCTGTAATAAGTTCTTGAAATTAGTTTGTTTAACTTATCATTTAAAAGCAAAATTTCTTCTGCAGTTCTTTATTTTTTAGAATATTTACCATCTATAGAGTACATAATTCTTGTAATTTAGGAATAATATGGTTAAAATTAGGTTTTTTTTATAAGAAGGAATGTCAGAAGGATTTCTAGCTAATACACCCTTTAGGTGTATCAGCATTTTTTAAAATCCCCTTCATTCATGTCCTTTTGGGTGGATGTTGGTAACAATTAAGAGATCAGATTATTTTTCTCCTTCTGTCAATAAGAGAGATGAAGGGGGAAAGGAACCGTGTTTAATGTCTTTTGTTAGATGGCCTAAAGTTTTAATTATGTATAAAAAACCCTCTTGAGAGTGGGGAAGAGCTGTTCAGGGATGCATCAGCCTGGCAGGTGGGAAAATGTTGTCAAGATTAAAACATGTTTTTTATCTCTCACGTGGAGCTCTTAGACTGTTACTCAAAAGCTACATTTTATACCAACATTTCTATAGGAGAGTCTTGTAGTTGCAGTAGGACACTTAATGTCATGCTGTGGTGTTTCTCCTCGTGGATGAATTGGCATCTTGTCTTCATCTTTTCAGTAGAAAAACCTGGTGAGATCCCAGCATGTAAACTACCTGTAACTTAACAAATACCTGTGATCATTTAATATAAAAATTGGCCGTGTTCACCTACTCTTTGATTGTATAAATTAACGTGCTTAGAGAGTTACACAGATAACCTGCTGGACCCCCCGTGTGATTGGCCTGACTCATGCAAATGAGCAATTAACAAAAATTGCTTGAAGGTTGGCAGCTGCAAGATTCCACACTTGACTCAGCCAAATATATTTTGCAATGAGCATGATTAAAATTGACAATTCTTTTGCATGTTATAACTAGAACGTGGCGTGTTCTTAGCCATGTAGTGCTGGAAACTTATGTAAAGGTGAAGAAACTAATCAGTTGTGAGGTAATGCTCTGATGAGCAGGCACTGCAGATAGGGGCATGCAGGGATCTTTGTATTAACATGTCTGAGGCTGTTGCCATTCAGTATTTCACCATGCAGACACTTTGTATTTTCTGTAACAATCTTTATCAAATAAGGAATTGTAAAAAATACATGTTGACAGTATTATGAATAAATATATGTAAATGGTCAAAAATTATATTCCAAATGTTGCCCATCAGTGCAAGAAGTTGAGTTAAATCTTGCAGCATTCTTTTTTACTTTAGGTGATACTTGTTTTATGGCTTATTGTGCATGTCTCTTGGTTTGTGTAGGACTCTGAAAGTTTGAAATTTGAGTGAATTTTAAAGGGACTTGCAGTATATTCTTATTCTGTAAACCTGAGACCATTTTTTAATTCTGTATACTTCTGTGTATCTTGCCCAACAGAACAGATGTACATATGTTGGCTGTGGTGAATCCCACGTTGATCACAGTACCACCCATTCCCAGGTATGTGTATTTGCTGGTAACACAGCTCCTTGAAGCACTAAAGTGGAGTTAGAGAACTTTTATTTCAGTGAAGTCAATAACCTATGTTAGCTAACTGTATGGAGGTTTGATTAGCTCTAATTGTTTTTCATGCTATAGAAGCAGGTCTTGCTAATTTAGGAGTATGTGAGTTTACAGGTTTTGTGCAGCTGTGTAATTAGTTATGCAATTCTTCTAAAAAAGATGATGCAAATGAAAAAAAAGAAGAATTACTGATGATTTTCAAGATGCACAGATGAAAGACTTATTGAGTACCTCACTACTTCAGTCTTAATTTCTGTGACTGTGGCTGCCCGATGGGTAAGAGGAGGAAAGTTGCATTAATGGACAGCTGAAGAGGTGTAAGATAGGAAGTATAAATTACTAGAGACAGGTGCTTTGTTTCTGCAATATGCTCCCTGTTTCAGATGAGGAGACTGTAGACTGAGCTGAAGAAATGCTTTCCTGCAATGTCCTGATCTTGGCTCCAGCTTGCTGGGAGCAGTGGAGTGTGTGCTCTGTTCCCCAGCAAGCCACGTTCTGTCAGGGCTGGGCAGCTTCAGTGTGTGGATTTGGCTTGTAAGCTCACTGTGTGTTCTTGGGCACACACGTGGGCAAGGGGAACACTTGACAAAATAAGGCAAAAATAAGGTTTCTGGGCACAGAGAGGTGGCAGTTTTAGAAGTATGTCATTTCTCAGTTGCTGTTTTTGAGATTAATTAAATTCTTGAAACAGTTTACAGCTTGTCAGTCAATGCATCTGAAGTTCCACACTGAACAACTTCTGATCCTAAAATTACTAAAAAGAACCCTGGTGAATATTAAAATGAAGGAATAGCTTTTCTGGGGTTTTACAAGAAGTATGTAGTGTTATGACTGCATTTTACCACCACTCTTGATTTTTTTTTTTTGTTTTGAAGCAGGACCTTGAGAAGAGTATTTATACAAATTGATAGTGCATTAATATAAATCTATATAAATACTTTCACAGGGTCTTTTATCAGCTGTTAAAGTTGAATCATATTTCTTAAGCCTTTACAATAGACTCAGAAATGAGGTGTTTATGGAGTAGTTGGGGAACAGATGGTCCCTGAATGTCTTGCCTACAGTTTTATACCTCTTGGCTTCTTACAGCCGTTCATTCCTGCTTTGCATGCTGCCTTAGCAATGCTATGTACTTGCCAGGTAGGAGAAAGCAGGCAAATTATTAATTCTCTGTCAGTGACATCCTTGTCTTGGTTTTCTTATTACTTAATTTTGAGGATAGTAAGCGCTTTTTTGGATTCTTCTTTAATAAAATACCAATAAACTTATTAAAATGAGAGAAGTGAGATTGGCACGAATCAACTTCTGCTTACTTCAGTTTACACCAGCAAGGCCTGTACTGCAAATAGTCATGTTCATTGTGTCCTCTCCAAGGAAATGATGAAGCTATTGCTCTGCAGTCTTGTAATTAGGTATGGATCTGAAGCTGCAGAATTAAGCACATTCTTGTGTTTAAAATTGTTTGAGTTATTTATGAAAATCTGATGTTTTTATTAGGGGGAGGGCTACATAATGAGATTTTAGCCCACTTTACATTAAAAACGTTCTTTTACAAGGTTTTATTAAATGAAGAGAGGAGGAACTTGGGCATCCTGCAGCAGCAGTAGTATTTTCCTGATTTTTAGCAAATCCCTCATTGTCTGTAAACTTGGCTGATACTGACATATATGGAAGAAATACAGGAAGGATTAGTGAAAATGTTTGGCGGAAGATAGCAATTGTGTACCCAATCTTACATTAAGCAAGGAAGTTAAAAATATTAAAGATTTGAACAATAGAAATATTCTTAATCAGTCAAGTTTTTATATTGCTTCACAGTGTCAACAAAAGAACTGTTTGAATCTAGAATGTTTTCTTTAATATGAGGACTTCTTACTGTAACTGAACTAAATATTTTGTCTTAGTCTTCAGATTGCTGTAAATAACCTGAATTTCTTACAGCAAACCAAGAAATAAACGTTGTAGAGGAGGTAGCTCCCACTGTGGCCAGTTACAGATACTCCTTGAAAACTGGTTTGGTGTCAATTGTAACACTTCTAACAAGAATGAGAAGGCTTTCTTCTTAATTTTTTAGTTACAGAGAGGCATATCAGATATGACAGTGTCTTAGATTCTGATTGCATCTTGTTGCTAATTTGAGTGATTTGTACTAAAAATGAATGTTCGTGCTAGAATTTCAGTAATTGAATTGCTCTTTTTTAATATTCTAACACATACTTGTTTTGCAGTTGAAAAACCTAGAATTTTAATATATCTATTTGAGCTTGCATGTAGCAGTATTTAATTATTCTCAATTTCTGAATCCCTATTGTGGTTTTTGTTCTGCTTTAGGAGACAAAGCACTGTCTAACTGTCAACCTTACTACCCTCCGTGTTTGGTGTTATGCCTGCAGTAAGGAAGTATTCCTGGACAGAAAATTAGGATCTCATTCTCCACTACCAAGTACAAGATTGTCTCACCAAGCACAAGAAAACAGTGTGCAGGTATTTTTAACCCAATGGAACAAAGTTTACAGCTTTGCAGTAAACATTGTGTTTTCTTTTAAGTGAGAGACTGACTTTTCCTCCATTCTTGTGGCTGAAATTTCCATTAATTCCTCTGTATTTTCATAAAATTTTTTGGCTTTACTGGCATCAGTAGTGTTCACTCATCTTTTTTTCCTTAGATAAGTGTTGTCTTGGAGAAAGTTACACTGCAATTTCTTAAGTAAAATTGTTTGGAATAATGCTCATAGCTGAAACAAGTGTTATTTCTTTTTTGCATGTGTAATGTAGTTATATAAACATGACCAGCAACTCAGTTAAAACAGTCACAAGTAGAAGTACAGTATTTCTAAATGTGTTTTGCTTGAGACATAGAGCAGTAAAAGAGAGACTATCATGCACAGGTTGACCAGAAAGATGGGCAGTTTTTCAGTCTGTGTAAGGAAGAAATATTTTTATTCAAAGTTTCATATTTAATATTAATGTAATCTGATCATTTTCTCATAAAATGCCAGCAGCTCAATTGAAATATCACCATTGGAATTCTAAAAAATTTTGTGTTGTCTAGAAATTTTTGTCACTTGATATAAAGCTGAGTTCAGACTTCTGAACTTCTGTTCTATTATATTTAACCTGCTTTAATCTTCCAAGGAAACAGGTATAATACACAGAAAAATCAATAGAACTTATAAAGTCTATTAAGCATTTTATTTAGGGTTTTTGTTTATGTGCTCCCAAAAAGAGCCTTCATTCAATAAATGCCTGCCTGTCTACTACTTTGTTTCTCTGTTTGCACATTTTTCTTTCAGGAATTTATTTTGTTTTCATTAACTGTAGTGAGCCATCTGGTGGAACATCAAAAACACCTACACTGGCTTAGGTGATGACTCCTGTCTTGGCTCTTCCATGCTGTCTGCTTTGTTATCCAGGGGAAAGAAATGCCATCCCTGGCTTTGTTTTGGTTCTTCAGCTCTTGTTATAAAATCATGCAGTGATCTGAAAACAAAAATGTGGGGGGGTTCTTAGTAAACTTTCTCAGCGTACCTGTGGAATCCTGGTGTTCTCACTTCATGTGCAGTGAGATTTCAAAATGCATTCTCATCACTTTCCAGTTCTAGATTTGTTGGTAAAATTACACATAAGCTTAGTTAAGTGGAAAGGTGATAAATAGAAGTAAATATTCTTTTCCTCCTTTTAAGGATTTTAAAATACCCAGTAATCCCACACTGAAGATTCCATTAGCAGCTGTGTTTGATGACTTAGACATAGAAGTGGAAGAAGATGAATTGAAGACCAGAGGTAATAAAAGCAAAACCTTGTGTATTATTAAGTGAGTTTTCAAGTCTGTTTTCCAGCTGTATACTAATTCTCTTCTCTGCTCCAACTCAGATGTTTATTTTTAGTTTCACTTTGCTTGCAGCAATCTTACCTTCAGAGCAGAGGCTGTTGCCTGAGTTTGGCTGTTGCCAAAGCATGTTGGAGTAATGTTCAGTGCAGTTGGTATTGTAGCCACTCTGGTTCAAGTAGGCTTTTAAAAGTATCTGTTCTAATGGTTTTGCCTGCCCTAAAAGACTCCTGATTAAATACTTTCCTGCATTTTGAATTATCTTGGTCTGAGCCTGTAGTATCCTACTATGGGGTTTTGGTTATTTGTTTTCTCCTTGACATAATTGATTTCGTGCGCTGCCAAACTTTCTCATATCAAAGATTACCCCACCCTAATAACAAATCTAGTGTAAAGATGAAAATAAGAGTGATGAAATCCCAAACAGTGAAGCTAATCCCAAACAGTGAAGCTTTAATCTTTCATTTCACAAGAGAACATAATTATTATTTCTTAAAAAGCCTCTAGTTATTATTGATCATTCTAAAAATTATGCGTGTATTTGGTGGTAAAGAAAATATTTCTAAGTGCCATTTTTTTCAGAAAAATATGGCCAGCAGAATGTTGAGCTGCTGTTTTTGAAATACCATTGCATATGTCAAGGCAGTTTGTTTTCCATCAGTGATGAGAGAAAAGTTATTCTAATTTATGCATGTGCCAGTTTTGGCTGGGCAAGAGTTAGTTTTCTTCACAGTATCTGCAGTGAGGATGTGGTTTTGGATTTATGCTGAAATCAGATTGATAATGTGGAGTTGTTTCAGTTATTGCTGAGCAGGGCTTACACACAGTCAACCTTTTCTGTTTCTCACATCACCCACCAGGGAGTGGGTTGGGGGTGCACAAGAAATTGGGAAGGGGACATAACTGGGACAGCCGAGCCAAGTGATCACTGGGATATTCCATAACATATAACATCCTGGGAGAAGAAGAAGGAAGACGGAGAGTTAGGGTGTTTGTCTTCCCAAGTAACAATTATTCATGATGGAGCCCTGCTTTCCCTGGAGATGGCAGAACACCTCCCTGCCCAGGGGAAGTGGTGAATGAATGCCTTGTTTTGATTTGCTTGTGCAAACAGCTTTTGCTTCACCTATTACATTGTCTTTATCTCAACCCTTGAGTTTTCTCACTTTTACAACTCCCCCCATCCCACCATGAGGGAGTGAGTCAGTGAGCAGCTCTGGGGACTTGAGTTGCTGGCTGGAGTTAAACCACAGCAGTGGCTCTCATTTCTCCTTCACTTCTCTACTACCAGCTTTCCCTCTCCTAAGTCTGCTGGCATTGGTCAGAAAACCTGCCTTGTTCCTTCTGTTGTCTGGCACAGTCTTACAGGATGTGATACCATTCCACTAATTTGCCATCTGCCCTTAAATCATTACACCATGTGTTTTATTCCTAGTTGGTTTCTCCAGCTAATGCATGTATTTGTATGTTTTTATCTCTTCTTGTATTATTAATATTTTGGGGAATGTAGCTTACATTGCAATAATATACAGTTAGAATTGCATTGAAGTTCCCTGTACTGATGATGTGACTATGTTCAGACACTTACTCAGATTGAAAGGAAGAAACTTCTTTAGCTTTGTTTTAACTTTGCTCTTGAAATTTCTTTTGAAATGCTTTTGATGAAGCAAGCATTAGAATATTTCTTCACAAGAAAAGAAGCCTGTTTGAAAACTTTCCTTGCCATATCATGAGCTGGAAAAATGCAGTGAGAGTATCTTCCTGAAATATGTGCTGCTTCTAAAAAATAGGAAATAAAACTAAAATCCTCTGAATGTTCTTCCTTTCCAATTTCAGTAAGAACAATTGTTCTCTTTGCAGCAGAATTTGGAATGCATGTTCAGGTACAGGAAGCAGGACTGTATTTCCATTCAGACAGCTAGAAGGACATTTTAAAACTTGATTTTGAAGTTCTGTCTATTACAAATTGTAACTGAAGTAACCTAAGTGATTTTCAGATGTAGAAAGATTTTTATTAGTAACTTCTATTTTTCCACCACAGACCAAAACTACCAATGTAGTTCCTGTACTTCAAGAATTGCATGGTCATCAGTATTGACTGCTGAATGTTTTGAGTTTTTTAAATTTTTGGGTCTTACTGATTCTTTGCTCAGAAATGTTACTGTTCCCTCATACAAAATCAATTTTATTTTGAAATACTACTTCATCATTGTAACACTTTAGTAGCCATGAATAGCATAATTCCTAATAATGGAAAGAATATATGTTAATCTTAACTTTCATGTGTGTGGAAAAAGTATATATGACTATCTGTAAAGAAGGTAAACAGTATGGATTAGGAAATAAACTATGTGGGGAAGTCTAAATTGAGCAGTCTATTTATAAAAGTAAAGGTATATCATTGGAATAGAAGAAGACTAATTGCAGGACTAGTGTGGGATAATCACATACTGAGTAGGTTTTGAATATTGAGTGTAATCTGATTTAGCATGAACTTGGGACAGAAGAATGAAATCTTAGAGAAGCTTTTGGTGACGTGATTAGTTACAAATGCAGCATAGCAACAGTTTAACTGAACAGATAAGTCATCAAGCTGAAGTAAAACTTCAGTGTTGATAAACATATTTTAAATGAAAAAGCTGCAGGTGTCATAAAGCATGAAAAGTTAGTAAGATGAAATACAATGCAATACTTGTCTGAAGTCTTCTAGTCAATCAAGATCCTAACACTTAAGTACTACTTCTAGTTAGACTGGTATTTCTTTAGAAGCCTTGTGTTTCTTTTAGTTACAGTTCTGCAGTAAAATTGGCATCCCAAGTGTTCCATGAGTATTTTGATTAGTGTGTATTTTCTAGGAATTATTGGATTAACAGACTTGTATTTATTCTGTTTTTCAGGTCTAACAGGATTAAAAAATATTGGAAACACTTGTTACATGAATGCAGCTTTACAAGCTCTTTCCAACTGGTAAGGAAAATGATAGTTAATGCAATTTTATATTTGCTTATGGGTGCATTTTTTCCAGATGGACTTAAGGGGTTTGAAGGGCTGCACTACCATGGAAGAGGACATGTATTTATTGAATCAGTCTTGTATACTCCAAACAATTCATGATGGTATATGGGCTACTCAGCTTTTTCCCTGTTTCTTTCTAATGCCTCCTAAATAAAAATACATGCAGCTTTAGAAATCAGAAGAAAATCTGAAAAAAGCTACTGGATTTCTGGATTGGTCTTTCTGGTTTTTTTTTCCTTTGCTACAGAAAAAGCAGAGGAAATGCATAAGAATAAACCCTAATTCAAAAAGAGATATTTGGATCAGAATTCAGCCATTACAAACAATGTATCTGGAACATTCTATGCTAAATCATGGTAGGAATAGACAGAAAGCAAAATCCCATGTCATCCGTGGGAATACTAGGCAAGTTCATGAAGGAGAAATGTACAGAAGCTGAAGAGATAGAAACAGTATCCCAGCTGGAAAGTTCCCTGCCGCAGGAGTGGCTGTCGGTGGCCAGTCCTGAGCTGGGTCGCTGTGAGCCTCTGCCTTTGGCCACAGGCCAAGAGCAGGCAGGGCTAAGGGCTCCACTGAGGCTCATTGATGAGGGAGAGGAGAACTGAGCAGATCTCTCTAGAAGATAAAGAAGTGGACAAGGCACCATGAGGAAAGTGTTCTGCTGAGAAATGTTAAATTTTTGAAGTATACTGGGGATGTCTCCTTTCTTAGAGAGAAATGGGTCCAATGTGTATGAGGATTGTGAGTTCAGAAAGGAGGTTGAAAGGAGAGGAGAGAGTCTCTGAGTTTGCAACACTGCATGAAGTAAACACAGCATGAAATAATCATTTAGGTATAAATTATTTGCCTACACATCTTGTGGCGCTGTTGGATTCTAGAGAAAAGATTTGTTTGGGATGCTGTTTATGGACTGGGCTGATGGTGATTGTTGCTGGAGTGGTGTTTGTGTACTTCTGTGACAGCCAGTAGGAATTGCCTTGAGCTGGGAGCCCGTTAGACAATTGTGGTGCTTTGGGCAATGTTTGAGGAGCAGCGTGGCTCTACTGCTGAAGTTGTCCTGCCAGGAATGTTTGGTCACAGCATTTAAGAACGTAGGAAGTAGAATTGTTCAATTATAGAATAGTATTACTTCTCTTATTTTAATCCTCTATGAAATGCAGATTTCCACTTGTATTGTAACCTGAAAAAACTACTGTTTTCTTTTTTATTCAGCCCACCTTTGACACACTTTTTTCTTGACTGCGGAGGCTTAGCCCGGACAGATAAGAAACCTGCAATTTGTAAAAGTTACCTCAAGCTGATGACAGAACTCTGGCACAAAAGCAGGTATTAAATCATTTTTGTGATGAAATGATAATAAATAGACTCCAGAGTCATGAGGGATGCATTAATCTCTCCTAGGCTTCTAATTTTTATTTCATGTGTTCACAGAATTCCTCTTAAAAAAAAATAAGGAAGGAAAGACTGATTTGCAGGACTCAAGCATAACGTGTTCTTTTCTATATATACCAAAGACAGGACAAGAAATAGATTAGATGAGCACTGTACAAAGATCTTAATGTTTATATTTGCCAGAATTACATCTGAAATGTTTAATGACTTTATCCTTTTTGTGTCCTTTGTTCTGTATCAATGCTTCGTTAATTTCTCTTATTTCCTTATATGGAATTTGTGTTATATCTGTCTAAGAAAATACTTCAAAATATAAATATAAAGGTAAAGAAACAGTAATTGTGCACAGTGCCAAGAGTATGTCTGATTTGTCACCTGATTGTCTGACAACAAATGTGTCATAAAAAGCCTGATACAGTCACTGTTTCAGTTGGATGACAGGTTTTTAAAAATGGTGTAGTTAATAATTCAGTGCCCATATTATGTTTTGTTAAGATTAGTATTATTGGTGTTCAGCTGTAGGTAACAGCACAATCCCAGTAAAGATAAAAAAATCCATTTAAATGCTTTCTCTTTCAGTGTTTATATATTTAAAACTTTTTTTTAGGCCGGGATCTGTTGTTCCTACCGGTTTATTTCAAGGAATTAAAACTGTTAATCCGATGTTTCGAGGCTACTCTCAGCAGGTAAAACTTTCTGATGTCTTTTAAATCTGCCTAAGCCATAAAGTTATCTCATAATTTGAAATCTAATGCTTGATTCTAATGCTTACTTCCTATATTTGTTTAAAGCAAATGCAACCTAAACTTTAGTTTATATGACTTGAATATAAATCATCTGAAATGGAATAATCAGTAGTTAAGTCATGTTTTATATTTATTTATATCAAGTTCTTAAAAAGTCCTTCAATTTAGAATAACTCCTTTTCTTTCAGGAAAATTTAAGTAATAATATCTGAACTTCTCCTTTGTGTGAAATAATGCTGCTAATGTTTGAGCAGTTCTGGAAAACAAAATAAAGATGTTCAAAACCAAAAAATAATATAACAATTTTTTTATATATTTATGTACCAATGATGTTTAAAAAAAATACCCAGCATGAAGTTTCCATTTAGTATCTTGGAAAAAAGCCCCACCATTTGTGTGTTATGGAAACCACAAGCTGGTAGTTTGATAAAGGGGCAGGGATTCTTATACAGCAAAGGCATTCTTCAGTTTCTCCTTCATACAATAACTTGGTGCATTCATACAGAGTGGAGCACTTCAATAAAAGCCTTAGGACTAGGTTAAAAATTTAAACCTTGTAATTAGAAAAGCTTACTCAAGGAATCTGCATTTATCAAAAGGAATTTTGCCATTTCCATTATGTTTCATATTTGTGGAGTGGAGGATCAGGACACGTTTTAATGTTCAATTGCTGCAGGTAGCTTTAAAATCCGTGTTTAAATACGCATCTTAATGTTCTGTCATCTGCTCATGAATTCCTAAAGTGCCACACACTTCTGAAAAAGCAGAAATTCAGCCTTGATAACCAAAAAGAAACTCTATGGAAACTTAATTCTTGCAGCTTTATACACTGATGAAAATGTCTTTTTCCATGCAGAGCAACACTTAATGAGAACCTTTTTAAGTTGGGCCTGGATCATAGTTCAGTTGTACATTCAGCAGGTTTCATGACAACAATTGAAACACAGCAGGACTTTCATAACCAGCACTCTCCTAGTGCCCAGCCTTGCAAATTGGGCAGCCATGTCCAGTCTTCAGGGAGAAAATTGCATTGATCAATGAAGAATGTTTATCTGTTAATCTGTTTCTTGATGTTTTTGTTAATTTGGGTTTTTGTGAAAGGATTGCCAGCAAGTAGGCATACTGGGGTTTTTTCATTACCCAAATCCAAATTAATTTCTGTAAGTTGCAATTTTTAAGAAAAGAAATGTTTTGTACTTAGCAGTTTTGAGCTTAGTAACTAATTGCTATGATGGATGGGAATGTTAAGCAGCAAAAGTTAGTATTATGAACAACCAGAATACAAAAAGGAAAACAGAAGAAAATAAAAGCAGTAGTAGTTGCCAACAAGAGGCTTTTGTTTTCTCATATGCCTGCTTTATTGGATACTTTCTATTGCCAAGGACCAGGCAGCTGTGCTGATTGATGAAATTTGGTGGCTTTTAGGATGTTTCCAAACACAGATTAGACTTGTAGTAATACTTTACAGCTCTATGTGGGAACACATTTGAGAATCTTGCTGAGGCTTTAGAAGAAGGATTGTCATATTGCTGGCTGTGTGATGCATTGGAAAGACAGGCTAAGTAACATCATAGGACTTTTTAATAATATACTTCATACCCAGTGAAAACAAGGCTCTGGTTGATTTGCTGGATAAGGTTTATAAAAACCATCTCTAAAATGTTCCATTACAAACAAAGCTGGGGTCTGACCACACTGCTGGTAATTGTTTGAGTTGCGTTTATTGTTCCAGTAAGCTGTGGCAGCATTTTTGCTGATGTTGTTGAAGTAATTTATTTTGGGAATTGGAATGTTTTGGAGGAAACTTGTATGATAAGATTGTGCTTTGCAAGAAATGTATGCAGGAAATGTACATGGTCTGGAAATGAAAGTTGTTTTGAACATTAGACCTGTGACAGAGGAATTTATTTTATTGTTCTTTAACAGCCAGCTTTCATTTTAGTTATCTGTATCTTTCTCATATGAATATCCTGCAGATAAAACAGAGTAATGTGGTAAAACTTGTTTAAAATTCTAGGATGCACAAGAATTTTTGCGTTGTCTAATGGATTTGCTTCATGAGGAACTTAAAGAACCAGTTGTAGAACTGGAAGATGCCCAGCCTATGAGTGTTGAAGAGAGTATGGAAGAAGAGAAGAGCCAGTCAGACTTAAGCTTTCAGCCCTGTGAATCCTGTGGTAACTGTGATAAAACAGAAAATGACACAATTTTCAAACCTGTCCTAGAGGATCCTGCAGAAACAACCATGTTAATTCAGGATGATGACAACAATTCAGTCACATCCAAAGACTGGCAGAAAGAAAAAATATCAAGCAACAAACTTAAACGAGCAAATTCTATGGAAGACTTGGAAAAAGACACAAACACTGCTTCAGAGACCACTGAATTTTTAAATAACCAAGGAACTGTCAAAGTACAGATACACAGCAGATTCTCAGGTAATGAATTGCTGAAGTGCAATTGAAATAGTCAAAATCTTAGCCAGAATATCTGTGGGAGTGGAAGTGAAATGTAGATTATAGTAGAGGTATAGGGTAGGTGGTTTTACTTGTAAACAGTGTCCCTACTTAATTTTTTCAGTTTAGGTGTTCTGAATTCAATTTTAATTCCCTTGACAAGCTAACTATTTGTACTGGGTAAGGTTTCAGATAACCAGAAGAGTGGGTTTTTTTGTTTTGTTCTTAAAAGGAACTGAAATGGTGCTGCATTCCTAAATGTCCAGTGGCCTGACAGGGTGGTTAAATAAGTTACATGACCATTGTGTCTGTTCATTCTGCAGTAGTTTTTTTCACAGAATTTGTGCAAATCTCAATTTCAGAATACATCAATGACGTTCACATGAATGATGTGTCTGCAGCCCAAACCCCATCATCGATTGAAGGGATGAACACACGCTTATCAAACAGCCCTCCAAAATCATTCCCATCGTGCTCTTCACTGGCACAAGTCCACAAAAAAGGTAGAGGCTCTTTATTTTTCCTTCCTGTACTGAATTACTCAGTATTACAGTTTCCATTGTGTTTCTTATGTCTTGTGTAACAATGCAGTGTTGTTCCTTAGGGGGTTTTATCCCCGTTTCTGGTGGGGAGAGGGAGTGTTATATAAGCTGGACATGCAAGATTATTGCCTATATTTCTGTAATCTCCTGATTCTCTTGAAGCATGAATAGTATTTGCGCCTATTTTAGGAAGTCAGAATATTATTTTTAGACAGTTTTCTCAATTGCACCAGTTTGGAGAGAAGAGAAAGATATAAAATGTTAGTACCCCCAAAGGTAATGCTCTCCAAAGAATAAGCTCATTGGTTCTTCAGCAGAAGTTCAGTAAATCAGCATTTTAGTCAATTAAGGTTTAAGGAGCCATGTATAGTTGCACTGTAGATAGACCTGTAAATGCTGGCTGCTTCATGGTTGTTAATGTCCCTGCAGTGCAGAATATTTCTTTTGGCACTGCAGCACGATGCATTTATGAGCATCTGGAATATTTAGACTTTTACTGCCTTTACATATAAGACACTGCTGCTTTAAGGCACGAGGAATTACATAATATGTAATTTTTTTCCTCTGATTTGTCTGACAGTAGACTACTTAAGCAAAGCTTGTCTTTCAGAGCATGCTTTTAAGGCATTGCACCAAACCAAAACCTAATACAACTTTAATATTGTGATCCTGCTTCATTCAATAGCCTGCCCAGATGAGTTCTGAACTTCTGAACATTCATGTTATCTTTTTAATGCTTTAGCATTGGTGTTGCATGACAGTGATTTAATGGACTTAAATCATTGACCTCCTTGGTTCATTTGTTCAGCAGCTTTGACACTGCATCTGTACTACTGTCTCCAGTTTTGGCTTCACCATTACAGGAGGGTTTTAGACAACCTGAAGTGAGTCTGTCAGAAGAGGTACTCGGTCAGTGGTGCTTGTCATGCCCAAGGAGAGGTTGAGAGACCTGGGGATTTTTAATAAGCTGCTGTTAGGCTGGACTCCAGTAGTACCTTTAGTCTAATTCAATCCTCTGTCATCAGTGTTGTGATACAGTAACCTTTTGTGTGAGCTCTTCAGCCCAGCATGGTTGAAACTTCCCGGGAAGATCTGATCAAATTAAGTGTCAGATCGAATGTTCCTTTGTGTAACTTGGGGATTCCTGTCAAGATAAATCCATCATGTAACAATAGGCTGTAGATTTCAAGACTGGCAGTTTGAGTTTGACTTACAGAAGCAAAAGTTTCTGGTGGTTGTCCCCAGCTGCTTGAGGAACCCACATGAATTACTGGTAGTAATGTGATCTTGTAATTCTAAGAAATATTTAGTAAATAGAAAACAGGGCTTGGCTCATAATTTAACTCTGAACATATGAGACTTCTAGTTATGTTACACAGAGTTGAAGTGTAATCAGAATCCACTGTATTTTGCCTTACTGCAGCATTTCATTTTTGTCATTTTATAGTTTCAACGGTATCGTCACCGAAAAGGAAGAAGCGCAAGAAGTACAGGAGTGTTATCTCTGATATATTTGATGGGACTATAATAAGTTCAGTCCAGTGCTTGACCTGTGATCGGGTAAGGAGAGGAAGTTCTGGCTTTTAATATGTTCTTTTCTTAGTGCTTTATGAATACAGTCATTCTCTGGTAACTTCATGTTCTTTTGTGGAAGATTTCCTCAGAAGGTTGGGTTGTTTCATACTCGTTCTCTCAAATTGTAATAGTTGCTACTACCAACACTTTGTGTTTAGAATAGCTTTTATTAATTGAGCTGAATATTTACTCAGAGATGAAAAATAACATTTTGATAATTGGTTTACATCAAGGATGAAGCAAGAAGTTTACTCTTCAACTTCATTTAGGTCTGATTAGTTTTTAGTAATGTTCTGAATATCCTAGTGCATACCTGCTACAGTTCTAAGTTCTCAGGTACCTAATGTTTCAAAGGAAAGACAGTAATCTATTATAGTGCTGTAAGTGTCTTATCAGATAGATTGAGACTAACAAAATTAAGGTCTTTCAAAAAATCTGAGTAAAGACCCTAATTTATGCAATGACCTGAATCATTAGCTGCTTTCTGAAGTTGTCCTCTACTGCAAGAGGAGGTGCTACATAGGAAGGAAGAGTTGATTTTTTTTCTGTACTGTTTGCTCAGAGAATTACTTGGAACAGCACACATGATCATTTTTTAAAAAGTCAGTTATCTAAATATGTCTAGTGGACAGCTTTAGTTTCAGAGCAATAGTGTCAAATACTGGATATCCAAATCTTTACACTGGGGACAACTTTCTCAACGTAAGGCTTATACCTAACCCTGGTGTACTTGCATGCCTTTAATGCTTCTCTTGGTTTAGATCTAAGAATACAGAGGCCTCAGGGTAATCTGGTAAACAAGTTCAAAAAACAAACAAGAATTTCTACAGTGTGTGTGATGTTTGACTATGTGATCCCTAAATGAGGCACAGGAGCAAGAAAATGGACAGCTGAGTCTCCCTTGCAGCAAGTCCAGTTACATTAAGTCAAGATAATGTCAGAGTAAAATACCATGGAAACAATGGACTGAAGCTTTCTGAAACTACTTTGTATAACACAGCCTGAGGCAAAAATCATAGTGCTTTGTAGGACTGATATGAAGACAAATAATAATGACCTATGAAAATGTTTCAGAAATAACAATGTGCAAGTTCATTCCTTAATATTTTTTTTGGTTCCTCTAAAAATTCATTTCTTAGAAAATGAGTTTTTACTAATCTACTTTTTTATGATTAATTTGCTACCTAGTGGAATTTTCAGTTATGCAATGACTTGGTAGTTACTAGAGGACTTTACAGAATTCAGTTTAATCGCTGTTTCTCTTCAAGCTTAACTCCATTGTGTTTCATTTATTTTCTTCCTTAGCTGTCTGTAACCCTGGAGACCTTTCAGGATCTCTCCTTGCCTATTCCAGGGAAGGAAGATCTTGCTAAACTCCATTCTGCAAGTCATCAGACATCTCTAGTCAAGGCAGGGTCATGTGGAGAAGCGTATGCCCCCCAGGGATGGATAGCCTTCTTTATGGAATACTTCAAAAGGTAAATAATATTTACCTTGTTTTATTTAATTATCTATTTTGAAATTCTAGTTTCTGCTCTTCTGGCAGAACATTTGTTGGTTTTCTTTCTTTTCTGTCAATGATGTTTCAGGTTTGTTGTCTCATGTGTTCCTAGCTGGTTTTGGGGTCCAGTTGTAACCTTACAAGATTGTCTTGCTGCCTTTTTCGCCAGAGATGAGCTCAAGGGTAAGAGGTTCATTACCTGAACATGTTTCTTCTGTGGTTTTTCCCTCCTGTCACAATGAGATGATTAATATCTTCTTAGCTTAATGCAATTAAGCAGAGGCCACCTGTTAAGAGTGTAATACAGTCAATCCTTGTTCTTTTGGGATCATTCATTTCTGAAAGGTAAGCTTCTCATTCAACTGAATATTTGAGATAAATCCTATGAAAGCTGCTTTAGAAATGTCAAGTCAGTCTGAATTTGGTTTAGTGAAATTGTATCAACTGAAGGTTCATAAAAATTTCAAGTCCACTATATTAATATTCATTCTCATAATCTCAATTTGGACGTAGTAAATTATTTCCCTTTTAAATTATACAGCATCATCTCTTCAGATTATACTGTTCTGCTTCATAGTTGAGGACATAAAACCTAAGAACCTTTCCTGTAGTTGCTATGTCAACACTATTATGACTGTTAAATATTGGATGCAACCTAAAGATAAATTCCCTTGAAACTTTTATATATCAAATGTAGGCACTTAAAGGATAACTGCTCACATTTAGAGAATAATGGCTGGTTCTCTTCTCCTGATGTTTGCAGGTGATAACATGTACAGCTGTGGAAGGTGTAAAAAGTAAGCTGGCTTTTACCTTTGTTCTACTTTGTCCTAATTTAAGGTTTTACTGCTTCTGTTAGTCAAGAGACATTTATTTCTCTTGGGTATGTCCCAATACTGTTCATCTTCTGATAGGACCATGTGTTCTGGCTGTCAGAAATTCAGTATTACTGAGGTGCAGGGGTCAGAAAATGACTTACCCTACCACATGTGCTAAATTCTTTCTTGTGACCTTACCATTTAGATCTAAGTTGGTTTTGTTTGACCAAATAAAAGCTTTTGGCCTTTTCTAATACTAGCAGCTTTCCCCTGATATGCCATAGGTCACTAAGGTGTGTTAAATAAATAAACTGCAGCTTTAAATACTAAAGAACCAAGAAACAGAAGTGGTCTGAATACTGCTTGAAGGCCTTTATGGTATAGGAGTGTTATTCCTTCTTGTATGTACTGTAGATAATTTCTTAGAAGTAAACTTAGTTAATTTCTTTTTTGGCTCTTGCTGGATAATCAGCTTTCATGAAGCTTCTTTCCTTTATGTTAAGAGAAACTGTTAGCTAGTTGGGACTTGATTGTACTTGCTGTTTTGAATTTTTCAGCAGTACAGATTGTCTTGTCTTATGAACCATCATTGTTTGTATCATTTTGGCTACTCCATGTCTAGTCTACATTCCAGAAATATTTTGGGTTTACTAATGCAATGTTCAGCTTGGGCTTTTGCTGATCTAATGCAATAAAGTAAAACCTTTTCAGAATTAATTATTGGTTGTTTTGGTTTGATTTTTTTTTCTTTACTTAGGTTAAGAAATGGAGTGAAATTCTGCAAAGTGCAAAAATTTCCTGAGGTACTGTTACAATATGCACTTTAAAGCACTTTTTCTGCATGATTAGGAATGTGGTAAGACTAATGAGTTGCAGAGAGTAAATGGTGCTTATAATGCTGTGTGATTAAAGTCTGCCTTCATACTGGCATTTGTTTAAGAATGTGAGCAACATAGTTATTCACCCTGTAAGAAAATGAATCTTTTACATAACAAGTACAGGAGTGAGATTTCCCTTTGTTACTACTGTTGGTCTCAGACAGTAACAACATTTCTATTCTCTATTATTATATGCACTACTGTTTATAGTGTAGGTCGTAGAATTAAACACCACAGCCAGACTGGAAAGCTTTTCTGTAAGTAACACTTGTAACTTTACATTTAAGAAGTAATCTAGTCTTACACTTCAAAGCATGACTTGATGGCTTCAGTAATCAGGAAGAATTAATGTCCCTCATGATGAGATTGTGCATTGAGGAAAAGAAAAGGTACATTTTTCAGTATTGCATCAGTGTTTGTAGCCACAGCTGATTTAAATACAGAGCTTGTGAATGTGCTTCAGGTCACAGGGAAAACTATTCTTTTTGGGACTATAAAAGGAAAAGATGGCACACACAGTTTAGGTATTTAGTATCAAATAGCATGCATAGTTCTTGACTGAATCTGTCCATCCTTTTTACAGATTCTGTGCATTCATCTCAAAAGATTTAGGCATGAGCTTATGTTTTCCACAAAAATTGGGACCCATGTGTCCTTTCCCTTGGAAGGCCTTGACCTTCAGCCCTTCCTTGCGAAGGACAGTCCAGCTCAGATTGTGACTTATGATCTCCTGTCTGTCATCTGTCATCATGGAACTGCCAGCAGTGAGTATGAGCTTGATTGCTTTGTCTTTGCAGTTGGTACATCTCTTCTTAAGGGATGATAACTATATACTGAGGGGTAAATAGATAAACAATGGTAATTAGAATGTGGAAGATGAATACTGTGATTTTTGCCTTGCCCCCAAAAATTTAAGGCTTGCTCTGAAAGAGTTGGCATATCTTTGAAATTATATTGCATATCTAAATAAAATTGAAGGTGGAAAAAAATTAACAGGTCCTGGAGTATTAAGTAAGAAACCTATTGAACAACATAAATGTACAAATGATTTTGCCAGCAGATGACCACTCATTCAGCTGTTCTACACAATAGCTGTTCATGTCAATGCTTTATATGCCTTAATTTTTGGAAACTGTTTACAAAGCACCACAAAGATACCAATCATTTCTAAAAAATATGTTCTCTTGGATGATCGCTGCTGTTTAACCCCAAATCAGGTGGTAACTGCTATTTGTGGGTAGTAATGAGTAGCTGAGTAAGTATCTTATTGCTATTTGTAGAGGTCATTTCTGACTAGATATTTCAGTATTTCTAAGATTTGGAAAATAGGAGAAGAAAAGTTTTAAACTAGAAACTTCATTGATTTTTATTGAAGTCACCCCTTCATACTTCTCAAACTTAAAGTATCCATTGTTTGAATTATCTTTTCCTTTTTTTTTTTACTGGGTAATTTTTCAGCTTCCTATTAGTGCTTGCTAAGTGGTGCTTCACATAATCAGTTTAGCAGATGATTATTTACTTATTAGCAGTTAAATGTGTGTAGCAGTTAAAAATAGTAATAATTTTAAAATATATTATGAATAGTCTTCAAAACAGTTAATTTTGGTTGTGATATCATGTAGCTGTTCCACATCTATGCTACTTTCTATTATAAAGCATACAAAGATTCAAAGAGTTTGTTGTGGGATCTGAGGAGGGTAGTTTGTTCAGACAGTCTGAATATCATGGTTCAGGACTGCATTAAACAACATGCTGCTTGAAGAGTGCAAGATTGTGCTGAAATTGGTGTTCAACTCACCACTAGCTAATAGAAATTCAGAAAAAAAGCTGATGTTGAGTTTGACAGAAGTTAATTTCAGAGTCATATCTGCTAATTATTCTGTTTCTCCATTTAATACTTGAGGGGTTTTTTTAGGACTTACTTCCTTTTCATGTGTTGCAGAGTAAAATGGGCAGCTCTAGATGCTTTTTAATAACTCTTGCTTCCTGCCCCCTAGGTGGACATTATATAGCTTATTGTCGCAACAATTTAAATAATTTGTGGTATGAATTTGATGACCAGAGTGTCACAGAAGTATCAGAATCCACAGTGCAAAATGCAGAAGCTTATGTTCTCTTCTACAGGTAAGACATTAAAAGTACAATCCTATCCCTACAAGTTCTGTATGTAAATAACTTTTTAAGTAGTTGACAGCTTTCAGATTTAGCTTCTCCATGAGAATTATAATGGAAGAATTTGACCAACGAGAAAAGCCTGTGCTGGAGAAAAACTTAATCCTTTAATTAATGTCCTTAACACTTGCTCTGTCAGAGCTAAAGCATTTATGTTAAAAGGAAAATGACATCTGCATAGTAAGAGAACTTTAAGCAACAATTAAGAACTAGCCACCTTACTTTCAATTAGAGAAAGGGAATTCTGTGCATGGGAGGTTTTGCACACAGAAGGTTTTTAACTGCTAGAGCTCTAACTGGAATTGTCCAAAGTCTTTATCAGATGGGATGTAGGACAGCAGAGGTTTGACCGTGTTGTAATTTAATCCATTATATTATACATCTTATTATACATTTAATTGAATGCTATTCATAGGCTATTCTCTTCCTGAGAATTGAAATGAAAGGTGAGATGTCATGTTATTATCATCTTCAGTCTAGGGAACTTTCATACTTGAGATAATAAAAGCAACTCAATGTTCAGATTTTAAACTTCTGGTACTAAGATCAATTTTCCACTAGAAGCTGGCTGCAAAATACATTGTGTCAGAGTTGCAAAAAATGAAGATGTGTTCTGAGAATGTTTTAACCTTCTTTAGGAGCACTCCCACCTGCCACTGTTGAAGCTGAGCCCATGAGTCTGACTTAGTAGGCCTTTTAACAGGAATTTGGAAGTCATGCTGTATTGCCAAGAAAGACCATTGTAACATTGATTGTGGTTAACCTATTCAAATGGATAATAAAAGAACAGCATTAATAAAATATGACTTTAAAAAGAATATATCCACAAAAGACTACTACTGGCTTGGAGAAGAGATTCTGTTACATCTAAAACAGGAGAGCAGAGTTACTTCAGTTTACAGAGAGAAAAGTAGGAGGAAAATTACCTGATTAGTAGGGGAATTACCTTATTGTGTAACCCTACTTGTGAAGGTAAGGGAGGAACATCTGCCCAAGGAGTGCAGCTTGCAAAGCTTTATCTCAAATGCTGCAGAGAGGAATGAGCAGATGGGCTCAGCCCTTCAGGGCTACACCACCTCTGCAGCACAGTTGGCTTCTGTCTTGCAGCCCAACTCTTTGCTTTCTTGGGCTGTGTAAACTGGGAAGTACAGACTTGGCCCAGGTCATTTACTTGAAGGCAGAGTTTTCTTTTCACAAAGTAAGTTATCTGCACTGTGCACAAGGATCTGTATTTGTTTAATGATGTCTATTTCTGTAATAGAAAGAGCAGTGAAGAAGCACAGAGGGAGAGACGGAGGATATCAGGGCTACTGAATATGATGGAACCAAGTCTTCTGCAGTTCTATGTTTCCAGGCAGTGGTTAAATAAATTCAAGACTTTTGCAGAGCCAGGACCAATTTCAAATAATGACTTTCTCTGTATGCATGGAGGTGAGACTGTAACTGTGAATCATTTAAAAATAATTTATCAACTTCTAGCTATAACAGTGGTATATACTAAGTTCATATTATATTATAACTTAGGTAAATTATAACTTCTAAGTAAATTCTTTCTTATTTTAGTAGCTGACTAATTAGAAATTATACTGTTATCTTATATTTTTATATTTATATTTTTTATTAGAAATGATAATGTTATCTTATATTTTTTCTTTTCTCTGCACATTTGATTTTGTTTATAAACTTTCTTGATTCTTAAAGAAGAGCAGCTCCTCTTATCTGCTTGCTTCTTAAACATGTATATTCACATTTTTAAAAATCCTGCCACTGTATCATCATCCTTAATACTTTCATCTGCAAATTGGAAAGTTTTTTTCAGCTGTGGGCTGTAAACAATGAGAAGGTTTGAAAGCTGCTTTGGAAGAAATTGATTTGATACTTGATTTTCCAGTGAATTTAGCAATTCATATAGTTTGTTTCTGTTTTTTATAAGCTTTTGAGCCTCACAGAAGACTAAAATCAGAGTATTGTCTCTAAATACAGTGATAGATAATGCCTAGGTAAAACTTACTTCATATAATTTCTCTGAATTCATTGAAAAAAATCTATTTTTTATTCATTTAGGGGCTTCTAACATAGTCTTCTCCCCCTACTAAAATTCACAAGTCTTTTTTTATTGTTTGGGGTTTTTTGTTTATTTTTGTTGCTTCTGCAGGTGTTCCTCCACACAAAGCTAACTTCATAGAGGACCTAGTTGTAATGCTACCTCAGAATATATGGGATAATCTGTATAGCAGGTGAGTTTTGAACTGTAATTGGAAAAAATCCAGTGATACAGTTTGAGAGCCAAGTGGCGACATTAGAATTAGTGGCTCAGGAAAAAGACAGTGCTTTGGGCACACAGCTGAGTGAAGGGATTGCAAACAGCCAATTTATATCATTTTCTTGTGCAGAGTAAAAGAATGCATAGAGTAGTGTGTTATTGGGATAATACTTCACTTTTATACCAATAATCATGTATGGTATGTATGAAATAACACAAAGTAGGTCAGCAAAAGTACACTTTGCAGAGGTTTTTTGAAAGAGCTCTCTGTATCAGCTTCCTGTTCTCTTGTTGGCTGGAGACAGCTTTTCTTTCATGTTGGCTTTGAATCCATAGCCTCAGCTGCCAGTACTGCTTCAAAATAACTTATATCTGAGTGTTCTGTTTTACTGCCCCACACTTTAATGTCGGTCAGGTTTGAGTGCCTGCTGACAAAGGAGGAATTCTACAAGCTATGCCTTACTCTAAAGAAACAAAAAGCTGCAGAAGAGCTTTGCTGATGGCTTTGAACACTTTTTAAATATTTTTAGCTGTTAATTTCCTGCCACCTAAGCAATACATCTAAGGGTTTGGGGAATTTTTTATTGATGTTTTAAAGTTTGGTGCACAGAAGTAAAAAATAAAAACAATGTTATATCCAGTTTATTTCCCTTTTCCTCTATGTACTGAATTTTTCTTCCATTATCCATTTTCTGTATGCAAAAATATCCTTCTCAGGAGCAGTCTGCCCCTGCAGACTTCCATGGATACAGTTTCACACAAGAAAAATGTGAGGGAAGGGTCAAGAATAACCTAGGAAGAACAAACCAATAAGTTTAGAAGCTGGGGTCGGGGAGGTAGCAAAGCTGATGAAGAGTCTGGAGTGGGATGGAGGAACATGTTTAAGAACTGGCTGGAATTTCCATAGGCTGTTTCTTAAGGGCCTTTGGTGAAATCACACCTGTTGCATATATAACAATATTTGCTCACTGACATGTTCTAACCATAGTAACCCCTCCTGAAGTCTGTGATGCAGCAGAGTTTGAGATGGTTGGTACTGGCATGAGGCAGTCAGAACTTGCAAGATGGTCTTGGGATGGAGTAGAGAATATTCCTGGGAAAATAAATGATGGCTTTTCTGGATCACTGTGACTGGCACTTGTCTGCCTTCTGTTCATGCAGACATTTGCCACGTCTACAGGTGCATGATCTTTATGCATTATACTCTCCACAAGGCTGATTGTTTGGGTTTTTTTGCTTTTACTGCAGATATGGAGGAGGACCAGCTGTTAACCATCTGTATGTTTGCCACACCTGCCAAATAGAATCTGAAAGAATTGAAAAAAGAAGGAAAAATGAATTGGAAATGTTTATACGGGTAAAAATGTAAACACTTATCCATTCTGCTACTGGAGAGCACCTGACATTCATGACTAAACCCAAGGGATTACTAAATTTGCACAAGGGATTTCTGTAACAAATGGACTTTATTAAATACCTCTATTCCTATATACCACCCCATCTGTCCTAATGGCAGCAGTAATGTTCTTGTGAAATCCCAGATAACTGCTTATATGAAAATGTACTTAGAAAAAAATTTTAATGTGTTTCTTAAATTGCTTTTTTATAGTATGAAACAGTGCAACCATGTGAGCAGTTGTTCTTTATACACTGCCAGTGGTCTGTTCTGTGCAGTCTGATAAGGCTTAAGTGCAATAATACTGTGCCAAGAAAAATTTAATGATAATCAGTAGTTCTAATTTTTAAAAAAGGTATTAGAAACATAAACTAACATATGTAATACAGTGTGAAGTAAATATGTTAGTATTGTAATGGATCTGTAAAATTAATATCAAGGAGCTGCTGTATTATCCCTGGGTTAGAGGGTTATGTGCTTGAGTCTGAATGGTAAAATAACCAGTGGTAATGACTTTGAAGTTCTTAAACCAAAAATGTGTTTTGAAGTTTTCAGTAAAAAACAAATGCAGAGATATTAGAGCCCCATTTCTGCTATCTCAACTCATGAAAGGAAGAAAATAGAACTGACTCCGTTTTTTCAGTTCTGTTTGTCCTTTAATCACACTTCAGAGATTATCAGCTTTTCCATGTTTTTGAAATTTTTAGGAATTTTCATTACCACTGGTTAGTAATTATTATTATTAATGACATTGAGTCAACCCCATTTGCTTTAGCAGTCAGTATCTTTCCAGTAAAAGCAGTGATTTTATGTGCACTGTTGTGCAAGTGTTGTTACTGGTTAGTACACAGAAAATCCTATTATACTCTATAAAGATGGCTTTAGGGAATGATTGCAACACTTAGTCTATATGAAATCTTAGGAAGCTGTGTTGATGCTTTAGGTTTATGACTTCAAAGGGAAGTATAGCTGTGTTATTGCAGAGCTAAAAAGATAATAGTTTAAAGGTTTGAGTGACTTTTTGCTTGTTTCTTAATAATGTTGTAAAAAGATCTGTAAGTCGTGAAAAGTCCCAATGTATTAGTTCACTGAGGAATTGTACTGCCATCTGCTCAAAGTACTTGGGGAAAAACAAACACAGATGAAGACACAGTTCATCACACAGAGAACTTTCCATAAAATGATGGAGAAATTTTTTCAAAACACTACTTTATTTTACAAAAATAAGATCTCTGCTTCTTTTGCTACTTGAAAGTTCAGCCTTCACAGTAATTATCCATTAGTGTTTGATCAGTAAGCACTTGTGCTTAAGAAGAACTTGTTGCTGTTTTCAGGAAATATAAATAATTTCTCAACTGAATAGTAAATTGGCTTTTAATATGAAGGCTTTCACTGCATCATAATCTCATCTTGGGTATTCAGCAGGTGTTTACTGGTTTTATGGTCAGTGTTCTTTAAAATGTTCTATTACAGTGTCATGTTGTAGTGTTAATAATTAGAGTGGTTAAAAGAATGCATTAGTTTAAAGAAATAAAAGGGCAGAAAACCACAATTTTTTTTTCCTTGTAGCTTAATAGAGCATTCCAAGAAGAAGAATCTCCATCAACCTTTTACTGCATCAGCATGCACTGGTTCAGAGAATGGGAAGGATTTGTAAAGGGTAAAGACAGTGGTAAGTTGTGTCCCATTTCAACATAGGAGTAATCTTTTGTTGTATTGTTTGTTTCTGCTTTGGTAGAAGACTGTAGGAAGGACACATAGCAAAGACAATGAAAGCTCTTAAACATCTAACACACAGGTTTCATAGGTTACAAATACATCCAGGATACACAACATAGTGAAATAATTCACAGCAATGGGGTAATGGGATGGTGTTGGAAAGAATGTTCCTTGTTTGCAGGATGTCTGCTGTTGGCAGCAGGAAAATTGGATCTAAGTACAAGGGGGGATGGATTTTATTGTGCAAACTGACAGATGATGCTGCAGCTTCTGGAGGAAAGGTGACCTCCTCAAATCTGAACTCAGATAGCTCAGTAACAACTGTACAAATGTCAGTTTAGCTGACTTCAGATGCCTCTAAAGTTTTAAAATGGAAACTGATAAAATGTTCTGCAATCTTGTCAGTCTGCCCTAGGATACCTTTGGTAAGGGTAAGAATTAGGATTAATTTGTGGTTTATGTTGCTTGAAGACTTAACTGTAGCCATGAATGCTTTGGAAAACTTGCTCTTAAATTAAAAATGTGATTAGCTTTTAACAACTTAGAACATACTGTTAAGCAGTGCAAGAACAAGCAGTAAACAAATGAGCTGTTTTTCCTTCCCTTTGGAAATAGAACCTCCAACCTGCTGTTTGTTTTCATCTCTCCCAATTTTAATAATTTTTCTCTTGCACTAGATCCTCCTGGCCCCATTGATAATGCTAAGATTGCAGTAACAAAATGTGGCAATACCGTGCTAAAACAAGGTAGGTGTCCAATATTGCTGCAGCTTTGTGCCCCTTATGCATTTGCTGAAGTTTGAAAATTTTATTTATTTATTTGTTGTTACCATAAAATGAACAGTAGTTTCTAATAAATCTGTGTTGTGCTCATTTTTGGGGAATCATTTTATTCTTAAAATGAAGAATCAGTATCTGTAATAGACTAATCCAAGTGCAGTTGAGAGTGTAGGAGGTGCAGGGTAACTTGAAAATGGTGAAAGTGTTCTTTGGTTTTGTATCACTTGGTTTGATGGGGGTTTTCTTAACAAGACTGGAAGGCTGTTCTATATGTGTATATAGTTGTTAGAATCTTGAAACCTAATTTGAATAGAAAAACATCTTCTCACAGAGGGAGAAAACCACTGTAAATAAAATCTGTTGCTTATTTTTCTGCAAGCCATTCGATAACTGCACATTGCATGTTCAGAGAAGTTTTTGCAAAGATGCAGATTTCTTTGTTATTCTTCACAGTTAAATGCTAAATACCATTTATTTGGAATTCATTCTTATATGACCTGCTTTATGAAGTCTTTAGACTTTCTAGGAAGCTTTAAAGTCATTGCAGCTCAGCCTAAAAGAAGAATTTACATCATTAAGATTAACATATATTTAATTGGATTTTTTCCCCAATTTTGCTTAATGCCTCAGCATTGGATGTACCAATAAACCTATCATAAACCTCAGCAATTGTAGAGTGCCAAGACTTTATTTTTAAAACAACGAGTTTTGGCATTCATGAGTTTTTTAGTGCATTTTAATGATTTAAGTGCTGATGACAGAATTCAAGTACAATGTATAGAGTCTGATAAAATAAAAAAAATCACTTTAGAGATAGCAATTAGCTGTTGTTGGTTTACTTTCAGCTATACTGACACAAATTAGGACTTGGGTAGAAGTAAAGATGAATAGGATGTGGAAAATTTGTCTCGTAAGCCGTTAAGAGGTGGGAATGCCACTAAATAGTGTCCAGAATGACATATTTGTGTGATCCAGTGGTCCTGATTCCAAAGCCTTAGTTCACTGCTCAGTTTAACCTGACTGGCTGGAATCTGGATAAGAGAATGAAGATCTACTCCTGTGCCTACAGAGATGGAGTTATTTCTTGAGAGCCTAAACATAAAGGAGTAAAACTGAGGCATAACATCATTAGTACTGGCATGGGATCTGCATGATGACTTCCAGATGAAGCTTTGCATAGTTGAGTTAGTGTAGGTAAACAAATGTGCAGCTCCTTGTACCCTTCCCCTTTAGAAACTCCTCATAGGTAAAGTACAACAGTAGGCACCACTGCAGCAGGTGATGAGGACAGAGAGGTTCAGGAGGTAGGGGGAGAAGTCCTCTGTTTATGGTGCTGAATTACTTTTTTTTAAGTATGGGGGTGCTGAAACAAGGCTTAACAAGACAAATTAATAATGTCTAGTAAGGCTATCAGGGGAAACTTGCTGTCAGGCAGGGTTTTGATTTGCTTAAAGAGGAGGCTTGTTCTGGTAGAACAGAAATGTGACCTCTCTGCATGGGTTAATCACTCAGTATCAGACAGGATCCTTGTATTGAAACTTAGAGGGGAGATGTGCTGATGCATCTTGTCTTTGCCACTATAAAAAGTTGTGGAAAATCAGAAATGCTTGTTGGATGCTGACTTGAGACAGGAGACAGACCTCTGGCCAGAGCAATGGAGTCATAAGCAAAGACTTTAATCAGTGAATGAAATCAGGCTGACTCATTAATGATACAGGAGTAGTACTGGAGCTGTAATCCTAACAATAGTCCTTTCTCTCTGGGAATTGCACTGTGCTTCTCATGTTTTTATTCTTTACTATCAATATTAATTTCTCTGATGAAACAAGAATCTTGAGTCCTTGAACTTTGCTGTGTAATTGATGTGATTGCATGTCCTTACAATAATAGGAAGCATTGTTTCCTGAGTACCAAGAGCTACTGGCTGTCAGCTTGATTGGTAGATTTCAGATAAGATGTTTATCATAGAATTTTCATGTGTTTTCTGCAAGTACTGCATAATTTAGAGCAGATAGTTGTAAGAATCAAGAAGAATTGGTAATTCAGTTTGGCAGCAGGTGCAAGATAAAGCAAAAATGAAGTTTATGGTGTTAAATTTGAATCTGAATTCTTACAGTTTTAAATTTTAATCTGGATTTTTTTTCTTTTTTTGTATCTGTTGTAGACTTAAATTATGAAAGAATTATTCCAAATAGTAATTAAATTTTAAATTTTTTTCAGGTGCAGATTCTGGACAAATATCAGAAGAAACATGGAATTTTCTTCAGTCAATCTATGGTGGAGGTCCAGAGATTATACTCAGACCACCTGTTCCTCCAGCAGAACCTGATATATTGCAAACAGAGGAGAAGATTGAATTAGAAACTCATGGTCTGTAGCTGTTGAGAAAAAGATGAACTTGTAAGGAATCCAGCTTCCTTACAAAATGCCCAAAACACATTCCTAAAAGTTTTATTCTCTTATGTCTGTTGGAGGCACAGCTCCCTGGGCATTACATTAACTACAGAATAGTAAGTTGAAATATGTATTGCAATTTGTCTAAATAGCAGCTGTTTCCCTGTTTTGGAAGGCATGTGGTTTGTACATTTTGGAATGTTTGGTCAATTGGAAAAATGTAATTTCTGAATCTTTTGCTATATGTCAAAATCCTATTTTATCCTTAGACTTGAAAAACAGGGACAAATTTTAGAGATGTTCAGTAACCCTTCTGATTCCTGATTGGGCTTCTGATATCTGCAAAATTTTGCCTGTCTTAATTGTACAGTCTTGACAAGCCTAGGTATGTGAGGAATATATTTTAAATGGACTGTAATCAAAGATAAAGAAAAAGGATTTTCATTTCCTAAATGCTCAGGAAAAAAATTGTCTCTTACTTTGCACTGTAAGTATATGAAATGGGTAGTATATAACATCCAAATACTTATTGTATTTGAGTGGATCAAACATTAGTGTAGACTGAATAATGTTTTAGTCAGCAAATGTCATAACTTATTACTACTAAATTTTACATCTTATTATAGTCTTCTGTAACTCTATAAACCTGGCTAGTGTCTTTAATAGTATATGTGGCAAAAAGATTTAGTCTTCTCTAGGGTAACATTTGAGAGCATGAAGTGTGAAATGTAAAATTATTATGGACATGAGTGATATAAATTTCAGAAAATTAAATTGTCTGGTCTCTTGAATTACATTCATAAGCATTTATATTTGAAGGATTTTATTGTATTGTTAAAAATTTTCATTGGCATGATGACCTTTAATGTCAGAAGCTGGATAAAATGTATATATTGCAAAACTTTATTGAATGATTCATATTGGAATGCAGAATGGCACTTGCTCATGTTTTTGCCTGATATTGTTACCAAATAAGCAGCATTATTCAAGACTGGATCAATAAAAAAATCCAAAATTAACTGTGGAATAGGTGGGGGGAGCTTTCCTAAATGTTTTTCCTTTATTATATAAATACAAAAACTTTTGAAGTAATGCTGTGGTATTGCTCTCACACCCACACAAGTATATTTTTTGACCATTCTAAGTTTAGACAATGATGTTCACAGGTCTAGCTCCAAAGTGAGAAAATGCTGGCATAACATTCCTCTGAATAATTTTATATGTAGTTTAAAAACATATTAGTTTGTAGGACTTCATTCTAGTCCTTCTAGACTTCTATTCTAGTTAAAAAGCTGCCTGTAACAGCCCTAGAGAAAGTGCCCTCTACCTATAAGTATTTGTTAATGTGGTTTTACCTTAGTAGATAAAGCAACTCGAAGCTAATATCACATTAGCCCTGTGATGCATCAGTTCCTTACTACTGACTTGTCTTACTGGTTAAGGTAAAGTTAACTTGCTTATGAGCAGTCATTAGTAACTTTCTGGTGATGGCCTGTGAACTACTATCTTGTTTAAAGTTCTTTTTTTTCTGGTTTTTTTTGCTAGTTTTCTAGTTTTCTTTGATTTAAGGTTCTTTAACATACTAAAGCTAAAGAACAAAGTGAATAGAAGAAATTTTTCCAAGAACAATGAATAGAAGACTTTAAACCAACTGGGTTTTTCTAGTACTATTTATCTTACTTCTCCTAAAAGGCCTAAAGTCAATAATTGGAAACTTAGGAAGTATTTCCTTGGTTAAAGCCCTGTACAGTGATGAAGTTTACAAATTTATTCAAGGTTTTCATTAATAGTCTGGATGGTAGAACAGACTGGCCCTGTAAAATTTGCAAGAAAAACATGGATTGAGTGCTAGGGGCATCAGCTTGTCAGGGAATGAAGCAGTTCTGTGCTGAGTATTCTGGGTATTATAGCAGACCAGACTAAGAGTTAAAACCCAGTGATACCAAAACAAAACCTGTTCTGGGTAATAGTAACAAAAGCATCAGATGTGAGGCACAGGAGGTAATTATTCTGCTCTACTTGGTGCTGTGTGTGTTGTGAGATCTCATCTGTACTGCTCCCAGTTTTGAATGCTATATGATGATAAATACAAGTTGAGGTTATTTTAGGGAAAAGCAACAAGACTCAGTGTTGAAAAAGAAGTCGTTTTCTCTCTTAAAAGAATGCTGAAGATGCAAGATTTCCAATGTGTAAATAATTGCTGGATAATACTGAACAATTTTTTTCTGCGATAAGCAAAGATATTTGCCTCAGCTTTAGCAGTGGGGACTTGTGCTGGGTTTAGGAAGCTTATTTCAGAAATCTGGAACCCTTCTAGTCAGTCTTTTCTACTGGGTGTCTGGGAATCCGTAGTCAAACATAATCTGTGATGCACACAGATCAGTAAGGAGACACTTGACATCAGCAGAGTTTGTGAAATGCCTTTGTCACTGGAAAAATGCATCTTCACACTGCAGCTCCTTGTTGTGCTTAGAAAAAACCCAGCCCCTGAGTTTGCAGAGATAAACAGATGTGTTTTAAGACAATTCCAGAGGGATGACTGTCTCACTTTTAGCCCTTTGAGAGCTCTACAAGGGATATTATGTCACAGAAATGGAAGTAGCCTTTTAAAGGAAGGCAGTGTGGGAGAACTCCAGATGGATGGCTCATGTATGCTGGAGGGAAGGCAATAATTCAGAGAATAGGTAGAGGAGAGGCCTTTACTGTGAAAAGCTGTCATGATTTGTAGCAAAGAAAGAATGCATCTCAGGAAGGGCCTGTGGAAATTATTTTTTTCCATAAGCCTTTCACCAGACTATTTGGATTCTTTGTTCATTTGTTTCCAGTTGAGGAAACACAGCAATGTGTTTGGGTGCCAGAAAAACTGTCACTTCAAGAAGAGAAAAATCCACTGGACTCCTTGTTGTAGGCCTGGAAATCTAGATATGAGCTGTTGAAAGCCTGCAGTTCAGTCTGGTAACTTTAATCCTCTCTTCTGGGGAAAACTGTATGGGGGTGTCAGGGACTTAGCAGCTCAAAGCTTGATTTCTCTAAATTTCGGAAGGTTTTCTGCAGGTAGTATAACTAATTGTTCATCTGAACACCCAGCATCGAGGAGAGTGCTTCAGATACTGTGTAATGTAGCTGAACAGTATAACTGGAGGGAAAAAGAAGAGCAGAAGAGCTGCTGAATTACTCAGTAGTAAAATAAGGCAGTTTTGTAATGGGTTTCAAAAGTGAGAGCTAAATAGTCTGGCTACTCAGTGATTTAAAGTGAGGAGTCTAGAAAGCTGTTACTGCAAGTATCATCTAAGTTGGTCCTGCATATAGGGATACATACATATTTAGGTATATTATGTATATTAATATAATTATATTATACTTATATGTTTATATACATACACATGTATTTTATATATGTATATAAAAACGCTCATAATCTACCTCCCCAGGATCTTAAGTGAACTATGGCTAGAGACACTACAATAATTACTTTGGGGTTTATGCTGGAATAGTGACCTTGAGTAGCTACATTTGATAAAGGCTGTTTGGTTTTTTTAAATAGGCAAATGACACTCAATTTACTGCTGTAATGGGTGTCAGCCTTCCCATCAGTAATGGCCTGTTTCAAGATAAGATAAAAAAGCATAAAGTGTTAGAAATGTGTTTGGCTATATTATAATGTGGATGAAGAGGTTTTCATTTGTGGAGCAGAAGTTTAATATGCCCACAGTTCAATAGTCTTGAATATTTTTTATGAAATCTGATGTAATTTGATGTGCTATGCTAATGCATTATTTAAGATTTCTCCTTCTCAGATTCAAAACTTACATAGTGACTGGGTTTTTCCAGCACTATATATCCTACTTCTCCTAAAAGGACTAAAGTCAATAAGTTTCTTTCATATTAGCATTATAGGTATTTATTTGTAATGATACTGCTAACATTTGACTTTTTTTTTTGAGTATCCGGTTATTCATAATAGAAGTTCATTTGGAAAAGCAAGCCTGGAATTTGTAAATTTTACTAGAAAACTTAAATATTATCTGTTTAAAGCAACCAAGTGCTTTCTTCATATTTGCCATACAACCCTTACAGTGAACTAAGAAAATTCTGTTTCATTTATTCCTTTTGAATTCCCTGTATACATCTGGCTTAGTGCAGTCTAAGCAGTTTTCTCACTGAAAACCTTTCAGTCTTCATTTTGCCCAGGAAATGAGTAAAACAACTAGGCTTTCTCATTCTTCCTAACAGATGGCTTTTCTGGCTTCCCTCTATACTTAAGCCATCCAGAGCTGACAGTTAATAGCAGGAAGCAAAATAAGACTTCTGGGGTTTTGAAGTGTCACGAAGAAAGACAAATCACTTTCAGTGTTAATTCACAGAAATTAATCCAGTTAGAAATAAACTTGGTTTATATTAGCCTTCAAAATCTTAAGAGATTAGAAAATAGCCTTGTTCAGTAAAATTTTAGAAGTGCTATTCTCACTAACAATGAAAAGTGTAACTTGTTGTCTTGAATATATTCTATTACATATATATTATCTATATGTCTCTTTAAAACATGACTTGCCTTAGGTTTAACTTCAGGTTAGCTTTAACCCTTTCAACAAGGTGACAAGTCTGCTTCTCCATAGAAACCAGTGAACACTCCACTGATAAAATGTGCTTATGCATTAATGTTACACATTTGCTTACAATAGCAGAGTGGTGGTTTTCACAGAAAGCTGGAATTACTTTTTCTATCTCAAAACTTTTCTCTCTTCTAAATGTGTTCCAGTACAGACATGAAGCTAGAAAGAGAAGATCCATTTGTGAGAAACACAAGATGTATCCAGGAGGTTTTCTGCACCTGGACTGATAGTGGTACCAACATACAAAGTCACTTGATGGCAAATTTCCACATAGATTGTACGTGGGTGAATATGTGGGCTTTAAAAATGCAATTGGAACTTGATCACTGAAATAGGATGTTTATAAGATAGAATAAGCAAGTAAACTCATTTTCTGTTCTGTCTTGTTCAAGATTGAGTTGATCAACTATAACTTCAAGTTCTGATTGTTGAATGGACATGTGAAAATACAGCTGACACTTGACTTGCTGCTTTATATACAAGTATAAAATGAACCATCAGTAAAAAAGCAAAGCTGGTGCAATAGGAATACACTGGTTCTTTATGCAGTTTTGATATGCCTTTATGCAAAGCTAGTGAATCTTAAAGCACTTTTCTTACTAGTCATTTGAAACCTGGGAGGTACAAAAATAAAGCAGTCATCATCCACAAAATATTTTCATAATACAAATCAAGTTGAGAAGATTTCATTTCCAGATATGTTTCTCCTTCCTCACTTGGAATTCACAACAATTTATTATACATTAAAAATTTTAGCAAGATCCATTTTTGGAATAACTTCACACATGAGAAAGTAAATCTAAAAGTACTTTGTTGAGAAGAATAAAGAGGGCAGAAGAGAGGAGGCACTTGATTCATAGGCGTAAGAAAAAGCTTAGAATAAATTGTCAGCTGCCAAAAATGAAAAATAGCAATTTTTGTTTCATATCTCACAGGACATTGCCAAGAGCTTTTCATGTTCATTGTTCATGAATAGTTTTGCTCAGAAATGAATATTTTTCTAGGTGACTAATTTTTTTCTGTCTGGTGTGTTTAATGTTAAACATGCTAAACATGTTAAACATTATAAAACAAGATGTCCTGGTTACCATGGGGATACTGCTTTTCCCCCCCACCACTTCCCCTGGGTGTCTGTTAAAATGCCAAACCCAAATGAACATGCAGCGCTTGTTCACACTGTGAATGCATGTTTGTTTCTACCAGTGCACACACTGCCTCTTTGGTACCAGAAGTGAGGTTACTCTGAGATTTTCAGTTATAACAAAAGAAATGCACTCATGCATGCCAAAGTTCTAATGAATTGGCAGCTCTTAATTCAGTTAGACAGTATTTTCAATTAAGTGTTTCATGTAGTACCAAGGTTTACAATTTAACTGTAGAAGCAAGAAATAAAACATGTATTAGCTATGAACTCTTTGAGTGACCTGTCTTCTGAATAATTTTTAGTAAGGGAAATATGCTCTCTCTTACCTCGTTTGCTTGTAGTATAATTAATTTGCTGTCCAACCAAGCAGGGTAGTGGAGATAATCTGTCTTTTGAACTTGATCAGTAGGAATCTGAGCTTCATATGTGACTTTAAAGTGCAGAGACTGGTCTTCCTGGGCTCTTTCTCTAGATGTTGAAGAAGATTCAGGTAATAGAGGCAGTTTCTGGGCTTCTGCTCTGTTTTAAAGTTAAATCTGAAAAGTGTCTGCTTTCATTCTGGATTTGAGCCCTGAACAGGAATCTCTTCTTAAACTGTCAGTGGTGCTGGTGTTCATTCCTATGTGATGGCAATTTGTCTGATATTTTATTTAAATCTTTCACATCCTATATGAGAGGGCCCTAATCACAAGCCAGGCTTGTCCTTGAAAAGCTTTTCTGTTTGGAAAAAATGTGCCTAAAGGCTAGGCAGAAGTGTGCCAGGTCTTTTTATTTATTTGTTTTATTTAGATACCTCCATCTTACTTGAAAACTGCTCATTTATGTTTTTTCTGGTTTACCTTGAACATTCTACATGCTGTTCAGTCTTGAGTAACAACAGAGCCCTTTATTGTAGTGTAGGACCTGAAGGAATACTCAATGTAGTCAAAACAGTAACAGGCGTATTCTGTGACCTGGTGCACCTTCATGTAGGTTATACATAATTCAAAGTATTAATGCAGAGCCACTCATACCTGAGAGTGCTCCAAACATGGAACAAAGGGATGTTTCTAAAGGAGAGAGGAAGGATAAAAGGGATTGTTTGGACAGGAGTTGATAACATCTGTAAGGACTAAAACTGCCTGATGAAGGTGACTCACTCAAAGTCTGTGCTGATGGGAACACTCCGGGAAGGTAAATGGAGGTCATGTGGGCTCCGGGGTTTTAGTAGCCTTAGGCAAAACCACTGTGCCCATACGGGTCCAGCTCACCCTCTCATCCTGTTTAGTCAGAACTTCCCTGATTCACAGATGTGAAATGTCCCAGAACCTGCAAGTCTCTGGATGGTTGTTTTCTTGAAGCCTGAGTCAGATTTCATACACTAGAATAATAACATAGTCTTAAGAAACTGCAATAAAGCAAATCTTTAAAAATACAGGTGGCTGAAATAGGTAGCAATATTTCCATTTTGAAATATACAAACCCACTCTTGAGTAGTAAAAGCTAAGAATACATTCCAAAAAACAAAGATCTTCCTTCTTGGTGTGCAGCTTTTATGTTTAATGAGTTCCAATCTGGAATGTTTTTTAATAATGCACTGCAATCTAGCTATCATGTCATATCAACCTTTGAAGCCTCTACTGAAATTAGAAAAAGCCATTTAAATGGGAATACCTTGTATTTGAGGAGTGTTTATACATGGTACTGAATATAGTCTAATTAATTATTAAAATTAAGTATCAGATTACTTCACTGCATCTTCTTAGACCAATTTGGATTAGATTGTCCCTACTTTAAATGTACAGGCATAAAATGTAAATAATAACTTTCAAAATTCACTTAAATTTTGTGATTGGTAACTTGCTTTTTCAACATGAATATGACTAATTTCAGTAACTGAAGTCAAATCTGCAATAATCTGTGTGGGTTGTAAGACTCCTGAATTGTCCAATGTACTTTACCCTTGATCAGTGACTAGAGATCATTCTCTTTAATAAAGAGCTAAAGCTTTTTATTTCTCCCTATGTTATTCCTACCAAAAAAAAAAAAAGCATAAAACCCAGGCATTCTGAACTTACGGCTGAAGTGGATTTATTTTAGTAGATATTAGACCAGATGATTACAGATAATTGTGTGAAATTTACCACTACTACATTTTTTCAATTATTTGTTTAGTAATATTTTAGTATTACTTTTAACATGCTGACTTCCATACAACTATAAAGTCTTTGTCCAAGTAGTATTTGAAGTAGTAAAAATATTATTAAATGTATGCATTTTATTATTATGGCACTAAATTGGTAATATTGTCAGATTTAATGAAAGTTGTGCCAAAAAGCCAGAGGAGTCTCATGTGAACTGGCTACTGAAACCTAAATGTGTCAGTAGAGTGTGTCTTCAGGCACAATATTTGTTAAAGGTTAGACACAAGACAGAATTGTTTTTCTAAAGGATTTTGCTTCAGGTAAAGCCAGTGAAAACACTTCACTGAGGGCAATCTAGCTTTTCTCATACTTATTCTTTATATATGGTAGCATTAATGGTGAAAAAAAATCAGAATGTAGAGGTCTCCAGGGAATACAGCAGGCAGAACTGAGCAAAACAGGGGACCTGTAATAATAGGTGAAGTGATAGTGTAAGGATGTCTAATGTAGCCAAGCAGAAAATGGTTTTAACACTGTTATATTTTTTTTGTTTCCTTTTGTCTCAACAAAATCTATCCTTTTATAACTTTATCTTCCATAACTATCTACAAGAATGCAAATACTTTTTCTTCTCTTTCTCCAAAGTGCCAGCTTTAAAGTACCTACAGACAAAATTATTGAGATAGCAAAGTAATTAATGCAGCAGTATCTAACTGTTCTGCTGAGCCAACTCTCATCCAATCCAGGATGCTTTATGAGGTTTGGGCCAGGGAAGCTGACCCAGCAGAACCTAATCTGGCTTTAGGAAAATTCTCACTGTCCAAGGCTTAACTGCACAGCCACCGAGTGCTTCCACACACCCACTCAGTCCAATATCCAGTAGAGTTTCCCTTGAGTCGGATCAAATAAGCCTCTGGAGCTGAATTCAGCCTAATCTCCCTTGTCCTGTGTGCCCTCTTGAAGAGCCAGTGTAGATCCAGAGCTGTAGCCAAGGATATAAGCCCCGTTTAAGCAGAGCTGGGGCAGGAACAGTAATAGCTTGTTAATGCTGTTCAGAGGGCATGGTGGAAAGAGAGCAGAGCAGCTGTCAGAACTGACCCAGATGTCCTTAGGATCAACTTCTCAATTGTGCTGAGTTCTAACGAAGGAGCTTTGTTAATCTTCTGTCGGGAAAAAACCCCACATGTTATTTGCTCTAATAATAGGAGAAGCAATTAAGCAATTTCATGGATTGAGATGGGTGGGAACGTGATGTTGCTGCTGAAAGCAGGAGCTGTGTCATAGATTCATCAAAGCTAGAACTTGTAGTGTTGGCAGTTCTCCATGCACAAACATGAGCTGAGGCATCCCACAAACATGGAGGGATATAAAGCTTCTGCTCTTGTAGAAAGTACTGACTTGGGAGGCGTCTGATTTACTAATTTTTAGCTGGTCCAATTGTAACTTGCTGAAAAGTTGACATTAACATCATTATCCCCGATGAAAATAGGGGGTGGTTTTGTTGTGGTTTGGTTTCTGTGGTTTTTTTTTCCCCACCACCAGCATTGATGAAGCCTGAGAATTTGTTACTGTCCTATAAATGAGTAATATGTAAGGCTGCCCATAATAAATACAACTACCAGTTAGTGGTATGAGAGATGCTGTAGCACAGAGGAAGCTGCAGCCACAAGAACTAGAGATGTGATAAAATTTAGGGAGAGGATATGAGGAACAAGGGACACCAACTGGAACTGCAAATGTGTTGGAGAAAGCAGTAGGGTGCTGCTAGGCAGGAGTATATTCCTTTACACAGGAATTACTTCAAAGCTGCTCTAGGATACTGCAGGGAAGGGGCTGCAAGATAGCACGAGTGGGTGAAAAAGATTTTAAACTGTGAGGACATCAGAGTAGATGTAGAGCCTCAGGCAGCTTCAAACAAAGCAGGTTTCTCCAGGTTTTAATGTAAATTCTCTTGGGTGGAGGTGTTAGTGAACCTGCTTGATCTCAGGCATTGCTACACATGGGCTCCTTTCTCTTCTTTGCATAATGTAAATTTTCCTCTGAAAGTTAACAGAGCCAAACTACACAGAAGGTACACAATGGCTGGATTAAATCCAGGGAAAAGCAGGGAGCATGCAGAGGTGGGGCAAGAGCGTCAGGAGTCTCCCTTTGGTTGGCAGGAGCCATGACCTGAAACATCACACCATTAACAGTGCTCTTTGTTAACCTTCCACTGCTTCTTAGTTGGCACCACTGCTTCTTAGGCAAGATGGCAGAACCTAATATTTAAGTCCTGCTCGGTGAATTCAAGGCAAATCCTGGTGCAGGGTGTGGTTACAGTACAGTTGGACTGGTCTAATCCTGTTGCCAAAAAGTTACTGCTGCCAAAGGAGGATTGCCTTGTTCCTCCCCTCTGCTGGCAGCACTCCCTCCCCCATCTCACATGCTGGCTCTCGTCGGCCCCACGGTGAGCCAGTGCAGTTTAATTTCTAGATGAAAACGAACACACCAGAAACAGGAACAGCTTCTTGGTGGTTCAGGAACTCCAGCTGGTTTACCGTGTGTGTCGATGAGCAGGCGAGTGGGCAGTAGGAAAGACCGTGGGGCAGGGATGGGGGGAAGTGCTGCCTCCTGTGCCGGCAGCCCCTGGATTTGGTTAGATCTGCTGCTCAACTGCATCTTTGCAGCGCCGTGGGAATCTGAAAAAACCCCACCATCAAAACACCCAATCGATTTGGCTCAGAAGCAGCTGAGCAGAACCCTCAGTTCTCCTGTGACAGCACTAAGGCTTGTCTGCAATGCAATAATACCCTCAGCCATTGCAGCTGTTCAGCTAAGTGAGCACACTGCTCATGGATTGCAAGGCAGAGCGCCTCAGCGCGCACAGGTGCTCCTGCTCGCATCGGGCACACGCGGAACGGGGCTGCGGGAGAAAATCTCCCTCTCCCTCTCTCTCTCGTGGGATTTCTGTTGTCTTGAATCTGATCACAGAAGACTTCCAAGGCAGCAGGATGTAGGGAAAAGTGAGAACTGCTTGGGAGAGTGGAAAAGCTGCAGTTTTTCTGCAGGCTCTGCAGAAGGAATGTCTGTATGACTAGACTTGCAATTTGGGCAATTAGGATTTTATTAAATGTGATTACGGAAGTATCGATCACTTGAATTAGGATACAGTCACTAACTACTTTTAAGAGCAACTGAAAATATTCTTCAGTACTTAGCTCTGTTACAGAGAACTGTTTTTCTCGTTTCCAGAGGATTTTCCAGTAGTATGGAAATGTTATTAAGAGAAAGGTTTTTTGAATTTCATTAGCATTTAACAGAAAACGTGAATTTCTGTGTTTCTTGTCTACACAAAACTCTCCCAGATGCATTGTAACTGTGGTATTTCAGGAAAAAAACAGTAAGAGGTTGAAGAACAATCAGAGACAGACAGTAGTTTTGCTGTCTCTGTCGGAGCAGAGGTAAATGATGTATTGGAGCAGGCTGCGGGCGGTGGGTGGTAGTAACTCTTGATGATCACAGCACACCGAGGAGCTGAGAACCAGGCAGCGCCACAGTAAGAAATTTGGAAGCGAAATCGATTAATTTTTAGTCATAATCCATAGGGCTGGAGTACCCCAGGGAGTCTGTTCTTGTGCCACCGCTTGAGCTACGTCGGGAGACAGCGCTGGAAATTGCTCAGGAGCTGCGAACCGAACAGCCCCGCTCTGTGGGCACGAAACCGGCAGCGGGGGCAGCAGCACCTCCGGCCAGCAGAGCGCTGCCCCCGAGCGCCCTGCCCGTCTCCTTCCCTGCACAGCGGCCCTGGAGCGCTGCCGGCGGCTCGGCCGGGGCGCCCCGAGCCGCCCGCCCTGCCGCCGCTGC
>VZRX01004190.1:201259-251512 GCA_013398075.1 Notiomystis cincta | reverse complement strand
CGTCCCTGGAGCCCCCGGCCGTGTCCCGGGAGCCGGCCCGGCCCGCCGTGCCCCCGGCCCGGGCCGCCGCCTGCGCCTCCCTCGGGTTCCCCTGAGGAGCCCGAGCGGCGCCCGCCCCGCTGGGACAGGGGCGCTGCTGTTCGAGGGTGCGGGGCTCCACAAGAGCTCTGTAACATCCCTCGGTCGAGGCTCTCGTCTGTGTCCCGTTATAGCACAAACTTGTGAAATACAGTTCTGTTTACTCTTGTATTTAGAAAAAATCATTCCAGTCGTATCCAAGTGTCCCAGCTCAGCAGTATTCCCTTTGTCTCCTAATCCTGGTCTCTCTTAAGGGGGAGCATATGGTTCTTCTTCTTCCTTATGGTGTTTTGTGTTCTGTCCTTGGTTATCCAGTAACGTTGGCAGTTTTTGTAGTCTTGGAGTATTTTGCTAATCTGGTTCTAAGCTAACACATAGCAGAGACTAAATTTTTATAAAAGAATGTCTTCTTGAGGCTTTGACGTTCCAAATTTTATTTTGTGGACATGTTTCCATATATTATTAAAAACTGTAGTAGTTCTTCCATGGTAGTTCATATATTTGCATGTCTTCCATTGATATTGTCATTATGCCGTACTAATCACTACGTAGTGATTGTTTACTGAGGCTTTTAAGTGAAGCTCTACGTGTACCCTGTATTTTACATTAAATACTGACTTGTGCAACCTTTTAAGAACATGCTTTTCGGGTGTATTTCTAACCTGTGGTTAGATACTAGCTTCCTGTCCTAGCTGCTCCAAGGACTGGTGATCTAGCAGGGAATGGGAGGTTTGGGATTAGTAAAATGTGGTTCTTTACATAAGCAAGTGTAGCTTCTCAGAAAAGAAGTTGACAAGGTACTGTTGTGGTTTGTTTTCAGGTGTCTTTTAATCTTACTGTACTGTCTTTTGGATTAACAGTAGTAACATTTGCTTAATCAGAAGTGGAAAAAAGTGTAAGTGAAAAAATCTGGTGTGTGTTAAACAGCAGGGGAGAAAAATGCATTTCTTTAAAGAGTATATGGGAAAATGTTCAAAGAATAGATATCAGGTGAAAATTTTCACTCAACTGAAGAAACTTCCCATTGCCTTAGAAGGGCTTAGCAGTTAAGTTAGTTTGACATGTGACTTCTAGCAAGTCATTAAGAACCTAAACAACTTTGGTTTCAGGCTTTTTCCAGCGCTGTCATGTTTACTCCATTCTATGCCTTGGATTTAAAGGCTTTGTGTGAAGGAGTGTTACACAGTGTGTGTCAATAAGGAGCAGCAGTGAATGACCTTACATTGAAACACTGCTGAGAATTTATGTTTCTGGTTGTTTAGCCTATCATAGGTAGTTGCTGTAATTCTCAACTGTACCACTGTTAAATGAAATGATTTTTCCTTTACCTTGCATACTCCAAGTGTATAATGACTTAGAGAGAGGCTGTATTAAATAGCTTAGTTATTGAGATATTTAGTGATGGAGTTCAATCATATGTCTTGTCTCACCATTTTTAACTTTTCTGGAAAAAGAGAAATAGCAAATAGGATTCTTTGGCTCAGTGTTATTATGGATTTAATGTGCAAAAATAACTAGATCTTTATTTCACAGAATTTGGGAATGTATCCTAATAAGGGCTTTTGTTCTCCAGCTGAGCAGCATGTGACTGCTCTGATGTTTATCAGTGTTTCTAACATACTTGTGTAGTGAGATTACATAGTGAGATATGCTGTCCATAGTCTCATACAGAATGAAGGCTTTACTCTCCCAGTATTTCCAGGAGACTTGAAAGATTTTGTGGGGTTTTGTTGGCTGGTTGGTTGGAGGTTTTTGGTCCATTTGTCTGTATCTGGTTCTTTTTAGATCATTTTAGGTACTTAGGTTGACTTCTGGTCAATGATAGTTGTGTGGTTGATAGAAAGTGGAAAGACTTGTACTCTGCTCTTACACCATAAGGGAAATAAGAAATGTGTTTCTTAACGTTCCTAAAAGTACTGGTGAAGCTGGAACAGAAGTCTTTGCAGTCTGTTGTGCTTTTTTTCTTGTTTTGGTTTGTTGGTTTTTTTTTTCTTCTTTTAAATTAGCTTTCACATTTCCAAACCCTTCTTTAAGATCTCTAGGGCTCATCTACTGAGGTTTGCTTTGTTTTGGTTTTCTTTGCATTGTGTGGAAACTGATGCTTCAGGTCTCTCTGGTCATAAGGAACCAGATTTGCAAGAGAGAATTTATTCATCAAGTATTTGGCACTTGCATCCTAGATGTAGATTGCACTCACAGTTGTAGAAATGCAGTACTGTGGGGCCTATTGTTCCCTGTCTCTCAGGTTGGTTTAAAACTACTTGGATTATTCCAGACAGATATTTGTAGATCTTGTCCTTAAAAACCTTGAAGAAAAATTCTGCTGCTTCTGTAGGCGGGAGTGAAGTTGCAGAAATTGAGAAACTTTCTCAGTTCTGTAGTGAGGGTTTTTTTTTTTCTTAGTTTCCAAATTAAGTGTTCTTTGCTGGAAGTCAGGCTGCTGCTGCTGCTAAGAATGTGCTCCTGGTAAACTTTACTCTAACACTTAAGGGTATATTGTTCCAGTTCTAAGAACACTGTAAATATGGTTGAAAAACTGCTGTGGTTGTAGAACCATCATGGTACTTTCTGTTTTCTGAAAACCTTCCTTCTGTTTGAGTAGCTCCAAAAGACACTTCAGAAATGCAGGGCTGAACCTGAACATTAAATGGTGTGTTCTTATTGGACGCTTGCATTTCAAACCAAAAGACCTTTGAAAAGATTTCCTTGTGGAGTGCAGCTTTGTAATCAAAATACTTGTGTTTTGTTGTGTAGTAGGTTGATAATTTATATGGTTTGTGTTCAAAATTTCAGTATTAGTTAACAGTTTGCATTTAATTACTTTCCCTAATACAGGCAATTGGTTGTCTCTTCTGTCCAAAAGCTTAGTAGCTTAACTTGCATTAATGGTTTTTTAAAGTTACTTCAGTGTTTTGCTGCTTACAATGAATTGAGTTAAACATGGAAACACAGAAAGCTCAGTGAGTCCAATCCCCTGCCCTTTGGAAGCGTGGTGAGATCATTCCCTCTGATGGCAGAGTTCCTCATTCTGCTGCTTGTTTCAGCAGCTCCATCACCCACCCATGGTTAAAGTTTTACCTGATACTCAACTGAAATGGTTTTGCTTTGCCTGCAGCCGACTGCTTTGTCTCTGGTTGCTTCAGAAAAGAGTTGATTCTCCTTGTAGCAGTGTTTTAGATTGCTCTTAGCTGCTCTCCAGTTTTTCTGGGCTTCTCCACTTCATCACAGGATGTAGGAATATGATTGTTGACAAGATAGACAATTTGATTGTCCACGATTTTAAAGATATTTTTAGTAGTTCAGATTTAAGTACAATGTTTAAACACAAATACTTGTTTTGATTGGGGGTGCACATGTGCCTCACATCAGTAAGAAGTGTAAAAGCTCATCTTTTTATGTTAGTAGTGGAGAAGTGGGATTTTAACAGTCTCTTGTCTTGAGAAGTAGTTGATTTTTTTTTTTTTTTGCCTATAAAGGATGATTCTAACTTTGTTTAAAACACTTCAGTTAGAAAATTTGAAAGTCAGAAAGGAAAGGTGTGTCCTGAGAGTTTACCTGTTGGTACATAAATTATACTATCCTGCTTTTTGTTGATGCTTTTGTTTTATTAGCATATATATATGTACAATGAGATCTGACTTTTTCAGAGCTAGTGATGCAGGGTTTTTTGTGTGAATTGAAGTGTCTCTGAAGTACCTCTAGGAAAGAAAAACAGGGAGATAGCCCAAATTGCAAATTGGAGGAGCTATGCAACTGGGTTACTGTGCCACACAGAAATGAATTAGAGGGATGAGAGTGACAGAGCCTCCCCTGAATGTTTGTGTTTGAAACATACTCTGCCTTTACGGTAGTGTTGAAGTTAGGAATGTTACCTCCACAGCCGAGGAATCTAGAAACACCAAAGACAGGTACTGTCAGAGAAGTTTTGCCATGCTGCTTAATTATTAAACAAATGCGTTAAGAACATTTCAGATTGAAGCATGGGTGTGTCTTGTGCACGTGTATTTTCTGAATTTATTCCTGTTTATTTTTTCATATTTTGGCCTGGGTGGTAGAACAAAGCAGATTTACTAATTACCTGGACAGGACAAATCTGGGAGGGTATGCAAGCATTAGTAGTCTTGCAAAACTGCATGAATGACCTGAACCTTATGGGATACAGTTTAGTAAAGAGAAAGACAAAATAGTACCTTTGGGTAGACATAATAAATTTAAATATGAGTGACAGTTCTGTAAATAAGCAGCTGTATCACAAAATGAACACAGTGGAGTCATGACAATTCTGTGAAAACCCAGGAGTCTCACTGGGATTTATGAACAGGGTTGTTGTTGTGTGAGAGGGAAGTTGCTCTGCAGTACTCAGTGTAAGGCCTTGGATAATGCAGTGTCTCTGTTCTTGTTACTCTGCTTCAAACAGATTTGGGCCAGCTGAGGATATCCAGAGAAGAGTTGCAATAATGACCTTTAAGGAAGGACTGAAAGAAATGTACTTGTTTAGTCTTTAGCAGAGATGGGGAGACATAATAATAGGTTTCAAATATGGTAAAGTTTGCAACAGAGAATAATTTAGGTAGAATAAGAAATAATAGTCCTGAAGAGCACAAAAGGAGATTTTGATGTCAGGAAAAACTTTCCAGCTCCAGGAAAGATTATCTATCCAGGATAGATAATCACAGGGTTATATACCTGAAGGAAGTAATGGGATATCTATTGCCGAAAGTGCTCTAGAAAAGGTTAAATAACCTCCTTTTAGAGGTGATTGAGGTGTAGTTTTCTGTCCTTGGCATAGGACATAGGATAAATTTTTAGCATTAGATCTCTCCTCATTTTTAGATTTTGTAATATTGCTGTCCATGATTTAAAAAAATAAACCAACAAAACAACATGATGGAGAAAAGAAATTAGTGATGTAACAGTTGTAAGATTTAGTTTAAAAAAATCATCAAACATATTCATTAAAGGATTTTTCTGAAGTATTTATTAGAACCATCTGTAATGTAATATTGAAGATAACTTTAACAGAGTCTTCATTATAGACTTCATATCTTTGACTTGCCTTTGTGTGGTTTTAGTGATCCAAAAGAAAGAAACCGACCTAGCCAAAGTCTTCCAGAAGCTTCATTCAAGAGAAGCAAAGCTCAGAAGATAAGTTCTAATGAGCCAGGGAGTCAGGCACATTCCAGGCTCTGAAATAGAGCACCCAATGCAACTTCACCTTCTCTCTGTAAAACAGAGATTACACTTAATATCTGAGACATGTGTTTTGAGGATTAAACACCACTGATAAAGTCTTAAGGTTCCTGAAGAGTTTGTTATATAAATATATTGTTATTTAAAATCAGTTTGTGTTCCGTGCATTAGGAGTAGATTTCAGTCTTTTATGCCCATTGCTGTGTAATAGCAGTATAAATAAGTTTGAACAGAAATATATCCTGTCTATTACATACACTACTTTTATACAAAATTTCTCCTTTGGGACCCTTTTGGGTGATTTAAAAATATTTGATTAAACTGGAAGAACTAACCTTGACACAAATGAGTTCTTAAAGCTTTTTAGAGTTGAAAGTACTGAACAGTTTGATAGAATTGTTTTGAACCAAATTCAGTTTAATGCCTTATTCTGCTGTTTTTCCATTAAAAATCAACTGCCAACATCCCATGTGACCTTGTCCAAGCATTTCTGATTTTTGAAATTTGACAAAGCTGCCTCAGGGCAGATGAAGGACAGGCTTTGTGTCACATATGTCTGTGCTCTGGAATTAGGGAAAGGGTTAAAGTGGAACAAATGTTGTCACATTCCCAACAATTAAAAAGAATGTAGAGGATTTATGTAAAATGATGCTTTCAATCTGTTATAGCCTAATTGTAATTAGACTTTTAGTACAATTTTCCATCTCACCAGTTATATGGATTAAACTTTGTGTACTTTCACTTCACAGTCTATCAGTATTATCTTAGTTAAAATTGATGGGAAATTGTGACTAAGGCATCGAGAGTGAGTGTTGGTAACTGACAGGGCACTGGGTTTAGGTCCTGGTATAGCATTTGCTTTCATAAACCTGGAAGTCAATAAAGGAAGAATGCAAACACCATATTAGACAGATGTCAGAAAAGGAATTTGTTCCCTTTCTCAAATATTTTAAGTCTTCCAGGGATTTTCCTTCTATGCATCACTGGCAGTCCAGAGGCATTTGGTAGCCTGTTAAAAAGGGATCATGGTATCTCATGTAGTAAGGACACAAAGGCTTAAGTCTTAGGCAGAGACAGATGCACCTATTCCCTAAGCCCCACCTGAAGAGCTGAAACTGAGATGCAGTTGTCAGACAGAACTGTCTGGAAAAGGCTGCTTTAACCTGGAGTTGGAAGCAGCAGTTCCTGCAGAGTTGGCTGGAGCAGTGTATAGGGGCTGACTGACTAAAGACTTGGAGTAGGAAGCTGTTAACATTTCAACAGATGCTGTGGTTTGTTTGCTTTGGGTTATTTTCCTATTTCCAATGTTAAAAAATAATGGCAACTTCAAAAATTGTATCTTATTAATCATTTTAAAATTAGAATATATTGGTACATGCTTTCTTTTCCACCCACTACCTTCTTTACATTTGCCTGTGCTTTCTATGTACATGTCTCTAAAAGTCAGAGTATAACTAGCAGCAAGTTTTACTCGTTAGAGATACATGACTTTTTGCTTTTGTTAGTAACTAATCTGTCTAATCATCACTTGAAAAGATTTGACAATATTTCTGTGCCTTGCTATGCTGCCAGCACGGTTCTTTGGGGATTTCCTTGAAAGCTAGACTTCAGGAAAAGGAAAGCAGACTAGATGTTCTCAGGTCTTTTCAGCCCTCACTTTTCAACATTTCTGGTTTTGTTTGGTTCAGGTCTGTTTATTTATTGAGCTTTGGGAGAATAGGCAAAATGAGAAACCACTATAGCTTATGGTTTTTTGTGCTTTTTTTTTAACTAGTGTTTTATTTTCAGCAGAATCGTGATGTTTATTGCATCAGTTTTCTGGAAATTCTGCTATATTCAGTGCATTCTAAAAAAGGCAGAAAGGCTGAAAAAATCTTTATTCACAGTGTGATTGTAGAGGCTGCTATAGTGCAATTACTTTTCATATGTGCATGGATAGTTTTAAATCCATCTGTGAGGAAGTGGTTTCTAACAGAAAAAAGTGTAGTTACATAATTTCTCTTAAGTGAGGTCAGGTGAGAATTTTTCTGGATCATGGGAATTCAGTGATCCTTTGTTAAGAGGATTCCTAAAATACTTCAGATGAAAAAGGTTCTTCACATATCTGCCCATCTGACAGCCAGTGCTGAAAAGGACAATGAGAAACATTCACTCCTTGTATGATGTCCTAGTGCAAATAAAGCTTCCCACACCTCTCCCATCTCAAAGTGAAGCCTGTCTTTTCCAGTTTCCTTGACATGCATTTTGGAGGTCTGAATTGTTGAACCAAAGTGAATTTTGCAAATCCTTGAGAATCCTCTCTACTTTATTCTTATAAAAGGATTGCTTTTTGAAGTACAGTTTGCTGTCAGGACCATTCAGATTATACAAGTGTGCAGGAGCAGATTTGTTGTTGTTAAGATCTAGATAGGCAGTCTTTTGGTGGTGTTCTATGATGCACCTCAAAAAACAAACAAGAAAACCCCAACCAAACCCACACCAACAGTGTAGGTAATAAATATCTTGTTAATATTGATGAAATTCAGTTACATCTCTCGTGATCTGAAAATATCTCTGGTTAATTCTAGCCCAGAAGCAGTTTTATTGGAAACTCACAGGTTACATGAAGGGTTATTTTTTCCTTCAGTCAGAGTCCTGAATACAGAGAGGGAATGTTTGCCTCTCTTTTGGGTTCTAGAGGTAAAGGCAGGCCAGTTACTGTCACTTTATCCAGTGTGACTCATGTCTCATTGATTTTCCACTTGAGAGGTAACTCTGGTGATCAGACCTTTGTGTCCTGCTTTTAGGATGTATCTCATAATTGAATTAGTTGCAGCTAGATCAGCTACCCTTTTAAAAAACATTTTAGATTGTTGTATATCTGTATTTTCTTGGCCAAAAAGATTTCCCTCAAAGAAACCATCCCAAAAAGTCAGGAGACTTTCTGTGAGAAATAGGAGCACTCAGGAGCAGCTTACTGAGTAATGTTCTCGGTACCATTTTCAGTTTTGATTCACGTGTCACTGCAGCGTTGTTACATGACTTGCACCAAGTAATCAATGTGGACGTTTCTTGCCGTGCTGTCTGTTCTGTCAGCAGGCCTGATCTGCAGACGTGGCGTGTGCTCCAGTTTAAGTTCTGTTTGCTTCTCTTCCTTTAATTGTCCTTTGTGTGGGCTGTAGTATGGCTTCCCTGGTTGGTTCACTCCTGCAACTGCCTTGAAACAAAAGTTTGCTTTCCTCATACTTAGAAATCAGCTTCTACTGAAGTGTGGAGGACAACTGTTGCTTTTTTGACCTTCACTGATCATATTTTCCATGATGAGATGTCAGAAAGAGCCCAGGGGTTTGTATCAGTAACAAATAAGAATACAGAAAGTTGGCAGGGCTTTTTTTCCCCTCAGATGCCTCTTTTTGTGCCTCAGATTCTGTTAGTGAAGACTTGCATCAGCTGGATTTCAGTTAAGTTTTCAATAGAATTTTAACAGATTTATATTAAAGTGAACAGTTAACCAGAATGAAGATTAAGTAAAACATGATGCTGTGACCTCTGCTGTGTGAAAACAGACATGAAGAATGTTTCCCCAGCATTCACAATCCCAGAATAATACAGGTTATAGCTGAGCAATACAGATAGATGGAAACAATAACATACTGGAATTAGTTCCTGTGCATCAGTTAGAAAATATTTTTATCCTCAGCATGGAAGTTTAGAGTTCCAAGATAAGAGAAGTAACTGTGCTGCTTAGGCTTGCAAAGCATAAGGGAGAGTCTGAGAGAAGGGCTTCACATTACAGCAAACCTGATCCAAGGACTGTCTGTCACCAAAATGCAAAGTCGTGGGCCCTGTTTCCACTGGCACCTGTGCTCATTTCACCATTACAGTGAGCCTGTCTAGGAAGCTGAACTAGAAGAAAAATGACTCTTTTGTAAGGACTTGTGTTCTCTAAATCAGCTCACTGTAAGATCAGATTGAATACAAAAGCAAATGCATGGGAAAAGTAGGGATGATGTGACTGAGAGCTACAGGAGAGTGGGATTGCTGCTGATTGTAGATTAAATCACTTAACAGTAAATGAAACCTCACCTGGGAAGTCTTGTTGCAAAATTAAAGAATGGTTGAAGGCTCACCAGGCTGTGAATCCACCCTGTTGATAAAGGGTCTGTAGATGGGTGTGGCTTTGATTGCTGTGGTAGGAAGGTGGAGGGAAAGTGGTGTCTTGGATAAAACAATAAAGAAGGAAGAACTCTTTTGGGAAGTGTCTAAATGGATGTAATCGAGCAGGGGCAGAGAAAAGACCATTGCAGTAGTTCAGATGCAAAACGATGAGATCCTTAGAGTTACCCACTTGGAGTGAAAACCTTGGGATGTCAAGCCAGCTGCTGAAAGAGGATTCAGTCTCTAAAAAAGCTGTTTGCTGTTTTTGTAACCTTCATTGTCAGGGAGTGGGTAACCTTTGACATAGGCCCCTGCACTCGCCAGTGTATTTTTAATTATGATTCTATTGCCTCACACATGGATTTACATTTTTATTTCCTTAGTGGCTGTTTGAATACACATACATTGCAGAGTTGCTCCTTTCTTACCACTTAGAGCTAATAAAAAAAAAAGTGTTAATATTTTTGTCAATGGAACAAGGACAATCCAAGCTGTGTGCGTGCAGAACTCAGAAAGGAAGCAGTGCCCACCTTAGCTGGCATGGATGGGATTTAATGAGCATTTTTAAGTCAAAATAGGCAGATGTTCAGAAGATGGTCATTTCAATTTTGATAAATACTGGTAGTGGTATTTCAATAAAATTATTTCAGTGATTGCAGAGAAAAACCCTCCTCTGGTCTAGTGCGGATACAAATCTGATGACTCTTTCTTTCACCACTGTCTTGAGTCAGAAGGATCTCACAAAACTGAGCAAATGGGTACTAAAATAGAAACTCATTGTCAGGAATGTGAAATAATGCATAAGAATAAAAGAACTTTATGCAAAAAAGCCCAGCCCTGAGTTGAAATCAGCTATTAGTGCTGAAGAAAGTCTTCTGATAGACATTTTTGTAAAGCCATCAACTCAGTTTTCACTAGGTGTCAAAAAAAGTAAATAGAATTGAGTATTAATAGAAGGGGGTCATGACATAAAATATTAACTATTCTGTGGTAAAAATCTATGACATACATAGGCCATGCTTTGAATATGATTATCTCATACTTATCTGTCTGCTAGACTTAGTACAGAAAAGGGCAATAAGAATAATCAAAATTTGAGATAGCTTCTTTATACAGAACACCAAGGAGATAAACCAGATAAAGTGACCATTAATTCTAGGATCTTACAGCAAAGGTATGTCCTCAGATACTTTGAAACTTAATTTTTAAAGCTATGAGATTTCTATGTAGGGTGTTTTTTTTTCCTACTGTTATCAAGGAAGGAATGTGTTTAATTGCTTATTGCCCTAGGAGAGATAATATATCACTGAGTTATGAGGGCTTTGTATGTTCAAGATACAGCAAAGGCTGCCTAGGAGATATATTCTTACTGTATTTATTTTTCTTCCTTTATGGCTACGATGTTGTGTTGTGAGTAATACAGTTGTTCACAGCTGAATAATTTCGTATTTTTTTACAGAAATTTTAGATATTCTCCAAGATAACTGGCAATCAGGGTTGGGGTTTTTTTTCTGTAATATTTTTTAAAAGGTTAAGCAGTTTTATGGATGGTATATAAACTACATTTGTCAAGTTAATCCTTACTTAGTATTTCATGTCAGCTCTTCAGAGGTACTAAGTAAGGAATAAGCACAGCACTTGTTTTGATATAGTGCTGTTAAATTCCTTAGAATACTTTGTAAAAGCCTTGCCTTCAAAAGAGCCAGTAAAGCTTTTTTAGGACATCACTGGCACACCATAAGTGATGTATTATTAAAAAGAACCATAGAGAGAGTCTTCTGCTTGATATCTTTACTCTATAAATACAAATGTGCAAAAGTGAGCCATTATGATTTCTAACTTTGTAACTGCTTTTATTGATTATTTTCAAATTCATACTCTAAAGATTCCAAACTCTATCTATGGCATGTTCAGAAAGCTACTGGTCATACTGGTTTTGGTCTTGTAAGACATAAGAATTTGGAATAATCATGTCTCTGTAGCTGAATGTTTTGGAGGGATAAAGTAGGAAAAAAGTCAATTTTGTATTGTATTTGTGTCAGTCAGTATCTAAGCCCATAGTAAATAATGTAACCGTTTAGTCTAAGCTTTATCTAATTTCTCCAAATGAGAGGTTTCTAAATGTGTTGTCGTTTGATACAGTGTGTGAGCAATCCTAGTGCAGCTCAGAGACAAAGCAAGAACTTAACTGCAAGTGCAGCTTTTTTACTGCTGTGATGGGTTGGCCATTTAGGGAAGTGTCTGAACCCTGGCAATCTGCTCATGTTTGCTCAGGATAGGTATGGAAACTACATAATTCACACTCTGTGACCCACCTTCTGGCTGCTTCTTCCTGCTTCCTGAATCTGTGATAAAATGTGCTGAAGGGAGATGGTATCTTTTTTTTTTTCCTTTGTTCTTGTGCTTGGAGAAATTCTCGAGTGGCTGAACCTGGAACTTGAATAGCCCTTTAATGTTTCTTCAGTCCTTTAGCCTGATGTTACAGGATAATTGCAAGGAATGGAAAAATGAGCACCTCATTTTTATTTATGGAAATAGATGCTCTCAAGAATATTAGATACCATAACCAGACATGTATTTTTATATAAAAGGTGAAATGCTCTAGTTGCTATTCTACTAAAATGTGGTCAGAGTTTGTCCTGAATTGTTGAATTAATAACTGATGAAGCATAAAATCCATTAAATCATTGAGTATTACCATAGTCATGAACCCTATTGTCTTGAGACAAAAGAAGAAAGTAAAATCTCTGAGAAATTACTTCAGTTTCAGAAAATAAAAATGAGAAAAGGCAAGATGCTGTTTAAAGCCTTGAAGTTTCATGTGTTTTATTAGGGTAGGTACAACTGCAGACATACCCCTTTGTTACTAGTGCTGAGTATATGTATTTGCAACTTCTATGATATTAGAGTTGCAAAGACATGCTTTATGCATGTGGTAGCTTTCCGTCATTGATAATACCACGAGGTTTGTGGTTTTGTTTTCATCTCTGAGAAAATGTATCTTGGCAAAGTCAGAAAAACTGAAGTAGAAGGACGAGCTCTGAGTAAAACACAAAAAAATTATTCTGCCAATAAAAAAAGACAAAACAGAAAAAAAGCCAATTGAAGGCAAAATGGAGAAGGAGTTAAAATGAAGTTGCTGTGAAAGTTGCATTGGATATCTAACCTTGCCTTTTCTTTTTGATAGGTCTTTATACCCATTTGAAAAAATGAAAATACAGAATTCTTTTTTTACAAAAACATCAGTGAGATAGCCTGAATGCTAAAAATTTATGGGAGCTCAGGGGAAGACAAGGAAAATTCATGGAAGAGAAATTCAGTGAAGTTTAGAAAATAGATAGGAATCACATATGACTTAGGAGGACTCTGAGCTAAAAATATTTGGAAGCTATAATGGTATTATACACAGCAGCTCTTGCCTAACCATCTGCTTATCACGGCTGTTGGAGACAAAGTACTGACTGCAGAGACGTGTGCCTTTACTCTGTGTGAGAAAAGAGGCTTGAAGTTAATAATGCTGAGCATAATTGATTTGCATTTAAATTTAATGAGGAAGAAGTTTTGAAAGTGAATAGTCAATTAACATGCAAAGGGAATCAAGTGTCTCTGTGCATAGGTGACAGATATGCTCATGTGCTTAGGCAGTAATAAGTACATCCCTTTTGCTCTGTAAATGTAGTGCAACATCTCAATATCGAGAGAGATCTTTACAAGGTCCTTGATAAAGTATTCAGCTGGTGGGACAGAGTAATAGAATCAGAATGAATTTTCACTTCATAGGCAGTCTTTCATTTTATACTTGAACAGTGAGCATAGTTTTGAAAGTAAATTGTCTCATGTAGTTGCAAGAAATCGTAAACAGAGCGTTGCAGAAGAAAACCCAGAAGAAAAATAAATTGAAAGCAGAATGTCTGGGTATTCCTTATATCACAAAGTTGAATAAAGGAAGCCAAAAAGAAAAGCATATGTAGGGTAAACTGTAGTTGTATTTCAGCAGTGTGTTGACAGGTTAATGGTAGGTTTAGAGTAACAGTGTAAAGTCTTAGAAATGCCTTGAAATGCATTTTGAATCTATACAATATGTATATTTAGCACGTTAATAAGATACCTGGAGAAGAAACAGCTGATGTGTAGTGGAAAGTGGAGAGATGGAAAGTTGTACTTTCCCGACTTCATCTTTCAAGGGAATAAATTAGTGACTTTGAAAGATCAAGAAAGTGTGAATCAGACTATTCTGAACTTTCACTGTGTAGGGGCTGTAGGAACTACAAAACCTATGAGCAAGCCTGCATCTAGATGAAAAATGAAAGTGGAGCAAGCTTAAAGGTTCTCTGTCAGTGGTCACAGGAAAAGCAAAGACCTGTAGGAAAAGAACAAACAACTGCCTGCATTCTTACAGGGCAGTTATGTTGGCAATTAATTAAATTTAATGCCAAAGTGTTCAAATGAAAAAAATGTTCATACTGAGAAAATAAGAGTAACTAAAAGGCTGAAATTTTAAATGTAAATGTAGGCTAGACAGAAGTTTCTTTGTATTTCCAGTTGGTACTGTAAGCATAGGCCAGACAGAACACAGAAATCATAGGAAATAAAAAGCAGCATATTGTTTATCAGTGAATGTACTGGCCTGCAAAGACCTTCTGAGCACAGCAAGAGAGGAAAGCAGAAGAGCAGTTAAGTAAAACAGAATTACATGTGATGCAGTCATAGTGGTGTTTAAATTATATATATTAGACTAAAAAAGTAAATTAGGCTACCAATGTACTGTTAAATCAAGGAAATTGTGGCCAGCTATCCTATCTGAAAGTAGTTGGATATAAACAGTAGCAGCTAGAAAAAGGTAATGTACTCATTGAACTGGGAGCAGTCTTACAATAAAGTCAGTATTTTTTTAAAATTAAGGCCTCTGTTAGCAGCAGATGTGCTGTGATTAAAAGGAAGGGGAGTATGATAATGTTCATATTGCAGGTTTTGTTTCCTGTGCCTGAAGACAGGACAGCAGCAAAACAAAGCAGCTGCTCACTGTCCCTTTAAGAGCTTTGAAAAAGCACAGTTCCTAATGCACTTAAAACACCTTCAGTACTTGCCAATGGAAACTCCCAAGCCAAGTAGACTGAAATATGCATAACAGTCTTCTTACTCAGAAAACTTAAATACAGACTGAATATACAGTGGGAACGTCAGTCTGTAGAAGGGTATTGAAACATGTCTGCTTAACAACTCAGTGTCAGTTACAAAGTAGAATTTGGAAAGCATCTAAGAATAAATTATAAAACATTTTTATGTGCTGATATTTGCAGTTTTGTCAGGATGCCCAAGCACTGGGAGAAAAATTCTGTCTGCCTCCAAGTACTTCTGGGGAGAAAGGCGCATTCTTGGTGTAGATGATGCTGACATCCGGCTCCCAGAGCAGGAACGTGCTCAGAACTACTTTGAGAGGCTGTTTGCAATGGCAGAGCTGTCACCTGTGGCTAAATATGGCTGTGGCAGTTGTGCTGTGTGTTAGACCAAACTGCAGCATGAGGCAATCAAAATAAACAATATCCTGTAGGGAGGGCAAAAGGAGGGATGAGTCTTTTTACTGCAGATCAGTATTTTGAGAACTGCCACAATGTTGAGGTTCCAGCATACAGTACAGTACTGAAACATGTCAACAGCTGTAGCACCTCAGACAGTTTCATTAGAAAATAGATGTTTCTCTGGTTGTTCACCAGAGAAATGACTTGGTGTAATATGATTTTATTAATATGTCAAAGTCAACTGTAATAGAGCCACATGAGCATTTAAAAGAGCTGGGGCTCTCAAAAACAGCTGCCAGTCAAAAAGTGATGTAAGGCAAGTGATGTAAGACCATTTACAATTGGACACAATGGTCTTAAGGGTCTTTTCCAGCCTAAATGATTCTGTGATTCTATGGTAGCAGGTTACCACTGTGTTTAAATTCAAGTTTAGAGCATATTTGGCTTTTAATCTTGTCCATTACTTTGCCAAGCATGTGAGAACTCGTCTGTGCTGGTGGTGACTGGTGCTGTGATTATACACACAGGACCAGCTGGTGTGCCAAAGGATGCCTCTAATTCTGGGAGCATGAAAATGCATCAGGTGAGAAGACACAGCACAACCACAGCACAGCTGTGACAAACTGCATTTTTTTCTTCTTTCATGGATTTTGGGATAGTTCTGGATGCCCTCCCTGCCCCCAGTCTGTCCAGAATGTGTTCTAAGCACTTAGAGTGTGATTTAGATCAACTTTTTAGGTGTCCCTCTACTTGTTTACTGTTGTCACTAAGTAATATTTGAATCCTTAGGCCAACTTAGCAACCCCCTAAATTTAGCTGAGAGTAAACATCTCAGAACTGTGGAGAGCTTGCAGCTTTCACAAAAATTGTAGTCCCCTGTTTGAGGGGGATTTGAGCCCAGTAGTTACCTGCTACACATGGTTTGCAAGCAGTCTAGTCAGTGCATGTACAGGCTGGAATTTGCCACACCATCCTTGAAGTCTGGAGATGGCCAAAGGGAGGAACCTGAAATTTTTCAAAACGTTAGAGGTGCAATGGGATTTGTGGCAGAATGGTGCCCACATCAAGATTACAAAGCCAGCCCATTGCTGATCTGCTTATAGAATAATGTGTATCCTCTAGACGGAGGCAGAAGCATTATCAGGTGGAAGGTAAGTGGTTAAAACAGTTTTCATTATTGTAGATAGCTGGAAAAACAGCCTTCTCACTTTTTTTTTCCTTTGGGGAGAGATGATGTATTTTAAATTTTGAAGAGAAATTTAGAACAAAACCATTTTAATTCTGAGACAACGTTCAAAATGTTGCACAGGAACTGTTGCATGGCTCAGGTGTCCCTTTTCCAAACTCTGGGTTTGTATTTGCCTTACAGCACTTCCAAGCACAGCCCCCACAGAGCACCTGGTTGTGTGTGTGTGGTGCTGCCCTGAGTTGTACATCAGCCTTGTGAGGCTTATGGAGCTGATGCTGTAATTTTGCATGTTAAAAGCTGTACTAATTGTTGCATTTCAAATGCATGCCCTTGACTGAAAATCATCTGGGATAAAAATATGTTCTAGACAGTATTTTATACAATATGCACTTTACAGCATACTTCATAAGGCAGCATGTTTGTAGTCACTGCTGTGAAAGTAAATCAGACAGAGTAGTAATTTCCACTGTAATATTCTGCAAAAATGAGAAAACTGGTTTATCCTGGGGCTTTTAAGAAAAAATAAAGGAACACTGATTTTCTCCATCAAGTTCCTTTTCATCTGTAAACTGCTAGCAAGATTACTAAAGTACTTGATGACCTCTTAAAATTGCAGCCTGCCTATAATAAAAAGCAATGTCTTTTATGCTAGATATTTTCTGTATATTGTAATAACTGTTTCTTCAGGAAATAAATAATATTTTTCCTATTTATATGAAACTGTGTTCTGTGTTTAAAAGATTAAATATGATTTGAATCTTCTTCTAGAGTAACAGTTTGATAAATGGTTCCTGTAATTAAGCTAGTGTAATTAATTTTATAATGAGCTTTTCAAGAACCTGTGTGATTTAATGTATCTCAAAGATGTTAGTCACGTGTGTTGGTAATCCTGCACAGGAGATATTCTTTGGATAACAGGACAGCTAATTAGCAATTGAATGGTTTCACATGGAAAAGGCATATTATGGTTTAGAGTGGGACTTTCACCTAGGAGGATAAAGTGGATTGGATAGGTGTGGTGATAAGGATATAGAGGATGGCAAATAAGTGAGGCTAAACATTATTTTTTTTGACTGGGACATGGACGTTATTTATGTGGTCTGGTTTTAATTTTCTTGATAAGTTAATTGTATCAGACAGTAGTGACTTTATTGACTATATTTGAGTCAGTAAAATAGGCTTAGTTAGGGTGTACTTTAAAACTACTCCTACTCAGGACAAGAACAGTTTGTATTAAATGATCATTTTTTGCATTTTTCTGTTAAGATGTCATGCTAAAGATGAACACACCAGGTGGTGTGTTGAAATGTGGGGATGTGGTTTCTTTTTCCAAGGGGCTGCAGTACCACCTTACAAAGTTCTCATCTTCACGTTTTGTTGTGGCCATGGGATCCCATGTTGTGCTGCAGCACAACAGTTGCACTGTCCTTTAGTATGACCCACAGGAAAAATTGATTTCATCTGGAGCCATCTGAAAAGAAAAGAAGAAAAGATGATATTTTCAACTCTGAGCTATTTGTAGATTTATGTCAGAATATAGTTCCACAAATAGTTGTGTTGACAGAGTTGTCCCAGGTGTTTGAGACATAATTGGGATGAGTGCTGTGTGATGTGTGTAGGTGAGTTGGGACTAGGTAAAATCACAGATTCTGCCTGTTCCTTCCCGCTATGCCCAGTTCTGGTTTTCCTTTTTCACAGTTGTGATCCTTCTGTCTTCCAGCAGTTCTGCAGGATTTCCAGTCTGTCTCTTTCTCCAGTCAGCATCCACTCATGTTGCTAATGTAGCTGCTCTCCTTACCTGTGCATTCACATTTAGCATTCCCCTCAGCCTGCCTTCATCACAGCTCCACCAGGATTTATGTTCTCAGGCAAACGCTCCTCTGTGCTGAATCCCAATTTCTTACTCCAAAATATGGAGGAAGAAAACCTTCTTGAAGAAACAGTCAGATGTGTCTTAAGCAGTAAGAAGGGTTTAAAATAATTTCCATATTTGTGCACAGAAATGAGTAATTATTTTGACTGAGAATTCAGGAGAGAGACAGCAGGGTGGGAATATCAGTCTGAGACAGATGCTTCAATGTATAATTTCAGCACAAACTCTAATTTGGCCAAGATACAAGAAACTGAGAGCAGTTTAAATGTTTCAGGCTTTAAAGAGAAGAAATTTGATATAGTGGTTGCTTTTCTAGAGTTCTGCTGTAAAGTCACACTTGTATAATTCATATTTAGTTTTATGTGAAGTAATTTTGCAATCTTATCCTGGAATGTCTGGTTGGAAGAGGAGTGATGCCTATATCATACCCATCCTCCCAGTAAGTTTCCTCTTATAGGTAGCCCAGAAGAGTGAGAAATACCAATGCTGTCAGCTGTTTTGATAACACTGCTGAGTGGAAGGGGTGCAAAGGAACAGAGGTACATTGCTGGTCATTGTCATACAGTTTTCTGGTTTGACCTTTTTCTTATATTTTGTGCTTTTAGGGAAAGAGTAAGAGACAGTGTTAGAGGAGGTTGAGCTTTTGTTTGTTTTCATATATCCTATTTAAGTACCAATTCATTTTGCCTGCCCATTACATGTTTTGTTTTTTTTCTTCCAGAAAGAAGTAGAAATAGCTTTCCAAAAGAAGATTCTTTCTAAAGAATTTTTTTCCTCTTATGTAAAGATAGGTTTGTCTAGCCTAGCAAACCCATCTATTTTAAAGAAGAAAAAATAGCATCTTGAGCTATCCATTCTGATTCTTTGCAGTTTTAGTTTTGAGTAAAACATTTTGCTTGCTAGTTTGCTGGCTTTTAAAACCTGTTGATAATTTTTTCCTACTATTCCACATTTTTAAATTTTCTTTATTTTATCTTACTAGCCTTTTATATATAAGATTAATATAAGTAGTCCCATTCTGACAGACTATATTTTTTTCACCATATGTAATATAATCTTACTGTGTTAGAGACAGCTGAAATCTCAGAATAATTCCAGTAACATTTATTTATTTTTATTGCATTTAAGCTTTCATTATAGCTTTAAGCTGCTTACTGTTACATATTATTTTGAGTAAGTTCTTCATATTGTCTTTTGGTGGTTATTTCTGTAATTTGAAAGTACTACTTATTTTGATGTAATGTAGAATCAGAAAAATAAAATGCTCTTTCCAGAAAACTGCTTTTTTGCTAATGTAGTTTTGTGAAGCTCAGTATGTGTGGGAAGAAATACTGGCATACTCTAGATGTGATAGACTGCTGAATATGATTTGTTAAATGAAATTCATCCCTAATTTAGTAATACTACTTTGTTAGGAAGTGATGTATTTTCTATGTGGAAATAATCCAAAATCTTGATAATATGGTGTCTGTGCAGATTCTCATCTTCTTAGAGGTGCTGATTTTTTTGTCTTGGGCAAATGCAAAATACTGCTGTAAGGCATTAGATCCTGTTTGCATAAATAGTTGCTGCTTTCAGTTTTTGAAAATGTACTGTTTTAAGTAGCATTCCATTGCTCTGCAGAGAATTTAAGAACTGCTATTTTATACCACAGAGATCCACCAGTTTAATTTAATTTTTTGAGCAATTATATATGTGTGTCACATTTGCTCTTGTAAAAGGTAACTTTGCCAAGAGCAGATATTGTCTCTGAAGTAGTTTGGGGATTTACTGAAGTGTGGTACTAGAGAGTGCTCCTGCTATCAGATATCCACAGATGCAATATCTGAACACTGGGAAAAGTTGGAATCTTTATCCCTGCAGTGTTATCACTGAGCATGCTGATGGTTAGATGAGACTCAGAAGAACGAGAAGAGAACAGATAATTTCTCTTCAATATGAAGATAATTCATTATACTCTAGATCAGATGAACACTCTATTTTGTTTTCTAGGGTTGAATTGTGGAAGACTTTAGATATTGCCCATTTTCATGAAACAGTGACTCAAAAAACTAGGGAAGAATTCTTCTGTTGAAAGAGTCTGTTCTCCCCCAGTACCTAGTCGTTTTTTGATTTGTTTTGTGTTGTATGTAATGTTAATTTATCCATCTTAGATTCCATATATATAATTCTACCACACTTTTAGCAGAGGCTTCTGTTACTTTGCTGATTTCAGGTCTGGTATACACCCACTATGTTCAAATATTGACTGCTTCTTTTCACTGTCTTTTGCAGATTAGGGTCCCATAGAACATACTTTTACCTGCATCCATGTTTCTGAAATCCATTAAATACTTGGGCTCATCCTTGACTCTCAGATAGATGATACTGGTGTAACCCAGTAAAAAAATTGGCTATTATGCCTATTTAGGTATGGTTTTCCTCATTCTGCTGTTTTTAACAGTTGGGTTTCATCTCTGTGTAAGTTTGTTTGCTTTGTTGTTAGAGGTTTTCATGCACACCGTTCAGCATTCAGTAGCTTTACTAAATAGGCTCGTGGTTAGGTTAAATAAAAACTCGAGCATAATGTGAATATGGGGGGTAGAGTCTGCCTAAAGCTGAGTAAGTTTAAGGGTTCTTAAATGCAAAAATGCATACCCTGAAATGCATCCTGTGTTGTCATGAAATGCTTGATTGTAGGTAAGATGTGCAGACAAGTTCTGCAAGCAGTTGAACTTCAGTCTCACTCTGAAGATTGTCCATAGTGATGAATGTGTGACCATTTCCTCTGTGGTTTCAGCAGCAACATTTGCTCACTGGCTTCTTACACAGGTGCCCTACAAGAGATAAATTCAGAGTCCCTTACTTATTTCAGAGCTCTGTCTGCATTACACTCTATTTAACCTTTAACTTCTTAATTTTTAGTGGGCTCTGCAGACCACAGTGTGTTGTTTCTTAGCTGATTATCACTCTTCAAACTTTCAGTCTTTGTTGTACTATTCCAGTACTCTTTCTTAAATGTTGATGTGGTTCCCTGAAGAAAGGCTTTTAGACCTAAAAGCTTATCTGGTTTCCCTTACACTCCTTATTCCAACTCATAAGTAGCTTCTAAAATGTGTGGTGTCCAAAACATTAAATTACTCTTCCATTGAATGTCTCTGCCACACAAGATGTAGTTGTTCTAAGTGAAAAATGTCATTGTAATTGGTTATGCAATGTAAAGGAATAATAGTTAATTTTTAAGACAGTTTTCCCAAGCAAACTTCTGGGAAAAAATTTATAATTGTTCACTTGTTCAGCCCCAGTGAATGTTGTTTTCTAGGTTTTAAGCATAATCAAGGTGCAGTCATTCCACTGTATTCAGATTAAAGTTTCATGGATTTTTATGTTGTCATTCCCTCCTCCATCCTTGCAAACTGCTACCAAACAAAAAATCCTGACAAAGTAAAATTTTTTTACCCACGTTGATTTCTCCTCTTTGATATTTACACAATCTTTTTGCTGTGTCTAAAATGCTTTAGCTGTCCCCAAAGGCAAATAGACACAGCAGGGGTTGTGTCTTTCCTCCTGTGAGTAAAATAGGGTTGTTTTGGGCAAAAGAAAATTGGGAGAGATGAAGTGTACAAATCTGACAAAATACTGACATTACTATTCCAGTCATTCCTGAAACAACTTATTCATGTGTTATTTAGGACTGGTAAAATAATTTAAAATGTTGAGATTAGGCCACCTTCTGATTGGCTCACTGTTATATTTTGTTTAAATGTTTTTTCATTTAAATGGATTTTGTATTTTTACCAAAGTTACTGAGCTTTAGTATTTATATTGGGTATGTTGTTCTTCTGCAAAAATTGGTCAAAATCTGTCATACTTTTGACGTCTCCAGATGCAGCAGCTAAAGGGGTCTTTAGGAAGGGCGGCATCATGGATTAAGAGTAACATGTATTTTCAAGTGGTTGTCTTCACCTTCTTGTTCTTCCATTCTTTGTCTTCTAATGATGATAGCTCTCTCCTGTTTGTTAAATTGAGAAATCCCACTGAATAAATGAAACCTGATTTGATTTAGTTACCTGCATAATAGAATTTATGATACTTCATGTAGCATCAATGTAGAAACATCTTCTGTTACTGAATTTCATTGCAATTAGACATTATTAATCTCTTCTCCTCTTATGCAGCTCAGTTGGTATTTTGAATTGGCAACTTCATGGTGAATTAATTTTTTGTTTTTACCAGCATGAAATCCTAACTAGGTTGTAAGTAAAGACAGTTTCCAGTAATCCAAATATAAAAACTGTGTAGAATGAAGAATGCAGAGGAATCTGTCAGCTTGTGTTTTGCATCATGAAGTTTGAATTGTCAAGATGAAAATAAGGTCACTTGTATGAAGTCAGTAGAATATGAAGGCAGCTTCAATAACCACTATTCTTTAGTGAATTATGGTGCCTACATAGTACTAGATGTCCTTAAATTAAATGTGGTTGCTGGTGTGTTTTCTCAAGTAGTGACTTGGTCATTGGCACAGATGCTCAAATTGGAGACAACTGAAAGCATTGTGTGACTTTTGGATCTGTAGATCTGCTTTTGATATGCAAAGTATTTTACAGCCACTACGAATGAGGAGCTATACATTGTTTTCTTCGGTTGAAGAGTAGGGTTAATGTGAACTCTAGAAAGCATTTTAGTCCTGTTGTACAGATAAAGGTTATTCAGGGATTTGGAGCCAGTGTAAGTTTAGAGTTCTTCTCACTTAATTAGAATTAAAGAGCAGAGTTTTTCACCATGTATCAAATTATAAAATACATTTAACAATGCATTTCATAATTCACTACTTGTCTTCTTGTGTCTCTTCAAATACCTTCTGAAATTTGAACATTAACACAACTCCTGTGAATTTGTTTGCTTTCACATTTAGTGTGTGATACAGTGAATCACTTAGAAACTACCAAGAAAGATGTTTTACATTTGAAACCTAAATAAGCATTTCACATTCTTAATTACTTTATAGCATATTGTTCTTTCTTTATGTAGGACACTTTAAAAATTGATAATTTCTTCTGTAAAAGCTGTAACTCTTTATATGTCTTGTTGCATGCTTCTTCATTTTCAGTGTAGTAATCTAAATGTTTTATTGATATATTTGTCTTTTTCTCAACAGTTTTCAAAATCTTGTTAATGTGATGGCATAAACTAGTAAAGCATTTGGATTACATGATGGATATCAGCAATGGTGATTGATGTTATTTGAATGATACAGTAAGAGTCTGCTGTATGAAATGCCAGAAGTTTATATTTCTTCTGTTTTTGCAATGGTAAGTTTTTTTACATTTGTACTAAGGAAATAATAAATTTTTATCTTGTCATGATAAGGTGTATTTCTTTAGAAAGTATCATATCAGTGAATCAATAAAGATTTCTCTCTTACATATAATTTCTTAAGTCTCTTGAGTTCAGCAGTAATTACTAACCAAATTTGGTCTAGGTTATTTTATTGGTATCGATTTGAAATGTCAGTTACTCACCCCTAACGTGTGCTAGCTTTAATTAGAACAACCTAGGGGAAATGGAATATGTAAATAAACCCTGTTTTTCATGTTTGGGTTCAACCCCAAATGAGATCACTCTCCAGATGGTATTGAGCTTGTGTGCAAAGAGGGAGAATACACAGGCAAGCTTATCCATGTGGAAAATAGGCATAAAAAGTATTACAGAAAACACATAGTGTTTTGCTCTCTTCAATCAGCTGCTGATGTTTGACCATTTGCTGCTTGACATATTATTTATATTTTCTCTTAAGGCAGGGTGCGTCGGAGAGCTCACACTTACTGAATTTTATGTGGACAGAATGATGCTGCAGCATCTCTTTAGATGTATTTTGAGGAATACAAACAGTGCACCTCTTCAGGCATTCATCTAAGCAGGAATAGCTAACAAGCAGGAGGGTTGTAGTAGCACAAATAAATCACAGTTTTGAGAAATTTGAAATTTTCACTTTGTAATTGTCTTTTTCTTTGTTGCACAAAATGATGTGCTGTTGTACCCAGTTGTGTACAGAGCTATACCACATGTACACAAAATTACACATTTTCTTCTACAGTTTTGTCCAGAGCCACACCAAGCAATACTGTTAGGATACATTGCTTTCCATAAGAAATACTGCTTGCATTGTGAATTCCTGAACATACAATGCAGTAAATACTGATAATTGTATTGGATGAGACTGTAATTGTCTTGTCCTGTTCTCTTTTCTGTTCTAGGACCATCTGACACTTAAATAGTACATTTGGGAGAATTTATGAATTTGTGTTCTTTTTTTTCCCTTCTTTGCTGAAAATGAAAAACACCTGTTGAAACAATTTTCTCCATTTGTTATTTTCAGCATTTCTAAGTAATGTGTGAAAGGTTTGATTCCATATTTAAAATCTGTAGTCTTCACATTATATGACAGTTGAACGGGTTTGTATAACCTGGAATTTGGGTAGATGAAAAAGTGAAGGTATGCCATTATGCACAAATGTGAATCTGTTCATTAGCAAGGCTGTTATGACAGATCTCTGGTGATATGCAGTTTGACACATTAAACTTCTAAAGAATAAATGAATAGAAGGGTAAGACTGAGCTGATTTCTCTTAAAAATTATTTTAAGATACTGGGCAGGTCAAGTACTCCTATATTTCATGCTGAAATGTGAGATACAGGCACTTTGAAATGGGATGTTTTAAATCTTTACGTCTGAATTTACTCAAATCTGATGTGAGTGATGATTCATCTCCCCAGCTGAGAGGGAAACAGCCTTCCAGTACCTCAGAGGAGGTTCCTGATAGAGCCAGGCTGTTTGTTGTCATAAGTGATACAGAAGTAGGAGAGGCCCCACCTGGGTGTAAGAAAAAATATTTTTACTTTAAGGACTGGAACAGGCTGCCCAGAGAAGTTGTAGAATATCTGTACTCAGTGTTTTTCAAGACCCAGCTGGACAATGTCCCATGTAACTAAAGCTGAATTTAGGCCTCATGTTCATTTGAATGGGAGATTGGATAGGATTGCCTCCCAAAGGCCTTTCCAGCTGGAATGATTTTATGATTCTGATTCAGAAATTTTGTTTTATTTCATTTGTAATAATAATAACTTCAAGTATTTATTAGTAATGTGCTTTATTTTTTTAATTCCCTGCTAAATTAGAATTGCAGTTCTGTTTTGTTATTTATGACAAATTCGTTTTTGCTTTAAGCAACAACCGAGTAAGCGAATGCAAGTTTAATGGTTTACTTCTTAGTCTGTGAAACCATGTAACTGGAAACTGTGGGGTATTAAAAATGCAATCTCATACCTTTTACTTGAACAGACAAATTTAAATAATAATGCCAATACATTATAACATATGTACAATACATAAAAATAGTGTGTTTTAGCAACTAGAGCCTAACTGGGACATTCCAGCCTTACATAAGGCACAAAGTACTAAAGCCAGAACAACCACAAATACCAAGTCAGCTACTTTGTAGCTGAGATGGAAAAATTTATAATGCACTAAAGAAATACCACGGAAAGAAGCAGTATGAATACACTGAATGGGCTTATTCAGTTTTACATTGGTATGTTTGTGACAGTACATTCTTCAGATTCACTGTGTCTCTGGGTGTTTTTTAAATATTTTTTCTGACTGTTTTGTTTACTTTTGTTTTCAAAGGTTTCCCAGTGAGTGGATCACGATGAACATACTTTAGGGACTCGCCATAGTATGGCTGCTTCTCGATCTACTCGTGTTACAAGATCTACAGTGGGTTTAAATGGTTTGGATGAAAATTTTTGTGGCAGAACATTAAGGAACCGTAGTATTGCTCACACAGAGGAAGTCTCACCCCATCCTCAAATCCGATCCAGGTCACCAAAGAAGAGGCCAGACTCTGTGCAAGCTCAGAAGGGCAGCAACGGTGGCAGAACTACTGATTTGAAACAGCAGAGTGCTCGGGAGTCATGGGTGAGCCCTAGAAAGAGAGGGCTGTCTACTTCGGAAAAAGATAATGGTGATAAGCAAACTGTGGAAAATAGTGAAAAAAAACAGGCAGAACCTGTGTCACCAGTTCTGAAAAGAATTAAACGCTGTCTGCGTTCAGAGGCACCCAACAGTTCTGAAGAAGACTTGCCCACTAAAGCAGAGAAGGAGTCATTGGAGCATAAGAGCTCAGTGTCGGACAATGATGCAGCCTCCACGGGGACTAAGCGAGCTTGTCGATGTCTTATATTGGATGATTGTGAGAAAAGGGAAGTTAAAAAGGTGAATGTCTGTGCAGAAGGGTTTAATAATTCTGCAGTAGTTGAAGAGGTTGCAGGTTATCAGACTGTCAATGGAGTTGGTGAGAGAGACTCAAATTCTCTTAACTGTGATGACTGTCAGCTTGATGGGAGCGCTAAGCAAAACAGTGCTGGTTCCCATACGCCCAAGGACAAAACAGTAGCAGAAAATGGAAACTCATTTGCCCATTCTTCGTTGTTGCTTAATAGCAGCAAAGAGGACAGCGTTGTAGACCATTATGTGCCTTGCACAAACTCTCAAGAACAGGTAAAGTTAGAGGACCACAAAACAGTAAACGACTGCTTGCCCGAGGAGCACGCTGATCAGGCGTGTGAGCCAGCTGCAGGGTCCTTTTCTGAGATCCAGTCGTCTTTGCTAAGGGATTCGGAGGAGGAGGTGGATGTTGTAGGAGATAGCAGTGCCTCTAAGGAACAGTGTGCTGAAAACACCAACAGCAACCTGAACACTCAGCATGACAGTGCATCAATCTCAGGTGAACCTGAACCACATCCTTCAGTGCTGAACTGTGTTTCAGCTCAGATGACAAATATGTTGGAACTGCAAGAACACAGATACACGTTGAGAACTTCACCACGAAGGGCTGCCCCTGCCAGAAGCAGTCCTACTAAAAATAACTCTCCTTGTAGAGAAAACGGACAGGTTGAGGAAAATAATCTTAGTCCTACTGAAAAGAATGTACCTGTAGGTATTAATAATATCAATGGATCTCCCAAAAAGTCTGAAGAAATCAAACAGAATGAAAAAGAGAAAAATAGTAATACTGGGGATCATGGGAGTGATGGACTAAGAAAGCCACTTTCTGAGTCTAGGCTTGTTGCTGGATATGTACCATCTGCCAAAGAGAGTGCCAACATCCACACTGCAGAGGAGGATGAGGAAGAGCCTGATGTGTATTACTTTGAATCAGATCATGTGGCATTGAAACACAACAAAGAGTATGTGTAACTATGGTAACCATGAATTCTGCTTTTGTTTCTTACAAAAAATATATTATTATTACTAAAATGATTAAGTATTTAACATATTTCCACAAAAATTTAAGTGCTTTATAATTTTTATACTCTTCAGTCCTCATTTTTCTTGTTTCTACCTCAAAACAAAATTAAACTTGATTTAATATGCAGTATGGTACAGCAATGTGGTTTATACATTTCTAGCAATCAGAATTCTTGAACCAGAATTTGGTATTTTTGAGTTCTTTGGGTTTGTTGTTTGTTTAAAAATGCATCTGTTATTTATTTTCTCTTAAAAACTAGCTGGAAAGAAAACCAAAGGAATTATAACCTTTTAATTAGATTTCAGTCATTTATCACCATATCAAACAGACACTACAGATACAGCTTATACAATTATTATTCTGCTGTACATAAAAGTTGAAATTAGATACTTTTTTCAAAGTGTCATGGGAAAGAACTCAGCATTATTGTGTTCAGGATAATGAATTGATCAAATGCAGCAACTTTCTCCAAAGTAAATTATGTCTACATTGCTATTTATATTCATTACATGTAAATATAGGCATGTACAAATAATTATTATTATTATTATTATTAATCTCTAACTTGTTTTTATGTTTATCATGTCTGTAAGTAGAACTGTGGTAACTCTGCCTTGTGGTAACTGTACAAGAGATTTTTCAAACAAATGGGTGATTCACTGAAGGACGTTTACATGGAGAAAATTTGTCTTGAAGTAGTAGATCAGGACAGAGTTTTTTATTTCACAGTCTTTGTAATGCTGTTTTGACTCCTGTGTTTTGCTGTTTAGTAGGTGTTCTGTATTTTGTTGTGAGTTCTGAAAGGCAAAGTGCAGATGATCTTCAGTTTGCTTCCTATGAAGGTTTGAAGCACTGGTGGTAGTTCAGTGTAAATGTAGTAAATGTTCACAGCACAGTTACTGAATATGAGGCACAAGGCACAGATGATTGTTCAATCCAGTATGACTGGATTTTTGGTATTAGAGTTGCATTATTTATCTAGTGAAATTTTTTTCAGTATTGGATATGAATAAATCATTTTAATCAGAAAATGTTGAATTTAAGCATGGGTTAGAAAAACTATGATTTCAAAACAATGATCATATATATGCAGCTTCAGCCATCAGTCCAAAGTGGACACTTTTCCCAGTAGATAGAAGGAAAATTACTTTTTCTTAAATTATAAATGGGAAAAAGGGACTGTTGTCTTTTGACTCTCTTAGGATGATTTTGGATCTGTATGTAATATGACTTCATCTGATGTTACTACACAGATTCATTAGTAATGTGGTGTAGGGGTTATATTTATTAGGAAAAAGTACTGTAAAAATAAGAGTAGTTTTTTCTATTCTTAACCACAGATATAAATTGTCCCTGGAAACTTGAGGTGTGTGCCCTAGTGTTAGCTTTTGAATATACACAATTCTGAGGAAATGGGGAGCTGCTGTTCAGATTGGCAGCCTGTTTGTGAGAATTCCTTGGGCAGCTTTTGAAGTTGCAAGTAGGACTTGGTAGCTTGCTACTGACTTGTTACCTGAATGCAGAATTCCAAAAAAAAAATGACTGTTGTTTTTATCCTGTCTTTTATTTCTACTTTCCCAAAGGGCAGCATGCTATAGGAGGGAGGCAGTGCTGGCTATATCTTTTCTTCCTGTAAAAAAATTCTGATAGAACTGGAAAATTACAGGCCGTCCTTTTTTGTTGTTTACATTTATAAGAAAATAAGTCTGGTATATTGATGGTTCTGCATGGCAGTAGGATTCTTCTAAAGAACTTAAGTCATTATTTTGACATATGAGTGCAGTTGTCATTTATCCAGAATTTCATAGTTCAAGAGTAAATGAATTGCAGTGCACTGTATCCTATATCCTTTATCCAGTTTTAAAACCAGCAAAGTTCATTAGAATATCCTCTTAATTCATGTGCTACAGTTTTTGAATAGTATCTTAATTTTACCCTTGTTTAATCTCATTTGGTACTTATTTTTTAAAATGTTAAACAAACAAAGAAATCCTGCAAATTTATCTGAAATGTGTTCCCTGTTTGGTCAGAGGCAGAGAATTCCAGGGTTCCTATGCTATTAATGTAGGTTTAGCTGGAGGCAAAGGATATTCACTTTGTGGTAGTTCTGGCTAAGCCAAGTGTTCTCGTGTTCTGCATATCAGATCTTCAGATGGTACAGTTTTGGTTTTCTGTCCTTCATCAGTTTGGGATTATTATGGGTGATTTTTTCTCTGGTTTATGTTTCTGTTCTCTTCTAAAAACCATTTCAGAGAGACATCAGCATCTTGGCTAGGTTGAGGAGGCAGATTTCTCCAAGAAGGCATTAGTATAATTCTTTGGATATTCCATGACAGAAAAAAGTACATTTCTCTGTGTCATAGAAGCAATTTTATATGGCTGTAAACTTACATTATTTTTTCTTATATTACATGGCTTGGTGACATACACATTCATACAGTTGATTTTCACTCTCCAAGAAACTATTGTGACATTGATAAAAAATGAATATACCAAAACCTTCAAGAGCTGTTGATAAGACCTGGTATAAGGAAAAAACCTGAATGTATACTGTCATATTTCTGTATTAATTTTGTTGCTTTTTGCATCTTAACATGTTTAAACAACATTCATATATTACTATTTCTGGGAATACTGGATGCTGTAATAGGAAAAATAACCATGACAGATTATGGAATATTATTATTCAGAGAGAGGGCTGAAATGATGGATGTTCCCACAACTTCTTTATTAAAATAGATCTGTCCTACAAAGACGGAGATCTCTAAGCAGAAATTTTACCACAACATAGACATTTTTATAGATAATAACAGATTGATGTGGGGGTTGTATAGGTGTAAACTGTTGTTAATATCTTCTGGTGCTACATACATAATGGGAATTTTTGTGTATTGTAATTGTTCTCAGAAAAGTATGGTTTGGTGTGTATTTGAGAATTTTGCTTCTATGTTCTAGCTCAGAAACATTTGCATTTTCTCCTGAGATACTTTCATCAAGACTGAACTTCCTGATTTAAAACTTTCTACACTGCTGAATTTTATATGCTATGCTTAGTATTTTGCATATGTTTTTCCTCAGGCATTTCTCATATCTCTTTGCTGTATCTTTTTATACTGTAATTCTATATATTCATACTGCAGCAGCTTACTTTAATCTTCTGTCTTGTGCAGCATTTTATTCTCAGTACTTCTCACCCTTGCCCAGTGTTTCATTTAGTGCCATTTTTTGATTTTCTTTTCTTTTTTTTTTCTTCTTCTTCCTCTCTACTTCCTTTGTAGATTTGCAGTGTTTGGTAGGTATTAGGTTGCATGAAGGGAAAACTTTTGTTTGATTCTTAGTCCTGGGTTCTAGATGAAAATGCAGTGGAGGAGTTGAGGATTCACATGCATATAATGTGTTACAGAATGCCTTTCTAGGATTCTATAAACTGCAGTTGGCTTTACAGGAACCTCTTAGACCTGGAGGCAATATCACTGAAACAGAAGCCTTATGCAGGATGCCTTAGACAGGCATTTAATTCCAAGAGTTTGACACTTGTTCAGTAGAAAGGTATTTTCATGTATCTTTATTACCTGACAATATTTAAAATCATAACAGCTGCATTGGCATTTACAGTGAAGACAGATCAAATGAAAGATTTTAATACATCTCTTAAAGCCCAGTCTTGTGGATTCTTACTACAATGGTTCTGTTGTTGCAGAGATCTTGGAAACACAGACAACCGTGCAGGATCATGCAATCAGATTTACATATACTTAACTACTGGGGATAATACTGTTTATGTCTTTGGATCCACCTTTAATGTTACATGAATGTGAGAAAGAAAAGAAACATTTTCAGCATTTCTCTGGCATAGGTTTTATATTTTATTCAGTCAATTCAGTCAATTTTCTGCCTAAAGAATCGAATTAAAGCAGTTCTGTATAAAAGTTCATCTTACTGCACTTTAATTGTTAGAATAGGACTTGGTGCATCTTGCCATACCAGTTATTTGAGAACTGCCTTAAACACAATCTTCTTAAAGTGTAACTGTAATGTCCTCTTTCTAAATTTCTAATTTTCTAACTTTACCTGCACCATGTTTTTTCCTTATCTGGAAAAATAAAAATATGCATATCTGTCTTTGAATATATTGGCTAATAATAATAGATCAGTTTTATAAATAAACCCTGTATGTTCAGCTATGTGTCTCCAAATTAAAGTTAAATTGGTCACACAGTAGGGATTTATTTCAATGTACAGCTAAGCCTTAACATTCCTTTGTAATGATGTCATGTAGCTATGAGTAGCTAATACTTCATTTTTCTGAGATGTCAGTTTTAGTCTGTGGGAACTTTGTTTCTGACTTTGTTTCTTCTTAAGGAATAAAGGGAATTGGTGTAAATCAAGTTGCTTTTCATAGTAGCAGTTTTAATCCATACCTCTGAGTAATTTGTAGAATATATTACCAATATAAAAGAATTTATGAAGTATACAGTTTTAGTGAAGAAAGAGAGAAGTTAATAATTTTAGAAAACAAAACGTAAATGCCATATGTGTTAGATTACAATGTGCTTTAATTCATCCTTTGTTCCACAAAACTGGTGTGGAATAATTTTCTTAAATTACCCATTAATGTAAAAATAAAACATGAAAAGTCAGTGTTTTTCAGAGAGTAGTTTCTACTGTCTGGTAGATTGGTCTGTGTTCTGAGTAATCAAAACCAAGATCGGCGTTAAGTAAAATCATGTGGAAGTTGGATGCTGCAGACAGTTAATCCACAAAATAGAAATACAGTGGAAATCAATTAGAAACGTGTAATATGACTTTCTGATCAACTTCAGTTTGGTTTTGCAGGTAACTGTGTTATTGAAATGTGACAGTATAACAGGCATGCAACCACACTTATTAATGAAATCCTTGTATTTTACTACAGCTTAAAATATGAAGAATTTTGAGAATTTTTTACTGCCAGCATTACTGTTTTATCATGTTCTATAAGATAATTTCTGTCTATACATAAATGTCAAAGGAAAAGTTATGTGACAGAGAATTTTTGCAGGATTAAAGATGAAGGTTTAGTTAAGAGTATCGTAAATATAGAATCATGTTTTATAATTACATGAACTATTCAGTAAAGACCAGAGCTCTTCCTTTGCAAAAGATAATGCCTTGGGCATGTGCTGCATCAGCTCTTTGCTCCCTAAGATTGGGCACACTCTGGGAGCCATTAAATGTCAAGTACATTTGTCCCATTCCTTGTTCTTCCCTGAGCAGAGGCATCTTGCTGCCAACCACAGCTCAGTCAATCCCAGTGAACAGCAGCAGCACACACAGTGCAGCCCTCACTTCATCACTGCATCCTGTGGGAAGCAGAGCTTGATTTCTTTTGGGTTTGTGTCCTTTACCCCTTGAATTCCCTCCTGATTTGTGTGCTTTTCTTTTTCTGCCCTCATCTGTGTTCTCACTTCCAAGAGTCCTCTGTTGCAGCAATGCACTCCTGGAGGAGAGGGTGAACTCTCCAGTGCAGAGAGGTTTCCCTGCTGGCTGCCTTGATGTGGTGCCTCTGGATGTGTGGGCTGATGGATTGATGGAGGAATGTGACAAGGACCAGTTGAATTCTGCTTGCATGTCTCTTGTAGAGACAGTTGTGGTCTCACTTTTCCAAGTTGCCAGTTTTTGGAGAATACACAAGAATTCAGTTTGTCTTCCCAATTTCTTTGGTCAACATGGACCAAAAATCATGGAGGGGAAAAAATAGACAAATATAAAAAAGATCCAGCCACAAGCACCAAGAAACCCATTATTGTAATATAAAAAAAAATGTAGAAAATTGTTTTTCTTCCTGTTCATTTGGATGCACTTACCATTTCTAAGCATGCTCATTAGTAAATTCATCTAAACTGGAAAAATTAAGGATCAATAAATAATAAAAATGGTTTTGAGGTGTAGGAAATATCATTTGGAAACAAATATCAAATACCATAGGAATCATAGGTCCTGATTTTAAAAAAGAGAGCAAGAAAGCCAAGAAAAGATGGGGCAGTAATGTATGGACCCAGCACAGCTGTGAGAAGAGTAAGGCTCTGGCTGTGGTTTTGCCTGCACACACAAGGACACTTAGAAGCAGAAGCTGTAGATTGTGGTTATACCAGTTATGTCAGTGTGAAGTTGTGTGGTGGAACAAGGAATAAATTAACGTTACCAGAATTGCCTACTTGGTAGGGATCACTAAAATATTAGTAAGCATAATGATGCCACCAAGAAGACAAGAAGTTTGAGAATGAGGTATCTTTATTTTTCAGTTTTAACTAACCCAGCTTGAAATTGCTTCATTATTAATTTTAAGTTTTTGTTCTGGTCTTTCATGAAGTTTTGAGAGCATCTCCAGCACGAACTGCAAAACTGACCAGCAGTAGCTTTTAAAAAGGAATTGCATGAGCCTTACATATTGTACAAGCTTCTTGCAGTCAGCACTGAGCTCTAATCAATACAGTTGTTCCTTTGGTACAACAATACATGCATTTGAGAGTTAGAAAGGTCCTATTTTTTGGTTTCCTTTAAACTTTGTTCTTGGTAGGAATAGCCAGCTGACTTTTCATTTTTCGTTATTGCACATCTTTATTTTGCTTTGGATAGCTCAAAGTAAAAATATTGCTGCTGTTTTGTATAACAATCTTTGAAAGTTTTATGCTTCCTAAGCCAAGGACCAGCTCTATTTTTCCATGGTTTATTATAGTGAGTATTAATAAAAATACATATTTTACTAATTTTCTTCCTTGTTTCTAACTTTCCTTCCCCTACTTTAGCCAAAAAATATTGATGAATAATACTTTGTATTGCTGTTAGAACATTCAGCCACTCATGATTGTAGATCATACTCCTGTAATTTTTTCATCCAGGTTCTAATATTCAGATATCACTGTAACAGATACTTGAGGGGAATATGTTAATTTGTTCCTATAGCAAGAACATACACCTGAATAATTGAGTGTATGTGTGTGTCTTGCTTGAGTGAAAACCTGCAGAAACCAATTTAGAGTGAGTTGAAGGAGTTAAATAATTGATGTCAGCTTTCTGTGCTTGTTCCATCAGAGGATTTCTGTGCATTTGGGTCGGGTTCATGGGAACACGGGTTTCTCTTGCTTTGTCTCTGGAATAAAGCTCCTGAACAGTTGCTTTCCCCAGCATGTTTTTAGAGAAGAGTATCCAAGTGGTCATGCTGGAGGAATCTGTGATGTTTTCCCTCAGAAAATGGAATTTCATTAGAGATGATGAGAGGGAAGGAGAAAAAGTTTGGGATGTGCTGTCAGTCTGTCTTTCTGTGCCCCTCGTGAACAATTTCTATCATTATCTCATGTCAATTCAAGCCATAGAGGAATGAGTATCTGAAAAATAGAGGAATGAGTACCTGTATCTTTTTCCCTACTGAATGTCACTGTCCTGCAGGCAAATGGTTTAGAGTGCCATCAAAAGAATATCAAAAGGCTGTATTAAACTGTTAACTGGAGAACTGACGGATGCTGTTTTGTTGACAAGACTGAAACAAGTTCTGTGTTTTTTTAGAGGCACAGAGACCTAACTGCTACTAAAAATTCTGAAAAGTTGCTGGAAATGTGGGTACTTGATAAGGGTGCTTTTGTACAGCTAGTATTAAATCCTAGTGAGTGTGTTGGACAGCTCTTGACAAGAATGAAGCCTATAGAAACATATGAGTGGGTGTTCTGTTTCTGGGGAAGAGTTAAGAATTTAAGAAAGAAGGGGACCTTATAAGTTGCTAATCAATAAAATACTATTCAGATGGTTGAAATACAAAATCTGAAGCTGTGAAAGTTGAAAGAAAGGTAAAATTTGAATGGAAAATAGTTCTTTTGTATCCATGTGAATTACTTCAGTAGGATTTTCTTTTTGCCTTAGGATTTGTTGGCTTTTAAAAAATGTCCTGTAAATATGTGCTTTTTGGGTTAGTTCTGTTTTGTTTTAAATAGGTGTGAGGCTGACATTCAGAAACAGTGTTTTTTGTTCCATTCCTGGCACAGTAGACTTGAGGAAGCCATTTAATGTGTACTTTAGTTGTTTAATGTATAACATAGAGATGCAGTTTAATTATTTACTCACCTCTGAAATACTTTAAAATGTCTGAAGCATGAATATTAAATATGCATAGTGCAAGTGCAGTAAATGACAGTATGTGTAAAGAGATTAAGCCAGAGTAGAAAGCAGTTTAATAAAGAGTTGCAGAAAAGGCTGTAAGTAGATTACACTGGTCATAGTGTCTAAGCATTAGGCAGGTAAAAACCCACCAGATGCTGCTTCCTCCAGGCCAAGGTGCTTTTCCAAGCCCTGACAGGGGCTGATAAATGTATGCTCTTCTTGATTATGCCCTTAAACTCTTTTCTGTTTCTGAAGGGAGATCAGAGCAGGGCCATTCTGCATCAGTCCCTTGAGCTTTCTCATTGCTGTCCTGTGCTCTACACGTCCAGCATTGAATTCCAGACTCTTCCAGAGTGCAGTTAGAGATTTTTTTAAATCTTAGTTACGCATCAGAATAATTTGCAAGAAATTCTGTAGTGTCAAAATTACTGTATTGTGACACTGGCAAAGATTTCAGGCCAAGCTTAGGAGCTGGGAGCATTTTCTGTTATTTCTGAACTCAAACAAACAAAGCCCAAACAAAAAAACATACTTCTTTGAAATTACAGGATTGTGTTTGATCTGATTCACAGGTTTCTCCAGGGAACCAATCTCTTTAGCTACAGCTCCTTGGGTGTCTTGGAAATTCCAAGTGCAATTAATGTTTCCCTTTTCCTACATAATTTACAGTCTGATAACACGTTTAATATCCAGTACTTTCTCATCTTAGTGTCTAATAAGGGATTTTCTGAGAATTACTGTTAGTAAACCAAAATCCAGAGTAATAAATGACCTGGGTCTGGGGGAGCAGGTTGTAATCTGTACTTTGCTGCAGTGCCAGCAGATGGCAATGAAACAAAGACTTGCTTAAATCCTCCCAGTGACTAATAACCAGTTTGTGTCACAGCTCTTGGAAATACAAAATAATAAGGCTTTTCTTATGTATATTTTAGCTGTGTTTTATAATGAGACGTGTATACACCCTCATGTAAAACAGTTCCTAAGAACTAATGAGTATTTCTGAATTATGGTACACATTTTTAGTGGCAGAGCCCCCCAGAATTGATGGTACTGTACATTTTAACACACTGTGAACTATATAACTGGAGAAGTGCAGTTAGTTTTGGGAGTGGAAATTGATGACCACCAGCTACACAGCATTTTAGAAGTCAAGAGGATAAATCACTTTTTGTAAATTAGGCATCAGAGTACATATCTTTACTGAATGATGTAAGGCAAGTGTAGCTGCCAAAGTAATTTCAGGTGACTTTGGATATTGATTTTGAGTTGATTTTGTTTTTTGATTGGTGTGAATGTTATCAACAGCCACTTTATTTCCCCCACTAATTTGATTTAGTTACCTAAAAGTTAAAGTCTTTATTTTGGACTCTCAGTTGCTCACATCCCTCTTTCAGCTGAGGCTTAAAGTACAGTATGTTCTTCTCTTCAAGGGAGAGGAAACCTGCAGAAACCATGGAGGAATTCTGTGATTGACAGACTCTTACTGTAAATCTGAAGTTTATTTGAAAATGCTGAATGATGTGGCCCTTTTTGTAGGTCAGTGCCAAGTCATTTAGTATAAAAACCAAGGGTTAATTTAAGAAACATGCAGTTGTTAAGGCAGATTGATTCCATATTCATATAGTGTTTTCTGAAGGTGGCTGTTAGTTCCTGACACAGAGAAACTAAAATCTGTGATCTGAGTGTGAGTGCTCTGATTTGGGAATGGAAGTGCTGTTAGAGCAGAAAGAATGGAGGGGAGAAACATTTGGAAATCAGATCTCAGCAAACTGGCTCAGAATGGACATAGGTCTCATTAAGGCAATAGCTATGCTATTCTCAAGTTTTGTCACAGACAAGAGAGGAGGCTGCTGTGGCCCCAGTCACTATTAGAACAAGATTCATGGAAATTAATTGTGTAAAAACTAATTGCTTATGGCATGACTTCCAGAAATCTGGCTCTGCACTGTGGTAATTATTTCATGGAGCAGTCCAAAAGAGTGGAGTACTTAGCTCTGCAAAAGAAAAACTGACTCAGCAGGAATTCCTGCTGATCAATGTCAGTCTGTAAGAAGTAGCTTTCCTCTTTTAAGTATCAGTCCCTCAAAACCCCATGTTAATCATGGTTTTTCAGCAGAGATTCTGAAGCTGTTTCTGTGCTATGTGAATGATTCAAGTGCTCCTCCAGAAGATTCCTGGCAATTAATGACATGATCTAAGAACTTGCAAGAGTGTTTCAATTCTGGGATTGTAGAAAGAGAATTTCATTCTCGGAGTGGAAGTTTTCCTGCAAAGAAAACTGCTTTGGGTTTTGTATGTGCTAACAAGTTAGTATTTGGCACTGACATAAATATAATTTCAGTCAGTGGAGGGGACATGTCTGTGAGTTTACTCAGGAGCATGTTTGGTTTTGGCAAAGGATGTGAGATAATTTTCCTTGGTAATTCCTGACAGGTCTTTTAGTGGAAATGATGCAACTGTAGCTGGATGATGTAGAGGTCTTTGCTCTTTGAGTGCCTCATTGAAGGATGGAGCCTGTTTGGCAGCAGATTAATGGGCTGCTTCCTCTTTTATTAGACTTCTTCAGTTTTGGAGAATTTTAACACAACTGCAGGAGGTAGTTTGGATCAGAATTGTGCTTACTTAGAGAGAACCTGGAAAGATAGAGAGTAGAATTGTTAGCCACTTCTTTAAATAGTACTGGAAATTATTCACATGATCTCTTTTTCTCTTTTTCATAATGCAGCAGGAGCATTATGGTAGCATTTGAGACTGAGAGGCCAGAATAGACAGAGAAGGGGATCTCTGTGTGTGCTGTTATTTAGCTTGCTGCTTTTTCAGAGAAGTCCTTGGCTTTATTACAGTCCTGTGGGGCCAGAGAGCGTGTACAAACCTGTGGAAACAGCAGTTGTTCAAAACCTAAAAGAACATATGCAGACATACAGCTCACCAAAAAGTCCTGTTGAAGTTGAAAGGGATGTGCAGTGGTGTGGGGAGAATGCAGTTCTGCAGAAAGCCTAAAGTACCAGAATATGGAGTATGCAAACTATGTATTTCAGAACTGGTATTTTCAATTTTTTCCCCTTGGCAATGAAAGATCCCAAAATCCTCATTTTTGTGTATTTAAATACTTCTGATACTCACTTGATAAAACTGCAGTCTAATTCTTGGGCTTCAGAATATATTAATTCATAAAAACTGAATATGGAAGTTAAAGTAAATAGCTGCAAGCTAATCCATATCTTAGCAGAGGTATGAAAAAGTGCTGGAAAGCCTTTTTGTCTGAGCAGTTGGTTCAAAAACCCCTTTTCTCCAATTATATGCTACTCTGTAGCCACAGATCAGTATGATGTGACGTGTTTTTGAATGATCCTGACATTCTTGTACTTTTACTTAATTCCGTGAAGACCGCTTCAGTGAGGTCACATGGAGGTTTTAATGAGGGAAGTAACTGAAGTTGAATATTCTTGGGTTTGTGTTATTTTCCCCCAAATGTAAATTCATCTCTTTCCATTCAGACTAAATTATTTAAGGCCACCTCATTAAGACGATTTCTTCCTTCTCTTTACACATATGAATCATCGCTAAATGATCGCTTCATTTAAATCTCCCACTTCTGGTTGCTTTTTACTTCTATGTATTTGCATGTTATAAATGAAATTATTACCTTTTTTTTTAAATTCCATTTAGGAAATCAATTGCTTAAATATAGTTTGAATAAATGAAGTAAAATGGCTCAAGAAAAAAATTCAAATACCTGCCTTTTTCTTAGATGCAAATTCATGCACGCTGCTGAGCCTCTGTTACTGTGGCTCTGCTGACACACGTTTGGGCACCTGCTGATAGAAACAGGCTTTTTGTTGTCCAGGATAAATCCTCTCCCCAGGTATCCTTAAGCTCTTCTCTGATGTTATAGCTGCATCTACATGAGGACGTTGGCATCCTGCCTGTTTGATTTCCCTGGAGCCTGCAGGGCTCGAGGTGCTGCCAGCCCCTGAGCTGAGCTCACACGTGCTGGGTGTAGGGGCTGAGGAGAGATCTTCATCCCCAGCCGAGGGCTCCTGTAAGCCTGAGCATCCTGAGCTGTGCTCTTGGCTCAGGCCACTCTTGATGTGCTGTCACCACTTGTGTAAGCTGTTGATGGAGTTAGTTTTCACCTGCTGAAGAATAGCCACATTAATTATCTCGCTTTATGCAGAGTTATATTGATTAGAAGAAACTGGAGCACTTTCCCAGTAGTGAAAATATGCAGTACTGTTCAATATTAATGGCCTGTTAAACAAGCATTTTAGGTCTTGGTTCCATGTAAACCTGAATATGTGCAGACAAATGTACATAGTAATAAATTAATAAATTCAGTTGTGTCCTATTGTTTTTAAACAAGCTCCGTATTTTAGTTTCAAACTTCAGAAAGTATAGTTATATTTTATGTTTGCAAATGTTACATTTGAGTGGAAAGAAAATTACTTTTTCTCATGGAGAGGCAGCAGTTTAATGTACAGGTACCAACTTAAATATTTGAAGGTACAAAGCCTGTATTTTGCCTTAAGACTGTTTACTTCCCTCAGCTTAAAGCCTTACACAGTTACTAGTGCAGTCAGTTGAAAAACTTGAATTACCTCAGTAACCTCTGGATCTTTTCTGTAGTACACATGGAATTCATTGTGCCAAGCTTGTCTTTGTTTCAGCAATAAGGGAACAGAAAGAAAGTTTACTGAAATACTGTAGGAATGAACAGCTCTTACCTGATTTTAGTATGTGTATTTTGTGCTGAACTAAATTACAGTTGTAAGATTAAATGTCAGAAAACATTTTCATGAAAAAAGTCAATCCATAGTAATTTGCAACAACAGGGGCCATGGGTAACTACATGATTTCAGAAACTGAAGTGGGCAACTATAACTTTAAAGCTAATAAAAGGTATTAAATATAGCTAACTGTTTTTTAAAGGTTGTGTTAAAATGTCTTATGATTTCCTGAGCCTGAGTTAGCTTTATCAAAAGCACACATTGCTGGGTACAGGCATGACAGTCCTGTCAGGGACACTCACGTGTCTGTTAAATGGACAGTCCAAACTCTCTGTGAACCTGGGTGGCACCTTTGAGGGAACACTGACATTTTCATTCAGCTTCTGTATTCTTAGGGGAATCTGGTTTGAATTTATTTTGCAAATTACTTATTCCTTGGTTTGTTGTTACATTTCAAAAATGATTCTTGTATTCTGCTCTAAGGTAGGGCTTTTACAAAATGCTATGTTTCTAAACCATTCCTGTCCAGTGTTTGGATGGTTGAGTGAAATGTTAAAATTCTGTGGTAGTCACTTGTGTTGGTGATGGTGAAGTGGAAGAGAAATTAGCTCATTTTGTTTGTGGTATTTTTAACTTTGTAAGTGAAGCCTGTTGGTTACAGCTATTGAGAATATGAATATAGGTTGTCCCTGATACCATATTGTTTCAGCTACTGTAGAATTTACATTTAAAGGGAATCTTTACGGGTTTATTTAAATTCATAAACTCTTAAAATAAATCCAGTATTTTTACTATAATTCAATAAAAATGTTTATGAAATGGTTCAGATAAGCTGTGAAATCTGGTAGGTTCTGGCTAGTGTTTAGGTGGGGGGTGTCACTTTCAAAGGCAAATGCAGTGAGATGTTTTCCTTTGTCTCTGTAGTTATCAGAGACTGTTACAGACGATTGCTGTACTCGAGGCTCAACGTACTCAAGCAGTTCAAGACCTTGAAAGTTTAGGCAGACACCAGAGAGAAGCACTGAAAGATCCTATTGGATTTGTGGAAAGACTCCAGAAGAAGGTATTTCTATGGACTTTTCCTAAGTCTTACTTGGATTTTTTTTTAATAACTAGTAATTCACCTTCTATAAAAATTGGAGAATAGATATATATACTTGCATAAAAATTATGAGTTTAAAATCTTTTAATTGCTGAGTAAAAATAGCTCTTGACTTTCTTATTAGATCTGTAAGACACAGGTCTTCAACAATTTTATCAGATATTCTTCCTTTTTTTTGGTATGTAGAAATGTAATTGTTAAATTTCTAATTATAGTGCAGGTATTTTAAGACAACTTGAAATCTACAGGTGACTGGAAATATCACATCAAAAAATTCCTTCTTATTTGAGAAATTAAGTGATGTGCTTTGAGTAAATTTGATAGGGTATGTTTAAAAAGCAGGAAATGTATTCCAAACCCAAAATGAACACTAGAAAGCATACCTGAGTTATAGATAACAGAATAGAATACTGCCTGATAGAGGAGAATCCATTTCTGTAAGGAAACATTTTCTTTTCAAGCTTTAAAATGGTTGTAGTAACAATACTGAAAAAATGTTTTCAGCTTGAATCCTGTATCACTGCAGCATCTACCACTGGCAAACACAGTTACTTTCTAGTCTGATAGCAACATGTATTTCAGTGAAGAATGAAGTTATGGTTCTCTTTTCCTAGGTTTGTAGACACCTGGGTCTGGTGTGAGCCCCTTAGTTTCAGTAGTTGTCTTCCTGTTAAGTTTTGAGATGCGTTAATGACATGCATGATGTGAGAGTGTTGCATTTGATAGTCATTTCATGGGGAAATACTAATGACAGTTTAAAGTACTCTGGTGTATTTTTGTCCAAAAAGGACCAAAGGAATGATAGTCTTGCAGTTGACCTTTAAATGGTGAGCTCTGCAGCAGTTTTGTTCTAGGCAGAAGACAGCAAAGTCAGTGCTAAGTAGGCATAGATTTCTCTGATGGGAGGAGTTGAGGTTTATCAGGTAATAAAACTGAATCTTTTGGGTTCCTGGGTTAAGAAAGGTACAGATCCTGAGCTAATGGTATGTTTAATAAAGGACAGTCAGAAACAGGTTATTGAAGTGTCAAACACCTGATTTCAGCTGTGAAATGCACACTTGGAAGTTTCATGCTCAATAAGCCACCATTGACCGTGCCGCTGCATATTCTGTATGCACTGTTGTGTATAATTCTTGAAAGATCTCACCTTCTCTTTAAAAAAACTGTGCTGCATGGCACTTCAAAAATTCTGGTTTTCCATTCTTCTGTCAAATAAAAAGCAGCACTGGGTTTTGTAGCATTTCACTATTTGTAGGTTTTGGTTCGGATATAAAGTGATTGCATTAAATATTGCTTTTTACTTTTTATTCTTGTTTTTTCAGGTTGATATGGGTCTTCCATTTCCTCAGAGAGTTGTTCAGCTCCCTGAGATTGCCTGGGACCAATACACCACTAGCCTTGGAAACTTTGAGAGAGAATTCAAAAACCGAAAACGAAACAGTAGGAGAGTGAAGCTGATTTTTGACAAAGGTAAAAGAAAGTGGGCATATATTACAAGAAAGAAATGATCAGTGTGGAGGTTTAATAATTCTTCCTTTGTGTTGCTTACAGTAGGTATCCCTGCAAGACCAAAAAGTCCTTTGGATCCCAAGAAGGATGGAGAGTCTATTTCATACTCTGTCTTGCCTTTAAGTGATGGTCCAGAAGGTTCCACAAACAGTCGTCCACAGGTAGTTGTTCAAAAGGAAAGAAAAAAAATTCTAAAATAGCAATTTTGAGTTTTTTTCTTCTTTTCAGTATGGAATGTGAATATCTTAGCTGTTTCTTCAGATGTTGGTGATGACATGCCATTCCTGTACTCAAATTCCAAAACTAAACTTTGGTTTAGGCAAATTGTGTCTTGAAGTCTCATGCTTTGGCTTGGTTTTAGTGTAACTTAAGTAGAAAGAGGGTTCAAATCAACTATCCAAGGTATAATCTTTCTAAACACATATTCTATTTTATGTCCTGTATTTGAGCAGATGATAAGAGGGCGACTTTGTGATGAGACCAAACCTGAAACTTTTAACCAGCTGTGGACTGTAGAGGAACAGGTAACGGGAAACTCTTTAATTTTGTAGCTGTGGTAACATACATGAGCATAAATGCAAATAGTGTAATAATGTTTAGAGCACTTGGGAGATCAGAGTCACACATATTTAGATACTTGACAACTCCTACCTGTACTAGGAAAAATGTATTTATTCCTTTTCACTGTTGATTTAGAAAAAGCTCGAGCAATTGCTTTTGAAGTATCCACCAGAGGAAGTAGAGTCCCGACGGTGGCAGAAGATAGCAGATGAACTGGGAAATAGAACAGCAAAGCAGGTAACATGTAAAACACTTTGAGAAGTAATCCCTTGTTTCTACTTTTTTTTTTTTAATATCAGTAAACAAAATTCAGTGTATTTTCAGTAATCACTTTGTCTCAAGAATGTAACAGCAGGGCCTGCATTTCACCAATAACAGTTACTCTTACTTGGTTCTCAAATTCAGAATGTTAAATGTGCCCCAAAGCCCATGGCAAAGCTAATTGCTCATTAGATCTTGACAGTATGAATTTAATTGTATACAGCAAGTGTGCTCAGACTGAGTTATACTGGAGTGCTGCATTTCCTGCACCTCAGTACTGTAGAATGGGCAGACATGTAAATATCACAGACAGAAGAATTTGTACTGGGGCTGAGATCCACAAAAGGACACAGATAAGGAGACATCAAGTATTTCTGCATCTGACTTGTTGGAATTTTTGCCCTAAAATGACAGAATTGCTCCATTTTGACCAGAAGTAAAACATGCTGGTCTGTGCTTACAGTATTTTTATTTCTTTTATTTCAGCTGTATGCTTTCAGATAAAAGTATACTTTTATCTGACATATTATGTATTTCAGTGTACAGGATGACCTCATTTCTGGTCATATCTGTATTTCTACACACCTGAAAAAATAGAGATGCTTACTTATTTCATCAGTGGAGACCTACTTTCTCTATGTTAACTATGGATAACATATCTGGCATTATTAAGAATGAGTTTAGCTGCAGGAGGAAGCAAACTGCTAAAGTTCTTTCTATCAGATTTGCAAGATCTTCTGTGTATGTTGAAAAAGGGTAAGTTTTTTTTCTCTGAAAGCTGTCAAAGCATCTGAAAATAGTACAAATGCAGCACTGCAAGATAGATACCAGTTAGAATAGTTGTCACAAAGTAGAATCCAGAGGATTTCTTTTCCTTATACTCTGAATCAATGTAGCAATCCTGGCAAAACTTTGGAGTGAAGACCAGTTAAATTTCATTTGACATTGAGTTGTTGCATGTTGTTTGTTTTCTAGGTTGCCAGTAGAGTGCAAAAATATTTTATTAAACTGACTAAAGCTGGTATTCCAGTTCCAGGAAGAACACCAAACTTATATTTATATTCCAAAAAGGTGAGACAATATTACAGAATCCTGTGTTTCTGTTTGCATTTATGTGCAAGTTGAGTCAGAATCATTAATACTTTTAATAGATTAATAAAGTTACTTAATGAAGTAATCTTTTTCTTTTGCCAGTAGCACTATGGAGTGAATTGGATGTTAATTCCAATTTTACATTACAGCTCTTGGGGACGGAAGTGTTGAGATTGCAGGCTGAACTAACAGGGTAGAATGATGGTCTTGGAGTACTTCTTCCTCATTTGTAAGTTTACTATAACTGATCAGGAAGTGATAATTCCAACCCTGTTGGAAGAAGATAAGAAGCCCTATCATTAATATTGTACAGTAATCTTCTAATTAATAAAACCATAGAAAATTCTGTATAACTGACCATTATGAATTAGCTCAGCATAGGCTTAAGACTGAAATGTCCATTAAAATACAGTGCTGTTTCTGATCCTGGAATGGATGAGAAAAAAATATGGTCCCAAAAAATCTTAATCTGCAAAAGCAAAAACTAAATTTCTGTGCAGATCAGTCACATATTTTGATTTAAATATGCTTTAAGATGCTCTTGGGTACTAATAAGAACCACAGACAGTTGTAGAAGAGGAATGTCTCAGGTTTCATGGGGATTTTATTTGTTGGGTCTGGGGGATTTTTTGTTTCCTCAGTATTTACAAAACCCCTTACAGTGGCGTTTTGTGGAATAACATTACTGGTTTGCATCCAGGTGTCCATGATGTTTTCTGTTAAAAGAACAGTGTAAACTTTCCATTGACTCTACAAAAAAGCAAACTTGCAGATTTAATCCTTTGAAAGATTGGAAACAAAAGTTGCTGTGCGTGGGTTGATACAAAGATCTCCCACAGTTCTGTGTAATGATTTGGGGTGTTAAACACCCTTAGTTGTCTCCTCCTATTCTCTGAAGTTACTGCAAACAATAAGTGCTTGTATTGGAGGCTTTCCAGTTTGCCATCCATCATGGTAATACCATTTTGCTTTCACCAGGATTTTAATCTATTGTGCTCTATAAACAGAAGCAGGGAGGGTGCAGACATGACTCTGTCTGCCCCTTTGTCTATTGGAAAAGTGCTTTCTGGCAGAAGAACCAGAAACCAGCTGGAAACATTGATACCTTAAATGCTGTGGAGATTCATCTGTCAGAATTCCAAGTTACTTACACAGTTGGGGCTAATTTCTGTAGCACAATAATATTGTGTGGCTGATTTCAAGAGGCATTGAAAATTTAGTTCTGAAATTTGTATTTCTTTGAGTTCTTTCTGTTGCTCTGCCACTTACAATTACCTTGGTGACACCTTTTGTTCTTTCCTGTTAATTTTGTTTGGAAAGACCATTGTTACAGAATGTGTGCAGTGCTGCCAGGCAGCAGATCACTGCTGATAACCAATGGGAGTACTTAATCAGTCCATGTGGGACATTTTAACCATATTTTTCATTAATTTGAACAGAGATCCCACCGTGGACAAACCCATTAGAACCAGGAGTGAAACATATTTTCTGTAATATTCTTAACATTCTCATACTGTAATGGTCCCATCACTCAGATTTTTCTTAGGCTTCCATCTAGAACAAATCTAATACTTAGATCAGTTTTTGCAGTGTGAGTCACATCCTTATTGCCAGGTCAGAAGAGTAAGGTCGTTGTGCCCTGGGTTGAATTAAGCAGCGTGCCTGTGTTATATTTGTATCCTGTGTAAGAAATAGAGCAGATGAAAAAAATGAAACCAGCAGTGTATGTGGAGAAATTGAGCTCTCAGTCTGCTAATGGAGCTGTCTACTTAGAGCACAGATTGACAGCACCATACCAGGTTAGTTAGTCCCAGGTCTCCAGTGGAGATATAATGTGGCAGAAAGGAAATGCAAAGGCTGTGAGAAGCCTGGGTCATGTTTGTCCTAATTTTGATATTGAGTAACTGTAACTGTAGTGTATCTGCTTCATTGCCAGTAATAGAAGTATGAAAACTGGATGCTAATACTTAAAGCACATACCTATGGGAAAACAAGAAACACAGATATATTTAATGTAAAGATTTGTGTCAAAAGGGATGCTTCACAAGAAAATACTTGAATTTCTCCATAGGGATTATCCAGGATGCTTTTTAAAAATGATTACTGGAGAGGTTAGAAGCCTGTTCAGTTCTTGAACATCTTGCTGAAGTTACCCTGTATATCTGCTCATATGACATATGTCTCCTCTAGCAAATGAAACAGGAAATTAAGCAGGATGTATCAGTTTATTTGCCTGTATAACCATTGCCTACTGCTGGTGAAAATAAAACTGGATCAGAGATTTAGGACTCTAGTATTCAGTTCTTCAATTATGGCTTATCATTTTCAATTTAATCCTTATATAATATCATTAGTGCACCTGCTTTTAAGCTTAATCTAGAGATATATTTCCCACAGGGAAAATGATCTTTAACTGTCTGCTTTTAAGTAGCATTTTAGTTCATTCTTCACCAGAGGAAGAGAATTCAAATCCTCAGTTCAATTTGTAGGTCACAGCACTGTTATTCATGGCAGTGCTACTGTATAGGCATAGGCACAGTTTTGCTTTCCTGACTCCAGATCTAATATTGAATGCAGATCTGTTTTCTTTAACAGAAAATGTAAATCACTGTGTCAGCTCAGGCTGAAAAACCATCTCTACATGAAGCATTTTGGAGAGGTTTGAAATTTTAAGGGAAACCACAAAAGCACAAAAACACAGGTAGCTGGTGATCATAAGGCAGAAAGTGGAAAAACTCAGCACAATAGGTATAGTACATTAGTCTCAGAAGAAATTCTTTCCTTTTTTGCACTGTGGTAGTTCTGCAGATCAGAGGTACCACCTTCCAGTTGTTACTACAGACTTATCTCTTCCAATAAGATGAGCAGAGCTAATCTCAGTTCCTCCTGGTACTTCTGTCTGCATAGATGAGTTCCATCTAAATAATTCGTGTCATTTGTGCCTTTACTTTGTAAACTGTGCACAACTGTAAAATAATGCTACATCCCTCTTAGAGACTGAATCACTCTTTAGACATAAAGAGTTGTACTGTAATATTACAGGTTTGTAACTGATACAGGAACCTTTTGGGACAAAAGCTCTCGCTAAAAGAGGAGAAAGTACTAACTATTGCAAGTATTCCTTTTGCTTTAGCTGTATGAGCAGCTGGGCACTGTGTAAAACAATCCTCTCTTCTATGATTGTTAGAAAAAACACTTTTCATGCTTATGTTTTTGATTCACACTGTAGGATTTTTTTAAGTTGAGGAATGTAAGTTTTGACATTAAATGTCAAAGTGCTGGTCTGGAAAGTAGCTAAGTAAGGGGTTGAGTCAGTTTCATTCACACCAAATTCTTCTTTTTGATATTTAATATTCTCCCACTGGGGTATAAGTAATAGGGGCTGAGTGCCTTTAAGTAACCTCTTTAAAACTGACATGCATTCTACACTTTCAGACAGCATTAAAGTTGAAAGTTTCTAGATGTGCACTAATGGAGTAATTTATTTCATCTAATGTTTTTTAGGTTCCTTTTTCTTGCAGTGGCAACGAAAAGCTTCAGAGAACAATTCTCTCTGACTCTTAGAATCCTCTTTTTGGTGCAATGAATTGCTTTATCTCTCCTGCACCAGGACAAGAGGTCTAGACTTGTTTTTTTGTCTAAGGCACAAATACAAGAAGTTGGTGATAAGTGTCAAGCATGGACCTTTTGGCTCTTGGACCTGTGCAAAATTACTTCCTTGCTTAGTCTCACACACCATTGGAAGTTTTTTAATAGTTGTGCTCTTTGGTCCTCAGTCTTCAAAATAGTAACAGCCTTACTTTATATTTTACTCCTGTTTTCAGTCTCATCTGTTTAAATGGTAGGGGTTTTATGTCAGAGCTCTTTCTTGCCTCATTTTTACCGAAATATTGCACTGTTCATTGGATTCCACCTGTTCTGAGGGAGAACTCCAGCTGTGGGAGGCTATGATGCAGAGATATAAATAAAAGTAATTGGAAACATCATAGATTATTTCATGCAAAAGAACAAATTCCAGGCAAAGTTTTATCAATGAGGATAATTTAAATAATAGCAAAGGAATGTTTTTAAAAATATACCATTTTTTCACTGTAGTCATCAAGTAGACGGCAACATCCTTTAAATAAACATCTTTTCAAACCTTCAACTTTCATGACATCTCATGAACCTCCAGTTTATATGGATGAAGATGATGACAGATGCAGTTTTCACAGCCATATGGATACTGCAGCAGAAGAGGAAGTGTCGGTATGTCATTAATCAGTCTTGCTTGCTGTCACTTTGACCTTGTGTAGTGGTTAGAGGATTAGGCATCTTCACCATAAAATATCAGCAAGTAAGTATTAAATTGTAGTAAGATTCATGAGCCATTTTGAATTACAAATACATCATTAGTGTAACAGTCTCCAACAGCAAAGAATTCAGATCAAATCAGGAGGGAAGTCTCTAAGTCACAAACAGTTTTGTCCTGAAATATTCTCAAAGAAGTTTTAGTTGCATATTTTTTAAAAGCTGTCTGGCATGAGAGAGGTTTGAAAATCATGTAAATGATATAGCTGGGATTCTGGTTAAAGATGTGTTTTAGAAAGGTTACATAGAGCCCTGGTAAAATTCAAATGCTATTGGCATCATTGGGTTTTTTATCTTCTACTGGCTGAATTAATTATGAATTTTGTAAAATCCACATCAAAGTGTGAATTAACAGACTGAATTGTCAATCAGCAAGTATATTTATGTATATTCTTAGAGGCAAATTTTAGTAGGCATCGTAACCCAGTGAATTGCTACATCATGGAGTGTGCTACTTTCCTAGTTTATAGCATGCAATAATACAACAGGAGTTTAGACATATGTAATTCCCATTTCCATACAGAATCCTAGAGGGATTGTATCCTGCTGCTTGGGAGCTGGGCAAGTTTCACAGCTGGTGTGAATCACTGTGGTTTTCCTGTGCTTAGACTGAAGAACCTGACTAGTTAATTCTATTTTTTTTGTGAGCCTAGTGACATCTTGTGTGTGAAAATCTTGTTGCATAACACAAGTATTGAGGCCAACCACTACAAGTCCATTCATTTCCTTTACTGATTTTTTTACCTGCAGTGCACAGTCTGCCTTAACTATTAAATTTACTTATCTATTTCCCAGTCTTAAATCCCATCTTTGCTCATGTTCTGTATTCTCTCTGTGATGGCCTTTCACCTCACCCACAGACATTCCTGATAACTTTGCATATTCCAATTAGAATATTAAAAGGCCTGGAAAGCAGAATGCATATTAGAAGAGATGCAATGCAAGATGCAGTGTTATGAGTAACATGCTTTTGTTCTGTATTGTTTTTAAATACATAGTTTCTAATTGTTCTGAACAGTTTTCTGAAACATTTTGGTTTTGCCATGGTGTCCTAACTAATAATTAATATGGGCACTGTAAATTAACTGGGATTTATTGTTATTAAGACAGATGTTGCAGTTTCACATTTTTGCAGTGATAATAGTGGTCATGTGCCTCACACACAAACAGAGACCTTTTTTTTTTTTTTTTTTTTTTTTTTTTTTTGTGTAATATTTTTTTCCCCCCCTGGTGAAACATTTC
>VZRX01004190.1:34905-201195 GCA_013398075.1 Notiomystis cincta | reverse complement strand
TTTTTTTTTTTTTTTATTTGGCATAATCTTTTCTTCCCTCACTGGAGTAACATTTCCAGGTAGATACAGTTCTGGCTTTCAGTAAGGTAGAGCCAGGGGAGCTCAGTTACCAAAAAGATCCCCACAATCAGTGCAAAATAAAAGCATCTTTGAAGCAAAAATGGATTGTAAACTGTATTCAAAATGAATGTACAGGATTGTGTTCTAGTGTTAGAAGTCAGATCTCTTGGTGAAAATCGCTGTCTTGGAGAAAAATATTTTGCATCATGGTGCAGAAGAAAAGCAGTGGAGGAAAATCAGGTTTTCTTTGATTTCACAGTGGAATTACCACATGCTTTTCCTGTGTAAAGACAAAAAATTTTGCCTCATTATTACCACTCATAACTATTCCTGAAAAATCATATTTTGGTATAAACTAATTATTTTCAAGAGAAGACCCACCATTCCTAACAGAGTTCATTTACTTTTCAGTTACAATTTCTTAACTTTGTGAGTAGTCTAATTATTCTAGAACACAGCTTTTTACTATTCCAGAATGAATTGTCCACACAGGGAGCTATTAAAGCATACTTTATTCAGTATACAGTTATTTTGGGACAGGCAGTTTTTCTCAGAAAAACTTTTGAGATTTGCATGAAAGGTGAATCCTTGTTTTATATTCAAGAGAATGTAGCTTTTCACTACACAACTGAATTGTGTCATTTAACCATAACTTTTCTGAATGTTTGCAGTCTAGCCCTTTATATAGGTTCATAATTACAATTAAATAATTGATAAGGCCTTTCAGAAATGTAATAAAGCTTCTTTCCCTCACTTCCTTTAATAAACTTACTAAATAATACAGAATCTTCAATCTTCACAGATTCATAAAAAGAAATGGAAATTACACATTCAGGCTACATTAGAAGAATTTTAATCACTACCTTGTAGTTGTAGTTGTTTTCCCTACCTGAATGTTCCTGTCAGTGCAGGATGTGAAAACTGCTCTACATCAGTAAAGACTTGTTATCTTTGAAAACAGGTGACATCTACCAACTACAGCTGCTACAATAAAATCATTGACTTGAAATGAGCATCTGAACTAGAATTAGAACTTCTGTCCTTTCATAGCAGATCCTCAGCCTTTGTTGAAGGAAACTGTGTGAGAAAAAACAGAAATTGCATGTCTTTGAAAAAGAGAGAGGCATTTGCTGTACCTCTCTGGCAGAGATGTCTGCACTGGCCTGTAGGGAGGCAAACTGCTTCCTAATTCATGAAAAGATAGCAGTCTGGCTTTATAAGCTGTTAAGAGACAGTAAAGGGATAAAGGGGTTGAATAACCCTGAAAGTTCTACTCTTTCAGTCATGGCATGGTGCTTCTCATTGCATTTTATTCCTACCAGTAAAGATGAGGAATTAGTACTGGGTATGGGTGTTAGGATTTTAAAAGTATTTTTCCAGTATGTTAGAATATATTGGCATCATTTTCTTAAACACTATAAATCATACATAGTGATTTATGGAACAAATACATGTCTTACTAGTTAGTGTATTCCTGTAGTAAGAATATTTTTGTGGTTTTTTCCCCTTGAACAGGATGAAGAGAGTATTCCAGTAACATATCGAGAGTTACCCGAATACAAAGAACTGTTAGAGTTTAAAAAATTGAAGAAACAGAAACTCCAGCAGATGCATGCAGAAAGTGGGTTTGTGCAGCATGTGGGATTTAAGGTGAGTGCAAGACATGTTCTTCTGTTGCTCAGTGGAATGTAGAAGCTTTCCAAGAGAACGTGGTTTGAATTTCCTCAAAAGATTTTGTTTTATATGGCAAGTTTGGTTCCTTAGTTCTTGTTCACTGTGTCTGTTTTGCTTCATTTTCTTTAGGAAAAGCAGCCCACATAATTCACTCTTTCTGGTAGCTCAGCTTTCACTGAATGCTGATGTTATTTGGAAATTAATAAACATTCTGTCTTTTTCTCACCACATTATGAAAATATGAGAGCCTTGTTAAATCATGATAGAATTCCATTTGACACTACATTCTGTTTTGACAGTGATTCATAAACGGTAATTTTCTGATTATGAATTTGGAGTAATTTTGCTTCCACCTGAGGCCAAGGAAAGGACAGAGATTTTGGATAAGAGTAATAGATCAATAATTTTTGTTTGTTTTGTAGCAACTTCACAGTCTCATCAAGTGATAACTGACAGAGGTTGAAGCAGGGACATAAAACAATGTTTATGTAAAATCAAGAAAATAAATATTAAGTTAAACTGCTGTCCCAGTAACAACCAAGAAAGGGCCTTCTTGAAATCTGATTTCCTCATTTGCAAGGGATTTTGTGTGTAACTGTTAGAACAGGGTTTTTTTTAATGTTATGGAGATGGATTTATTTTCTAATACCCATTTACATAAGAATGCAAGGTTAGTTCGAGGTTCAGTTCAAATTGACTGTAAAATTAAGACAGCCTTGTCAGTTGGTTCTGACAGATTTAAGTTATTACACCACCAAGGTACTTTTTATTTTTGTTGGGTTTAGTTGGCATGGTGTGTTTGGCGTTTCATTTTGTGGGGATTTTTTAAATTAGCATTTTCTTCCCCCCAAATTTGAAACTTTAATTAGGCAGACCAGACTTAAACAAACTGTTTTTTCTATGTAAAATTATTCTGAGAAGTAAATTGGCATTACACAGCATCAAGCATTTGAAGTTTGAAAGTTTCTTTGCATTTGAGTTTGATTATATTATGCATTATAGTAAGCTGTGAAATCAGGTGATCATGGGCTGTTTTCCCTCAGGAAATTCAGTCTGTGGGCTGGACAGACCTCACCTAATAAGCAGCCATTGAGAGCAGTTTTGGTTCTGCACAGACTTTGGCCTCATTTACTACACATTATCCAACCTGTGCTTTGAATATTGAATTACTGAATCCCTCGTGGGCTTTTTATGGCTTTCACTGCTGTAATATCTGAGCAATTTGCAAATACTTCTTGTCTTCATTATGAAATGAAAGACACAGTATTATTTCTGTTTCACAGGGCAGAGGGGAGCTGGAGCACAAAAATTAAGGTCAAGGCTTTCCACTGTCTTGGTTCTCAAATTCAGATAACTGGAGCCAATTTTTCAGTTCTAGCATTATTCTGAACTTGATATTTTCAAAGAACAGCTCTTGGTATGCTTATTCCCTCATTACCAGCCCTCACACTCAGAAAGCCATCTGTGGAAGGGAGGGATGCAGCTGTGGCAGAGCTCTGTGTAAGGTGTTTGTAACCCTGTGAGTGCCTTAGTGGTGGCAGGAGCAGCTGCTGTGCAGTGGCTCTCACAGATGCTGAGAGAGAACTTCAGGTTCTGATAGCTGGAGAGAGGATGAGCTATGGGAGCACAGGCTTGTTTCCCACATTCGGTTTTCCTTTTCAGTCCTCTGCAGCACTCTTCATAGTTTAGATTTTTGAAAAGTTCTCCTTGCCTGCAAGTCCCATTTTCTTGGGTTTTTTGATCAATTATTTTTGCATTTCGGCCCCTCTTCTGTACCATTGTGAATTTTTCCGTCTAGTCTTTCATGTTTTGTTTTTACTTGGGTTATTTTCTCTTCATTCCACACTCCAGCACTTAGCTTTTGTGTTGTCTCTGACCTTCTTGGGATTAATTCTTGTCTTCTTGCTCAGTTTTAGTTCTAGACTTCTATTTCCTTCTCTGAACATGTTATTCCCCTTCCTTCCTGGCCATCTGGCTTTTAGTTCAGCCCACCCTTGATGTGTTACTGCATTCCCTGAGTGGGGAGATGCATCAGTGTGCCCTGCTCTCCCCTGATCTGCAGCCCCCCAGCAGCCCCCGGCAAGCTCTGCTGGTCTGCTCCCACTGCTTCTTCTGCCAGGGCAAGGCTGACGTTCCCTGCCTCTGGGCTTGTGTGAAACACCACGTTCCTGTGCTGTCACAGCAGCTCCTAGAGCCAGCCCAGGATAAGCAGTGTCTGCAGGCAGGGCTGGGCTGCTTGTCTTGAGCAGGATAGTGCCAAGATGGAGCATTTGGGGAGTGGGAAGCACGGCAAAAACTCGATGGATCCTCAGGGCTCGGGCGGGCCCCTCCTTGAGAACGAGGACTTTTTATCCAGGCACAGGTTGTGGCCCATGGTGAGAGAATTCAGCTGTGTGGGCTGGCAGTAACCCATGGACACAGAGACTTCCAGGTGGTGAACTGCTGTGCAGTTAGCAGTGCAGGTGCCCCCAGCTGCTGTTTTCTCAGTGCTCCTCCATCTGCTCCACAGTGCGATAACTGCGGGATTGAACCTATCCAGGGTGTGCGGTGGCACTGCCAAGACTGCCCTCAAGAAATGTCCTTGGATTTCTGTGATTCCTGTTCTGACTGGTGAGCAGCCTGTGCTTCTACTTGTTACTTGTCATTAGATTGAATCTCTCTACTGCATAATTGCTATGTAGGGTGGAAATCTTTGCTCCAGCATAGGACACACATCCTGTGTCGAGTAAAGTGGAAGATGGTTTAGCATCTCTTTGTGGGAGATACATTTTGCAAGCAGATTCTGGGTGTATAATTTCATTTTTAACACAGTGGACAGATAAGTTTGATATGGGTAAATAGAGGGGGGAATTAGACTTTATGAATGAACTGCTATCCAGTTTGGTATGAATCTGTTCATATGATCACTGTGTCTGAAAGTTAAAGATAAGGAAAATATTTGACTTTTAAACTGTTATCTTTTTCTTTCCCTTGCAGTCTGCATGAAACAGAGATTCATAAGGAGGATCACCAGTTAGAACCTATTTACAGAGCAGAGACATTTTTAGACAGAGACTACTGCATGTCCCAGGGCACCAGTTACAATTATCTTGACCCAAACTACTTTCCAGCAAATAGATGACATGGGAAGCAGATCCACCATCTTGGGTTGACTATCCTCTTTGAAAAATAACAATGGCACCATTGTTAATTCTGTGCACATTTTGGAAAGACTCTGCTTTCCCTGAAATGTCACTCACAGCATGACAGCTTCCTGGGTGTACTTGTCAAACTACAGCTTTGAGCTGTCATGGTTCTAGATCACTGAACAGCAGCTGAACATTCCTAGTGTGCAGAAGGTTTCACTGGGAGACTTTTCTTTCACCACATTAGTCACTTTTAGGTGGTGAATCTAAACAAAAGAAACACATACAAAAGGGTGAGCCAGAAATGAGAGCACACATTAAAGATAGAGTAAATTCCAAAGGCTTTGAAGAACTTGGTTATAATGAGATCCAGAGGAGATGAAGTATTTATATAAAAACAGTTTAGTAGCTTGCAGTTTTGTTGTGAAATAGTTTTCAGCACAGTAACTGACTTCTTTAGGCAAGGTTTTAACCAATGACAGTGTTTGCTTCTAGGCTGTACTCTAAAAATACTCACTGTCTCGGCGATGGTTGGCTACGGGCCTTTATTAAATCGGAGCTGCTTAATCATGTTGACCTTCAATTTTTAAAGTTTTTTTTTTAAAACCACGATGAACTCTATTTACCAACAGTGAAGCACTACAGGGGGCAACTGTGGCATTGCTTCCTTAACCAGCTCATGGTGTGTGAATGTTATAAAATTGTCACTCAGATATATTTTTTAAATGTAATGTTATATAAGATGATCATGTGATGTGTACAAAATATGGTGAAAAGTGCCAGTGCTAGTAACTGTGTAAAGTCTCTAATACTCAACATTAACTCCTTTAAAATAAAATACACAGCCTTCTGCCTCTGTATTTGGAGTTGTTAGTGCAACTCATCAAAGAAAACTGCCTAATATAAATCATATATATGGTAATAATTTTTCCTCTTTTGTAGTCTGCACAAGATCCATGAAAGATTGTATTTTTATTACTATTTAAACAGTGATTAAATTTAGCCTGAGCAGTGAGCAAGGGTTCACATGCATTCTTTTATACTGCTGGATTTTGTTGTGCATCATTTAAAACATTTTGTATGTTTCTTCTTATCTGTGTATACAGTATGTTCTTAAATAATGTTCAATTGTCAGGAGAACTGTGAGAAATAAACTATGTGGATACAGTCTGTTTATATATAGAATGCTTGCTGTGACTTCCTTTCTGTGTAGTTCTGACTCTTTAATCAAGGTGGAAAGCATTTACAGGACGTTTGGATCGCTCACCCAGCCCCGGCTCTCAGCCCCACCAGGGCCCGGGGCTGCTCTGCCCTGCTCAGCCCCCCCTGGCCTGGCAGGATTAGCATTCCAGTTCTCTCCTTCCTCACTCACAGACTTCTTAGTCAGATCACAGAAAATCCAGATTTTAGTAGTCTTGGTACAGTGTATACCATTGTCTGAGAAGCTTTGTAATTATTGTGACATATTTTACTTAATATATTTTTTATTGAAATGTATAGCTTGTGATTCAGAAACACTTGATTATTTTATAACTGTAATAGACTTCCAGTTGCTTTGAAACTAGAATACTCAGAGCAATTAGCTAGAAAACAAACGAATTTGACTTTAAAGGATGGCAATAAGAAGGATAATTGGCTGGCTGCACCTAGTAACTTAATTATAAATTGATCAGTATTAATTTTTGCAGTAACTTTAGGTGTAGCTATTTTTTGCTTCAGAAAAAAATATTTAGGCATTTAATCTCTTTAGAAAGTAATACAGTACAGTTACTAAAACACTGAGCAAGTATCATATGTAAACATATCTCACATATCTCGTATACTTAGATAAATTTAATAAACCTTTAAAAACACAACACAAAACTCACATGATGTATTTTAATTTTAATTGGAAAAGATACTGCTCTGAGAGGCTTTCTAAGACCATAAAAATATGCTTTCCACATCATGCATGGTCTTTATAGGAAACCAGAGTTGGTGAAGGTGGATTATCAGGAAGAGGATCTGTGGTAACATTCATTTTCTGTTTATATCCTGAAAAAATTATGGAAATAACATCAGAAGAGTAAATTAGAGAAAATACTCAGTCATCAGTTTAGAATAGCTTGGAAAGAAGAAAATAGCTTGGTTCCAAGGATGGAAGCCAAAGGATGATTTCAAGTCTGAATCACCCAAGAAGGAAGTGTCTTGGATAAGTCCTCTTTTATTGAATATGTATAAATATTAATGTTTCCCTATGCATGCATATACAGCTATTTCTCCTGCATACATTATGGATGTATGCAAATAGGTATCTAATGCACATACACCAAATCAAGCATGGGATTTTTTTGGTTTTTTCCACAGAAAAGACAGAAGAAGCAGAAAGAAAAATTAAACTGAAAGTGTATGGGTAAATAAGTTTTGTAATTCGATTTAAAAAAAACCCAACAAAATAGCAGCTGATTGTTGCCTTTGTTCCCATCCTGCACAAGTATGAGACTCCACCCTTTATAACTTCTGCTGTAATTAAATACCATAGGAGATACTCCAGAAAACGTACCCAGATGAATTTGCAACTCCACGGTAACTGCAGAGTCCTCTGCCTGCAGAAGCACCGGCTGCAGCCGCGGCCGCGGGAGTCAGGGCTCGGGGCCCTGGCTGGAGTGGAGAAGCACTTCCTTCCTAGAGCATCAGAGGTAAAATGTAGGCTGTAGAAGGACCCAGGGAAGAAGGAACATCCAGGATATGAAGGATAAGAACATACGTAAAACAGACCCTAAAAATAATTGAATTAGCATCTACAGGGCAAGTGCTAAGGAAGAAAAGGAAACAGAAGAATCTGCCCTGGTTGGAAAAAGGACATACTCTGTAAGCATGCTGATTTGAGCTATATTTTCAAGTCATGTACTGTGCTTTGAAAAGGATTAAACCCACATATACTGTAACAGAAATCATTACTCCTCATTTTTGTACATGTTTTATTTGTATTATGTCTTCATTACAAGAAAGGTAACTTTAAAAATGCAAATCTGCTGCATAAAGTACACCTTTGACAGTACAAGCAATCATGCAACCCACTTTCACTGTGACTTCATCCAGTAGTTCCAGTAAGAGGATGCAGTTACTTTACAGGAATGTCAAACAAGCTTTTATTTAGCTGTCAGTATACCAAAGAAACTCCACAATATTTTAGTTAACAGAAATACGAGAGGACTTTGTTACAGACTCTTTTGCAGATTACAGATAAATGGCTTACTAAAGGTGCAAGCAACATGAATCAAATAATCCCTGACATTTTCCTTTTTGTTTTTGGTTTCCCACCCCACCACACCCCCCCCCAAGTTTTGGTGATGCCAGTACAAGACAACAGATGATGATCTGAATTTTGCATTTGAAATACTTCCAAAGTGTAATTTAAAGATGACATGAGATATTCTGGCTCATAACCAACTTTACATAGAGACTTTAATAGCTATAGCACAACTGCTGTTAATGTGGATGGTTACTGGCTTGCACATTTAACTACACAATACAATCATCATTCTCAGCTCACAAAACTGGGAAATCAGTTACAAAATCATAACATTCCCAGCAGAGGACAAGACAGTCTCAAAAATGGTGTCTGCTCCCTAGTAATGGATTGACAGACTTCCACAACGTTCAACTGTATCTTCAATTAATTTTTCTCCTTGAAACAGTGTTCTGGGGATGTGTGGAAAGTTTTATTTTAACTTCCAGCCTGACGAATTCCCGCTCTCTTAGAGCTGCGTGTTACAGAGAACAGGTTTTAGTCACTGAAGCCCAAGAACAAGCTAAGTGACACCACAATAATTAATACTGTTAATTAAAAAAATAATAACCAATGGGAAACTTGTATGCAATAACCCTAATGTCAGTCTGCTGGAGAGTGACTGGGGTGGGTGGAGAGCTCCCTGCTGGCCAGGCACTGTCCCATTTCCCATGGAATGTGTGTGTGACCAGGAAATACAAACCAGCCCTGCTGCTCACCTCACTGCTTTTAACCCGTGAAGAGCAAACACCCAAGAAAACAAAATACAGTTCTTAGAGTGGGGTCAGCATACAGACCACTTTCTGTTGAGTGTACTGTCAGAACAAGGATTTCATCTAGAGTAACACACCACATGCACAAGTTCCAGATACCTCTCAAGAAAGCAGCACTGCTTTGACCAGCAAATCATGGCTGTGGGGTGCATGTGGGTGAGGCTGTGTACACTCCATTACACACCATTACTGCATTTCTGGTGGAAAAGAAAATGCTGCCTCTTCCTTTTTCAGAAAAGAGTCAATTGTCTTGCAGATTTCCAGGAAAACATCCTCTTGTGTTCCTTCTGCATCAACCTGTGAAGCAGGAAAAAAAACAATTTAAGTTACAAACAATTAGCTCAGAATCTAAACACTGGCACAAAAATCTGGTATAATATAAAATTACAATTGTTCTGCTTCATGGCAGAAGCATTCTAATGTAGAGGAGCAGCTTCAATAAACCAGATTATTCATTTTGTTTCCACAGATTTATGTAAGAAGGTTCTGCAGGCTCCATTGTCTGTGGCAAAGCACATTAGTCAAGTGAGAGAGCTTTAAGTACTCGTGTTTTAATGTTACACCTTTGATACAGAACAGTTGCCAAGGGCTCTTTGCCCATCACTCCAACCTGTCAGGGTCCTTCTGAAGGGCCCTGGGTTTTGGCCACTCCACACTGCATTTGTATTTGGAAACTTGGTGAACTGGGTCTGGTTTTATGAGATCTTTTGCCCCTGTCTTTTATAAGGACGCAGCTTTTGTGGTATAAGAACTCAGCTTTCATTGAAGCAATTTTTTTCTTTAACACTCCAAAGATTCAGTTTTCTGATCAAGCTGTTTTTCATGACTGTACTTCACAAAAATAAGACCAATTTATTTTCCTGTGCTGAAGATGAGAGGGCTGCATTTCAGTAGAGAGGAATGGCATTTGCAGCCAGTAATACTTGTCTGTGTTCCCTGGGAAATGTGAGGCAGAACAGAGCTGTTCTGAGCAATGAGTTTCATGTCCCTCCCATGCTGTGTCGCTTGAGGAAGGAGAGCTGTCTTTTGCCCGTACAGCAGTGACAGAAGCAGCTTTCACACTGGCTGTGTACACCAGGCAGGTGTTTCTGCTGATTATCCCTTTCCTCAAGGCCTGCTGAGAGCTTTGGCCTTTACACAAAAGCAAGATTCTTCTCTTCTTCTTCATGCTTAGTCTCTCATGCATGCATGACATGAAGTTTGCACAAGATTAAATGGACCCATGACAACTTTGTCAAATGATCTTTTTCTGAACTGCTGCATTTTCATCCCCAAGTTGCTGAATAGAAAGCCAGACAATTGTGGTGTCTGAAGGGGACATCCCTGCCCATAATACTTTCTGCCATCTCTTTGGTCTGCAGGAGAATTAAAGGAGTTTCATTCAAATAAACGTATTTTTAAATAGGCCAAGAAGATCTGCTCAGATAGGGTGTTGTCTTGCAGCCAGCTCCTGTACAGCTGACTGCACTCCATGTACATCTAAGTCCCTTGGTGCTGTCTTGTGTGGGAGGCAGCAGCTGCTCCTTGCCGAGCTCCAGCAGGGACTGCAGGCTCTCCATAGCCCGGTTTCTCTCTCGGTGGCACCCGCAGATGCTGCGAGGCTCGGTCCCCACCTCCTGCTGCTGGCAGTGCTGGCACATCCCCCCAGCCTGTTCCACCCCCAGAGCTCCAGCCTGGGCTCCCAGCCTGGGCAGCCCTTAGGGAGCCACGCCTGGCCGGGCCCAGGCCCCCTGCAAGGATGTGTGACAGTGTGAGCTGACTCCCCTCGGGGCCCTGGGCAGCCCCACGGTTCCCTTGGCTCCATCACTGCCCTTCACTGCTCCGCTCCTGCTGCTGCCTTTTGCAGAGGTGGGCACGTGCTGGAGCCCCAGAAAGGGCAGCTCTTTCAGAAGGAGTGGGGGGTACCTCCTAGCAGCAAAGAGAAAACAGGAGTGGTGAACCATTCTGGGCCAAATGTCCACCTTCTCCAGTTAAAACAAAACCAGCAGCTCCCATCTCAGCTGCTGCAGAACACCTTGTTTGGCCTGTCTCAACTGCCAAGACAACTCTTTTCATAGGGCTGTCCCACAGGAAATACACTGCAGGCAGGGTGAAGGCCACATTTCAAAGCTCTCATCTTAATGTGTGTCTTTATTATCTCTTTCCATCATAAATACTTCTGCACTAAGTGATCCAACCTTACCAGCACAGCTGATTGCCACTGGCTTTTTGGTGACCTCTTTAGAACTGGGACTGGTACTCAGGTCTGGATCTAGGAAGTTGTGATGAAGAATTAGTTCTGTAAGCAGGGAAACTGCTGCCCTTTACGATGGGCTGGAACGCTGACTTCCCACCAGTAGTAATAAAATATGGATGGGCCTGACTAATGACAGCCCCAGTGCTTCCCATGCTGGCCTCCTAAATAACAAAGGCCCAATTCATAAAACTAACTTAGCATCATGGCACAAAACTAACTTAATGTGCCAATAATTCACATCTAGTGCCACTGTAATTCAAGGACACTCTCAGCAGCTCCAGAAAAAAAAAGTGTATTTCTCTTTCTCAGAATATAACAAACCTCATAAATTAGCCCTGTTTTCAAGGCTATTTAAAGCTGGTTTCTCATAAAACAAGATCCATATACAGCTTTCCACAGTTTTTAAAATGCAGCTATGGCTTTTGGTAACTTCAAATACAGAGAAATTTAATGAGCTCATATGAAAAATTACTGGAGTAACCATCCCTATAGTACAATGCTGCTCCTACTGTCATTAAAATCAACCAATTAACTTTTCTGCCAACAAGTCTCCATTTGTTGTAGATTTTGAAATTCAGAACCCTAAACATATACTGCCACTGAGAAGAACCTGACTGAGTGTAGAGAGGATGGCTGAGGACAGACTCTGGAATAAACTCAGTAGTTAGCAGCTTCTTACTGAAGGTCAGTCAAGTTCAGCTGTGTTGCCACTAACATTTCTGTCTTTGTCATTAGAGTGTGTTACAAAATCTCTCTGAGACTGGGCAGTACCTGGTTCTCAGAGCAATGGATCAAGCAGTCTGAAAATGCACTGAAAACACACTGCCCTGAGACCCATTCACATTAGGCATGAATTTTCTGCTGTTTATCCATGATCCCCTGCTAATGTTTCTGACGTCTCTTTCTAGACCAGTGTCTCATCTAATGGGCCACAAAGCACCAAGGAGGGAATAGAGAATCACTTGTTCTTTTGTTCCCCACACCCTTATCTATCAGGGTTAATGGGTCTCTGAGAACCTTTCAAAAGATGGAAATAAACCACATAACTGCTCTCACTATTACCCTTGATTGCCCCTTCTGGAAAGGGGGCACTTGCCCCTCCCCACACACACTTATAATGGGATCAGCAAGGGAAGGCTCACAAGTTTCCACTTGTGAGGGTGGGAGACTGGGAGAGGGTGGATGCTCACGTGTTCTTTCATAATGGTTACGGAAAATGGGACTTCAAGTGATTCTAGAAAGAAATAGAACAACGCTGAGGAAAAGAATCATGAAAATAAGCAGAGAGAAATGAATTTCTGTTGGACTTTGTAGCTTTCATAGCATGTGATCTGAAATGGTCAAAGTTTGTGGACACCCTTAACCCTCTGCTCTGGCCTGCTTAGCTTATTTGCTATACTCATGCCCTTTTCCTCAGGTGACATTGAATAAGGAACTTGTATTTAAGACACCTACCAGGTGTCTTATGTTAGCTAGGTAGGATCAGGGCTGTCTTGCTTGACTACCAATGCATTGCTCTTCTCTTTTACTTACTACCCTCCTACATCCTGTCACTTCAAAAAAGCTTTAAAGGATGAGTCAGATATTAAAAACAATCTCTTTTTTCCCCCCTTTCTTCTCAGTTGACAGAGGGCCATATATTCAAAGAGATTTACATTTAGCCATGTCAAAACACGAGTAGGTGTCTACTAAATTTTCAGATGCACTTTTCTGTCCAGCTGCCTTGGAACTCACTGAGAAATGGATTTAAAACAGTATCTACCTGTTTACTACTACTACTATAATGCATTTTGTTTCATTTAATTTAATGTCATTTATCTGATGCACCTGATTTCCACAGAACCAGGCAGCTTACAGGCAGTGGTTTTGGGAGTAGCACTTCCAGCCGTTGCATTTCCAGTACAAGGTCTTTACTGAAAAGCAGCCACTACTTAGCAGCAGGTGGGTGTTCTGTAACTGACTATGAAAGAAATTATGGCATATTAAACTAAATCCCCAAAACATGATTTAAAAAAAAGTTAATTGAAAAATTTCTGACTTATTAGTCACAAGTACTTTACCTTCCAGAGCACAATTTAGAAACTTAATGCCTCAGCAGAAAAAGGAAGACACTGTTGCCTCTGCCCTTCATTCTTCAGTCAGTTCATCTTCCCTTGCAAATATGTACACAGTTCTTCATCTCAGCAGAGTGTCTGGAAGGATTGCTATTATTTATTCCTGTCAGGTTCACAGGTATTTCATCTGCACCCACAGCCTTCACCCTCTGTCCATGCCTCAAGCCTCCACTGCTGAGCAGAAACACGAAGAGGTAATCTTGGCCAAAGGGAAATTTCCAACACAGTCCTGATCTTTTGTCAGCTTCACCAGGTCACTGTTGCTGTTCAGTGGTCAGCAGAATGGAAAAATGTTCCAGTTCCACATACCATATTAGTTAGTTATGAATGCACCTATGCACAATAACTCCAGGCTGGGGAAGGTTGTAACATCCTCGAGGATTACAGTGGGAATGCTGCTACAGCCATATACCTTTGTTTGTTCTGTGCAAGTAAAGCCAGGAGAGAATTCCCAATGAGTGCAGAGGAAGCCAGGCCAGAGCTGAGTTTTTGTCTGCACTGTGTTTGTCAGGCTCCATCCAAGCGTGCCTCAACGCCTGTTCCACTGCACAGAGTAAGAAAGCTCATTTGACCCTGTACTCTCAGCACACCTTGATGTGGTGTGACAGAGCAGTTCCTCCTCTGCTCAGTGCTCAGCCAGATTCTAATTCCCACACCAGACCTTTTGCTGGCCTTCTGCCCAGGACTGGATTTTACATTCGCATATTTAATCAGCCTGTTTGAGGACTGAAAACCTTTGGAGTGGATAGGACAAGTTAAAGACATTCCACTGCTGTCATGTGCTGTTCCCAGTCTGTGGAAAATTTGTCCACCCTAAATACACTTAAACTGGAGAAATTAAATTACACCAGTATGCCAACCCCATGTTCTTGTTAAACAAGTCTATTTCTGATTTTCTCTTCTATGGCCAGGTGGGGTTGGGTGCTACAGCCAAGTCCTATAAAACATGATCACTTAAACAAGTAATACCTAGAATTCAGTGGTCCTTAGCCACACTGCAGTAAGCTGGCAGGAAAAGGTTAATGCTGAATCTTCATGGAAGTCAGTGGGATTTAGTCTCTAATATTCCTCTAGAATCTCAACACCCACTCCTCTGCAAGCCTAAGAAAGTGCATTGCTGCAGTCTCAGGGGACATAAAGCTCACGTGGGCCTTTCACTGAAGAGCTTGAAAGCCCAAACCTAGGCAGGAATCAAAGACTCTTTTAGACCCTTCTTCTCTTCCTCTCTTAAAACAGCTTCTCTTCAGATGCTTTGGCCATTGCCTACCCCGGGATCACAGACTGGTCTGGATCTCCAAAAAGCACCTTCAGGAAGGCATCACTTCCCTGGAGCTATTGGATCCCGCCAGCTTTGCCAAAGAAAAAGAGTGCACAAGCCTCTGATCTGTAGTTATGTGGAGGTCCATGACTGATTTAAAATAAATCCATGAATGTAGATGAGAATTTAAGAGGTCTTTAAATCAACACTGGTAAATTAACTTTGGTGTCTTTGTCTGAAATTAATAGGAAACACACACAGAGTTCTTTCAGGAAACTTATTTATAGTTATAGAATTATAGAGGCAGCAGCATCTCCATGGGAGCATGAACATCTTCAGCCAGCACTGGTCAGTGCTGGAGAGTGATAAACTCACTTAGGAATGAACAAATCCCCAATACTGAAAATAGGTGATTTAATTAAAATGGGCAAGAAAAATATTGAACATGTTAGACTCCCTCTAGGTAAAGTCTCAGTCTTCTGTATGTGTATATGATATTACAAATTTAAAAAAAAGACTATTTTAGCCTAGCCTGCACCCAAAAAAAAAAAAGTTATTATTGTTAGCTTTTCTGCTTTCCACCTGAATTTCCTTTCATCATTCAGAGAACACCCAGTGGCTGCTAATATTAGTGCTTGGCTGTCTGTAAAATTTGTTGCTATAAAAAAGAAACTAAGCCCATGTCCTGGGAATTGCAAACTTCCCCTTGACTCTCTGCTTTCTTCAACACATGTAGTTTAAACATATCCACCATTAGAACAGTTTCAAAGGACATTTTCCATGTTTATAAAACTGATTTTACAGAGCCTTCTTACCCAATGGCTCCACCTGGAAGATGGATGTCTGGTAAACACTGCATTCACCAGGAGAAGTTCAGACAATGTACAGACATTGTAAGAAAAGCAGTGTAGGCACTGTTCAAGCAAAGCACAGGTACTTCCTAACATGCAAACATACAAAGGCAGCTTCCCCAAAACTAATGGTAAGAGTACAAATCACACATCCAGCTCTGACCCAGATTAGGCACATTCCCTAAGAAGCCAATGAACTACCAGCTTTCAAGAAAAGACTGCATGTTTTGCCATTACATGGGAGATGGAGCAGGAACTTGCAGCAGAAGCAGTAAGGAAGGGCAAGGAAAGTCCATGTCAAGTGAAATGAGGCAGACCAGGGATGCAAAATCTGTGTGAAAGTATTAAGTGCAGTTTCAGTCTCTTTGGGGCTGTCACTTCCCTGATGCTTCAAAAAGGGAAAGACTGTGATAGGCACAGCTCCCTGGAAAAGAATATTGAGACAGCTCTGTTTTCCTTTGCATTGTGCTGTGTTGGTGTATTGTGTATTGTACTGAATTCTTAATCAGGCACATCCTTGCAATTTTGGCAAGAGAGCTCCTCAAAGAAAAAACAAATAAACCACAAATCGTTTGTAAGCCTGAAGATGAAAAGGAAGCAGGAATTTTTTTCTGCCACTTAGACTTTGTCTTATGTGCACTTATTGTTGAGGCTGGGAAAGGCCACAAATCAGGACTCTTCCTCTGAGTATCATTTGTCTCAGCATTATGTCATTTACCCTGTTCTCAGGTCAGGATAGTGGTGCATAAATTAGCTGCATGTTTCTCTTTTGGGAACTTTGCAAAGGAGAAAGGTTTGGGGCATGTGATTTGCATGTTTGCTTCAGCCTCTAGAAAAAGTAGATCCCATTATATTTCCAGAAACTCTTATTGGGTTCTTTGTCTTTTAGGACAAGACAGAGCAGCAGGACTAGATCTTTCTGTACCTGAACTAAGGGACAGTTTGCCATGACAGAGCAGAGAAATAAAGAAAAAAAAAACAAACAAAATCCTATGTAAATGAGTCTACAAATGTGCCAGCCAAGTGTGCTGATGGAATTTTTCTTGCTTCTCTGTAAAGTATTGATTATAGAAAAAAAAAAGCTTTAAATATCACATCCTGAGCAGGTGTAAACTGAGATCATTCACTGAAATAAACATAACTATGTTATTTATTCCAGCAAAAAGATCTTGTATGCAGGTGTGTTTTATTTCAGGATATACACTGTCAGTTTTGAAAATTTTACTAAAGAGCTTTGGATTAACACAATCTTTCATCCTAAATTTGAAAGCCCTTACAGAGTAACAAATCCTAATACTTAAAGAAAAGCTTTCCAGAATTTATGTTTTATAAGAGATTCTATACAGATGAGATTGATTCAGGATATCTTCTCAGACTAAGGATAAATCTGTGATTTTATTCTTTCAAATTGTACTGTGGAACTCAGAAGTTTGCAGAAGTTGCAAACAAACCAGGGAATTGTATAATGAGAACAACTGGAAAGTGTGGGAACAGTTCATAAACGATGTCATGTGAGTGTTTTCCAACTACTGCTCATATAATTGAAGTAAAAAGCAATAATTTTATTTAAAAGGTCAAGTAATTTACCTTGCATAACTGTGTCTTGCTTTCATAGTATGCAATCAGAGGGTTTGATGCTTGGTAGTAGCTTTCAATTCTTTCCTCAGTGGTTTCAGTGTTCTCAGAGCTCTGACTGCTCTGACTCCTCATCAGAAGGCGGCTGCTCATGGTTTCTGCAGAGCAGTCCAGGCAGAGCACGAGCTTTGGCTCCCCAATCTAGAGACAAAGGAAAACAACAAACAGTCAAAGTACTGGCCCAGTAAAACAGATCTCGTTAGGATAATACCAAAACAGTCATCAAGGAATTTATTAGCAAATAGTATTTGTCTGTGCAGAAATTATGCTTATTAACAAACCTCTCATTGCAGCAGCACTCAGAGATGCCAGCATTGAAGAGCAAGGCTGTGCTTGCCTGGGCTCTACACAGAGAGACAGAGAAAGGATCTGACAAATTCTGGCTGCTTGGACTGCAGAGTGTCAGTTCATTATTTGCTTGATGCAAACAGTACAGGACTTATGGAATACTTGGCTCAGTTATATTTGTAGCCTTTTCTTTGTTCAATGTGTGAAAAGGCAGTGTAAACTATAGCCTAGCATTTCAAGATGCAGGAGCAGGAAATGTCCACATAAAAGTGTGCCCACTTGAGATGGAAATGAGCAACACCAGACAGGATCAGGGACACCATCACATATTCACAGGAATATATCCTGTGAATTTCTTTATGTCATGCAGTATTTTATGTCCTTGTTTGCAGTGTACCCACATCACTACTACCCATGGTGAAAAGGAAGGATGTGCTACATTTCTCTGCATTTTCAAATTGGCAAGTAATTTCCAAATTCTATGAGAAGCTGATCATTTGATGCTGTTTGGCTAGTGCCAAACTAGTCATGAGGGAGGGTCTGTCCTTTTCTATAATAAAAATAAATACAGATTTATTAATTTTTACTCTTAGGCCTGGAAAAGATCATAAATAATTGTCTCTCTCTACATTTGATCATAGACATTGCAGTACTTTATGGGAAAAAAAAAGAAATGGCAAGAAAGAGCAAGATGTTCTTTATGGTATTTCAGAAGAGAGCCAAAAGTTCTAAACACAAATCCTCATCATTCTTTCCCTGAAACACTGAAAAATATGTGTGTCATTTAGCATAAACCTTGGAATGTACTGTCATGCACCCTGCTCAGGCACAGTACTCTCTGACACAAGATTTTGTATGGGAAAAACTGCTGGGCTGAGTCCAAAGGGATAAACTCCACTGTCTCAAGCAAAATAAAGGTGTTATGGGATCAGTGGGGAAAAAAAGTTAATTTTTCCATGCAGTTATGTATTTAATCCTTCAGTGACACTCTCAATCTTTTTCTCATTCCTTCCCTTTCCAGCAGGGATCTGGAGAACATTCTTTAGGAAAAAGTGGTAAGTCTTGGGAAAAGATGACTGCTCCTCATACTAGTGACCATTACAAAATTATATTTTTACCATGACTACAACAAAGAAAGTCTAAATGACCAATATATGGAAATTGTCATTGTTATCTTTGTTGGCAGCCCTTAAAGGAAGAAATATTCTAAAGGTAAATATTTCATGTCAGGCCTTCTGCATTTGACTGAGGATGTCTGGATTGTGTTGATCTTTCTACTACCCTTAATGACTTTCTAAGAGAAGCTGAAGCCAAGGGATTATGTTGGACAGTTCAATGACTTTTATCTACCTGTTTTTTCCACACAGAAAACATTAATGCTATTAGCTGTAGCAGCACTGGGTTTGGGGATTAAAAAAGCCAACAAGGCAGTTTTAATAGTGCAAGAGACATAGAGAAGCTTTTAAATTATGTGGGCTTAATCAATGATTTAAACAAATGCCCTTTTTGTTTAACTGTATTAGGATGGTGAGAAGTTATTTCCTCCCAATTTACATGAGGAATTCCACAGTCTGTTCTAAATTACAATAGAATAAATGGGAAATAGTTCCTTTCCTCAGTTATACTCATGTCATTACCTTACAACGAGGATTTGAGGGAGTCTACTGACTGACAGGATCAGATAATAGTATCTTCCTTGATAGATTCAGTCTGGTTTTCTTTTGAAAAATTTACCTGGTTTTCTTAAAAGTTTCAGTATTTCTATCTGGAATTCAAAACATTACAGAAATATCTTTCTTCCAAACTAAAACCCACAAAAAGTGAAAGTAATTTCCTCATCAGATATTACAGCAATTTTTGCTACTTTTTTTAAAATTTCTATTTTCCTGACACAATTTAGCTTAAATAATACATACAAAACAAATCTAATGTTTTGGATCCTTACTCAGATTTACTGGGTATTTCCCACCTGGTGCTGTGGAATATATAAATTAATAATATTTTCTCACCTTGCAGAAAGACAGAGGAGGGAACAGAGAGAGGGAGGGAGGGAGGGAGGAAGGGAACATAATTCTTTAGAATTATGGCTGGGTAAAAGTATAATTGTATCATAGTAGGGAATTGGGCAAAACTGGCTGGAGAATAAGTTGTTTCTACATAGTTCAATCTGTTTATGAATCAAAGCTATCAAGCTTTGAAATATAAGAATTATTCTTGATGTCTTTGAAATAGAACAGGTCTTTGTTAACAATTATAAAGCTTTTTACATATCATGTAGATATATAGCATTATTCATCTGTACTTTGCTGCCATTAATTAATAAGGCCTGATGTGCACCTCTTTTCAATTACAATCTAAGAACTTCTCATCATCCTTTGGAAAGAACTGCAAAGCATTATCTCAAAAAAGACTAATTTAAAAAAACTTCAGTCTTATTGAGCAGCTCACACCCAGCCAAGCTCACCCTGCAAAAAGTGGATACCAAGGCACAACAGCAGGTCCAAAATGTTTACTTGAGGTCCTTATCTTTTACTCCAAATGCAGTTCAGGACTGCAGGATTTTTTTTTGCTTTCAGGGAACTTCAAGGAGCTCTGCTTCAGCACTGGATGCATTAAGACTTTTTTGCCTGGCAATACCTCAGTCCAGGACACTCTAATCTCAAAATGCCACTTCATAACATAGACCAGTGTCCAGAGGAAATGAACATGTAGGTCTGCCAGAGAAACAGCACTGTTGAAATACTTCCTCCTTAGACACAAAATGAAAGAAATCTCCAACATCTTTTTAATAGTCTACAGCATTTTTATTAAAGGGACTAATAAGTCAACATTTCTATGAATGGCTTCTATAGCAAATCCCATTTCTCATTATTTTGTCTGGCTTCTGATGCCTAAATCATGCTAGGTTTTTATGGTAATCAACTAAATACAGGAGCTAAAGTGGTGAGAAAACAGGGGATTCATTAAAGTTTTATTACCTTACAAATTTATTTAGGACATTTGTGGAGTGTAAAATGATGTAACATATACTAACTATTATCCCTAATTCACCACTTCTTTTCTCCTAAACCCTGGCAGATTCATTCATAGGCTCAGAGTGTTTTCTGCAGACTGAGAAATGTACGGCTGAGAGTTCTCACTCGGTCTTAGCACATACTGAGGAAATCGATAACTCTCGGAACTGCCACGCAGGCACTTGCAGAACGCTCTTTTTATGGCTGTGCCACCTGTTACTCATCACAAAAATTAAATCTGTGTTTGGCTGTTTCAAGTGGGAGCAAGCTTTTGCAGAGCTGGCTTACTGGTAATAAATATTAACTGTGAAGATATGTACTTTTATGAACCTACATCAGACAGTGCTTGATCAGATTATCATAAGAAGTACAACACTATCCATTAGAACCAGAAAACTGGTCCTAAAATTATGTTTTCCACTAAAACTGAGTTGTTCCTAGTTTACATTTAATTTAGGCAAAATTAGGCTTGACTTCTCCTTGTATTCTAGAGTCTGTGTAGGTAAGGGCAAAAGATAGATTTGCTATACTGATGAGGTGCCAAAATTTCAGTGATCAGCAGCACAGCTCTACTGGATTGGCTTTTTACATGTCCCTGCTGCAATCAGCTGAACAGAGGGACCCAAGCAGCAGCAGAATCACAACAGGAGTTATAACAGCAGTACATCTCTGGTCACCTTGCTCTCAAACTCCTCTGCATCTTTCAGCTCTTGGGGATACCCATCGATCAGGAATCCTTTTGAGTCCCCTAGCTTGGAAACCATGGCTTCCTTCAGTAGCTCTAGGACAATACCCTGTATAGGAAAGAGAGGGAATTAGTTGGTTAATTAACAAGAAAGACTGATACCTTTGTTTGCTACACTGACTTTAGTCCTACACCCTTGCAAACGGCCCTGCTTGGCTATAAGTAGGTCCTGTGAATGCAGGGGTTTTTCTTGTCCTGCAGGTAGCAGGGCACCCTACTTTTATTCTCTCAGGATCAGCAATGCCACACAAATCTAGTGCTGCTATCCATCCAAGATTTCCCAAAGTACCCTCTAGACAGCTCAGAATATTTCATAGTTTCAAAATTAATGTTAATACCCGTGAAACTCTGGAGTACTGCTGCAGCATTTGCCAATCTGATTGCATTTTGCTATGTCACTGGTATAATTATATTACACGGGAAGTGACCCCATCTGACCAAACACACTGAAGAGCAAAGCAACCAAAATCAAGCCTGAGCACAGCTTTTAGTTTCCCCTGAGCAGCATTTCCCAGTATCTTTCATTAACAAACACATCCTCTGACCTGGCTGCAGTTGCTGAAGACCCACCAGGAGTTGGGACTGTGGATCTGCCATATAAAAGTCAGGTCCAGCTGAGAACAACACCCTCTGCCTTCACAATCTCCATTAAGCTGCAGTCCAGCTACTCTGGGATGTCAGCCAGCTCTGCAGGGAACTGCTGCAGGTATTGTAATTTAAAATAGCTGCCAGCAGCACCAGCTCTGAATCTGAAATGTAATGCTATAAAAAGGACATAAAGTTTCTGTTTCCTGTACTTACACTTACACTTAGCAATGCATCTGTCTCACTGTATTTCGTGTCTAATTTATTGCCTATGTGAAACATATAGAAATACTGGCACTGAATGGGGAAACAAGTGCCATGAATTTGGCAATGAGGAAATGCCTCCCTGAGGTTACAGATTAATTTTACTGAAATGGGAATCATCAGCTCCAGTATCTATTTCCACTGTTTTAGACAATGTACCTACTACTGCCTTTTTTAACCATTAGGACCCCAAATAAAACCATCACTCACGCCAGGCACAGGTTCACCACATTCCACGATGTCCTTGATCAATTTACTTCTCTCTGATAATGATGACAACTCATTCTGGAGAAGGTCACTAGTGCACAGATGAGTAAATCCGTATTTCTTGGCTAACTGTTCACACTGGCTACCTTTGCCAGAGCCAGGGCCACCTTTGTGGGGGAACAAATAACTAGAATGAGAAAATAATAAAAATCTTCCAATTCTCAAACTATAGCCACCACGAAAAATGGGAGGAAACAGATGACACTGACTATTTTGCAATTTTGTTGCTGTTGTTGTTGTAGAGACACTCTCTACAGTAGAACCAGTCATAAACTGCCCTTCTGATACAGCTACACTGCTGACTCAAAAATGTGTATTGAGGTTGAAGGGGCCACAACAGTGTGAAATCTCTCACAGAAGAGAACCTGTTCCTAAACCACCATTAGCATGTTAAGGAAAAATGTGAAACAGCCTGTGGAAAAGGGTATTTGACTCGGTACATGTTCAGTTTGACAGCTGCAACAAACAGGAGCAAAGCAATGTTCGTTGCACCACTGTGAGGGCAATAACGAGTTCCCCCTGCAGCTGGCCCCATTCTGCCCCCAGAGCTGTGGGGACAGGAGGGGAAGGGCAATAACCCAGGGGAAGGCTGTGGGTGCCCTCCTGGCAGCAATGGCACCTCGAAGCCCCCGCTTCCTCTGGGGCTCCTCCTCAGGGCCCCAAGCTCTGCCTGTGCAGGTGCAGGCGCTGCCCTGTCCCAGCTCCGCCACGGCGGCGGCCGCTGCTCCCTCCGCTCCACGGCCCGCGGCACGGGAAGCCAAAGGCCTCTTCAGGCTCCTGCTGGGGCATTGCAGCCACCCCGCCTGGCGGGACAGGACAGCCATGGAAGCTGCTGGAAGCCGCTGGAAGCCTCTGGAAGCCTCTGGAAGCTGCTGGAAGCCTCTGGAAGCCTCTGGAAGCCGCTGGAAGCCGCTGGCCGGGTGTCCCACGCGGGGACTTGCGGAGCTGAGGGGAGGCCCCGCGGCGCCATGGCGGTGCCAGGCCGTGGGGGCGGGAAGGCAAATCGCTGCTGGGAATCTGTGGAGAAAAATCTCACTGCGTGCAGGAGCAATTTCGCAGCCTTTGATGGATCTATTCAGAAGATCTGCTGCAGCAGGAGGTAATTATAGCCTTGGAGGGAGACAATGCTCAAACTCTTTTCAGTAAAGTTTTTTCAGCAGGTGACCTGGGTTATTTATCAGCTGTTGGGACTTGCAGGTAGGGTGACACAACTCTCCTATGTGCATTTAAGATGCTAAAAAATACATGGCTTTCGTGTTTGCTTATCTTTCCACAAACAAATATAGGAATAACATGTTCACAGTAGAGCAAATTTAGCACCTTCTCTGCCTCACTTGAACTTTCTTCTAACTTTTGCATTCAATGTAACAAATAATTGCTCTGAGCATATAATTTTCAGCGAAATTACAGTAGTGTAGCTGAGACAAAAAATTGGGTCATAAAGGAGTAGCATCAAAGGAAAGGGTTTGTCTTCTGTGATCTGCAGTCTTTTGCTTCAGTTTCACAAGAAGAATTACCAGCCTGTGGTGTGAGAATCGCACCTGTGCTACAATTTTTCTAGAACTATCTTTGTTGCAGGCTTATCTTCTGGCCAATGTGGCTTGCACATTGTTTTTCTATTGCTATAACATGAAGAACATTATTGTTTTGTAAAAACAACAGTTGAAAGAAAACAAGGAAAAAATAGGAGTGGCTACAAAGAAACAGACGTAGAGAAATTGCAGGCAAATTACTTGTAATGAGTCCCTTAAATATCTGAGGGGCAATTAATTGTATTTCTGGCCTGGGTTTTTTAGATCAGTAAGTTTGTTTACACATTCTGTCTCCTGGCCATGAATACGCTAACAGTGCAGTAATTTAATGCTATGTATTTGGTGTATATATACAGTATTAAAAAACCCCAGCTATAAAGATTATTGTGTTCTTTTTCTTATATAACTGTTTCTCTTCTGAATGCAGAACCCAACAAGAAATTTCGTAATATCTCCTCATGTACAAAATAAACTAGATCTCTTTTTAGAAATAACAATACAAAGACATTTTCCTTTTTTTAGCAGGTATTCAGAAAATGTTATGTGATTCTAATACTTTTGTGTGTTAGTATTTTAAAAGAGAACACTGTCATAACGGCACAAAATGCAGGGCATACAATATAATAAGTGTGCCTCCAAAACATTAATTAAAATAGCCATTTTTTTTAAATAGAAGAATTCAAACAAAGCAGAGCTGAGCTCTTTAAAGAGTAAAAGACCATTTTTGATTAAGTTCTGTGCTAAAAATGGTAGTTTTTATGGCCACTGGTATTAATTTAGATTCATTTGATGAGTAGCAAAGCATCCTAGTGCTTGACAAATGCATACAACCCACTTTATCAAGTCTTGTGCTTTCTTATCCATGAATGAGACCAGAGTTCTTGCTTGGCATGATCTGAGGAGAGACTGAATTCCCCAGGAAATTCAGCATTGAGGGCTGAGCACAACTTGGCCTTTACACCAGTATTAATTTGCATGTCTGAAATTAAAGTATTATCTTGTCTCCCTCTGAAGTTCTCTAATGTGACTGAAATAGAGCTATTCAGGTGGGAAAGGGTGTGAAAGTGCATTTTCTTACTAATTAGGTGTTTCCTACTTGCTCAGAGTATATACTTAAAAGACTGCTACATAAGCAGCTTTAGCAGCAAATTAATCCTGCAGCCATGAAACTCACAATCAATTTGTAGTGTTACAAAAATTGTACCTGTTCTTTCAGAGGATATTTTTCTTAAATCTATTCATTTTTCTAAAGAAAAAAATTATGTGAGGGAAGTTTATCTGGAATAACAGCTGCATATGAAACATAACAAAAGCTAGCAAAAAGATTCTTTCAGTTAAGACTTCACTGCAACTTTTTATGCTGTTTTTCATACGGAAAATACTCGAGGCATTGAAAAAGGTAATCAAGATTTCCCAATGGCTCAATTGTCACTAGAAAAATATGTCCCCACTTTTGTTGTGAAGGCGTAAGATTCTTTGTGAACACTGTCATTTTTTCTGGGTGCTGTCATCTTCTACTCTGCCTACGTAGACTTTGGAAAAAGAAAAAAGTGTTGGTTCGTGATAACTTGTTACTCAGATTAATCATGTTGTCCTCTGATTTCTATATATGACATGAAGAGAAAAAGCTAAAGCCTAGCAAACAGCCAGAGGAATTAGGAGTGTGATGTGACCTGTAGGACAATACAGAACTACCACCATGCTTCTGTATTTTCCTCATATTGCTCAGCACAGTGTGCCTTGCTTTAAAGCTCATTTGGTACCTTAATAAAAATCAAAAACTGCAGGTGAAGAAATTAAGAACATTGTATTAATCAGTGAGGTTATTCTCGGAAACAGAACTCTTGAGTGTCCCTTTGTGCTCTTTGATACAAATAGTAAGCAAGAATGTGGAACCAGAGTACTAACACAGAAATTAAATGCAGTTCTCTATATTGCTTTTCTGCAGACAAGGCTGGATTAAAAGGTCTATGCAGTCCTTTGGAGCAGTATTCCCTTCCATTATGTTGATCCATCAGCATGTGTGAGGGGATCTCCTGGTAAATAACTTTCTGGCAGCACTGCTGACTTAGGTGGTTACTTTTCCCCATTTAATTATTGACTGCAGGAATGCTTCAGAGAGAGCCCTTCAAGGGGAGAAGAGTGGGGCAACAGAACCAATTGCCCAAGCAGCACTTCTGGGTGTTCAGCTGCAGTCAGCCCTAGATCAGTCAAAGGTCTCAGGTCTCCTCCCTCCTGCCCAAATCTCCCCTAGACTGGCAAGGACCAGGGGCCTGGGCATGTGACTCAAATGTACTGCTCTGACCTCGAGCACATCACCAGCAGATGAATTAATGATGAGAGAGGGAGCTGGGACTGCTGCTGCGAGTGAGCAGGGCCAGGAACAAGCAATATGAGCAGTACATGGACCAGCTTTGCTGTCAGAAATACTGGTAGAGTAAAAGTGTCATGCAGACAGACTGAGATCTCACTATTTTAAATCTTACAAGTTTATCCTGTACCAAAATATCATGAGCTTTTATATAAAATGTCAGCAGTAGGATTTACAAGACAGTCCCACCATTTATTTTAAAATGTTTCAATTTCAAGACCTTGTTATCATAATGAGTATCATCCCTGTACCATGGAGAAGTGCCTGCAGGGGAAACCTAGCTTCACAAGGGAGACTCAGAAGTCTGAATTGAAACCAAAATAACCCCAGTCAATCTATCCCAAATTCAAGCAAAAATATTGGAGGATTTGATCAGCTTGGTGATTTTATAAATCCTACCTGGATTATACAGTCAAGTAAAAATAAGCCTTAACTTTAGAATATGGCATTTGAAGGCTTCTCAATAGCACCTCATTTGTTGTTCACAAATTATTTTAGTCTAAGTGAAACCATACAGAAATTACACTGTTATTTAACAACTCTACCAACAAAAAATCCCTCCTCAGCACTTTCTTTGTATTTCTTTTTTCTGAGAAATGGTTTTCATCAGAAAACAACCTGTTGTACATGTTGGCAGAGTGATGCAGTACACTGGGACATCACTGAGTTTTCATCATTCTTAAAGAAAATGTGAAGTTTATTTCATGGGAAGTCAGGGAAATCAGCCTTCCACAGCATCAACAGTTAGCTTGGACTTACTGCAGGTTTAATTATCAGTACTGCTCATTCTATGCCTCTCTGATTTTACAAGGGGCTGCAATACAAGTATTGTAGCATAATTTAGGTTGGAAGGGATCTCATCTGGTTAAACATTATACTCAAAGCAGGCCTAAACTCATGATGAATTAGATTATGACATTCAAGGTCTGACATACCTGGGACAAATAAAGAGTTTGAGTTTTGTGATATATTTATTTATTTAATTTTGCTGTGTGTGCAAGTAGCTCCTGTCTGCAGCTGACAATGTCTTATTTTTAGGTGTAAATAGTGAGGGTATCTTCAGTGTCAGCTAAAAAGCTGGTCTTTTTAATGTTGAGCTGAAGCAATTACCAGCTTTAGATCATCAGCAAGAATATAACAAAGATTCTGTAGAGGAAAGTGGTTACATTAGCTAAGCCTTAAACACCTCATTTACAAGTCAGCAGGGAGTTTGTTTCTGATCCAAAGTGCAGAAAGATTCCTGAAACCTCCTGTTTCACTCTCAGCCTCCAGGGAAGTCAGATGTTTTCTGAAGCTCTTGCAGAGGACAGGGAGGGGTAATGCTCCCAGTAACTGTGTTATGTATGACACTTTTGTGGATATGGAACATGGAATATTGCAGTAGTTAAGAATTAGAAGATCATACATCATTCGTTGTGGTTAAAATTAATGAAATAGGGTTTCTTGTTTGTTCAGATTGTTGTTTTTTTTTCTTTTTGTTTGATTGTTTTTTAATGACTGGCAATAATTACTTTTGAATATTTATTAGAACAAAACATAAAAATTTTATCTTTGCACCCCTTTGTATTTTTTTTCTCTTCAATTTTACTTTACTGGCCAAATTTATCTTGATTTTGCCTCTTTTGTTATCCTGCTGTTATGTCTTATATTTTTTACTTGCTGGTACTATTTCTCTGCCTTACAGTATGGCTAGAATATTGACATTGTTGCTTAATTAATCCAACTTGACTGTTATTCCAATTAATTCCTGCATTAGCTCTAATGTAAACTTTTGCTAATTAGATTGTTTCTTTTTCTTTCCCTGTTTGGACAATTTTCAAGGGTAATTAGTGAGGGAGGGAACTGCCTGTTTCTTTCCCTTTGTCTTATAAACAGTGTCTCTGTTTGTCAGGTATGGCAGATGGTGCATTTATTTTGATTATTTTGTAAACTACTTCAAATGTACATCTTTAAAATTCTAGCTTTAAAGCACCTTTATAAGCACCTTATTATTTCCTCATGAATACACACACCTATGTAATGAGTTAATATCCCCAGGGACAGGGGCCCAAGCCAGTTTTGCCCATTCCAGTATCCTAGAGCAGCCTGCTCTAACCCAACCTCTCTGCTCTCTCTCTAATCAAGGTATCATGGGCTGAACACCTCTAGTGCTGCCCACTGCAACAGAATACTGGACCACTGACATCTGGGGCTTTTTGTCCTTCTCCCCATCCCCAATGGTTTTGTGAGATTTCTTCAGGTTTTTCTTTCACTCCTGTACCATTCAGTGATCAGATTCCAGCTCTTGACTGGCATGTAAGACAACTTCCTGCCTGCACAGAGGTGTGCATTTGGGCAGTGTGTGTAGTGCTGGACCTGCAGTGCTTGTGGATCCATGTGGATTTACCTGCCTGGAAAGGACACAAGGCAAAAGAGCTGGTGGCCACTCCAGCTCAGCTGCTGCAAGAAATCTGTCTCTGGGAAATATCATTTACTTTCACTACCTAAGTGGAATAAAGTCAAGATTTTGCAGACAAGTGAACAACCATGGGGGTCTCATGTTGTTCAAAAAAACCCCAACAAAACCACAGAAAACCTCTCACTCTTCTCATAAGGCTTTAAGAAACTTTTTCAGGAGTGCAAGGATGGGGTTGGGGGTATTATGGGAAAAAGTATAAATCATTGTAGATAATTTTTTTGAAATTAACCCATGTTTCGACTTGCTAAAATTTTTCATTATAACCTTTTCAATGAAGGAAAACAGAGTTATGATTAAGCACAATTTACCTCTGTTCCCAGAAAGCATTTACTAGAAAATCTGTGATGGATTTAAGAGCTAGAATAACTAGGAAAAAGGTGTGATTTCAATTTTAAGCTGCAAGATGGCTACTAGATGTCTATAAAATTATAAATGAAAATTTAAAATCACTCTTTGTAAAATAAAAAGTTTCCCAGGGGCAAATGAAAAAATGCTTTGCCATGGACAATTTCAGAGGCAAAATTCCTTGAGTGTGTTCTCTTTTTTTTTCTTACAAATCTGTTTGTACAAACCCAAATGCTATTTTTCAATAAGATACGTGAGACAGAATTAAAATTTTTCACTATAGTGAAGAGCAGGAAGGTGCACTTTAGTAAGCATAGATAACAGTTTGCTTAAAGACTGAAAATTAGGTGTTAGGCACCTTTCCCTTAAGAAAAGTCTCCAGTGAACTCTTCAGTAACCTCATTTTACTTTTTGAAACACGTAACAATTTAGTTGCAATAAATTGAATCAACTTGTATTTGGCATAAGAGAGTGTGAGATAAAACTGCAACGTGAGAACACTCTTTTCATAGAATCTTCTAGGTTGCAAGGAACTTCTTGGAATCATTTAGTCAAACAACTGTGTTACACTGGGATCAGCTACAGCAGGTTGTTCAGAGCTCTGTCAGGGTGGGGTTTGAACATGTCTAGGCACAGAGACTCTACAGTTTCTGGGCAACTTGTTCCAGTGTCTGACTACCCTCAGAGAGACAAAGTGGTTTTCGTGTTCAGGTGAAATTTAATGCATTTTAAGTTGTCCCCATTTTCTCTTGTCCTGACACTGGGCACTACTGAGAAGATTCAGGCTCCTTCATCTTCATTCCCTCCCATCAGGTATTTATATTTAATGGTAAAATCCTCTGGGGCCCTCTCTTCTCCAGGCTTGATAGGCTCAGCCTCTCCTCGAATGAAACATGCTCCTATTCCTCAAACATCTTTGTGGTCCTGTGGACCACACTCACTGCAGTCTTTCTTGCACTGGGAGCTCAGACTGGACACAGTGCTCCTGATGCATCCCCAGCAGTGCTGAATAGGGAGGAGGGATCATCTCCCTCAGCCTGAGGGTACTGGAATGTTTTTTGATGCTTCCTGAATTCCGAATGAAACTTCCATTCACTTATTATTAATTTTGGAAGTACTTTTTTTTTCTCCAGGAAAAACAAGACACAAATTGATATAGTTTTATGTAAAATCCCCCATGTTCTGCTATTTATCCTCAGGTCCTTGGAAATGTGTGTTCCTGCTCTTTATTGTAAAGCAGTTCTAAAAACTGCTCAATAGAAAAGCAGTTATATCTTTCCAAGTAATTAATACCAAGTTTTAAGATCAATCTTCTGGTTATAATTTGTTTTAAAAGACTGCTCTAAGTTTATGCTAATTACATTACTCACATTCACGTGATAAAGGACGTTAACATGGTGCTTTTACTCCGTGGATTTCAAAAAGCAATATTAAGTGAACCCTGAACCTGCAAAGCTTCAGTGCTCAGCATCATGCCTAGTGAGCAGCCTGCTGGCTTTTACCACCATGCTGAGCACAAGCAGAATTGAAACCTGTGTTTAACAGAAGGTGCTTCACAAATAAGGAGTGGAAGAGACCTGTTATTTTTCAGCCAAATCTCAAACTTCTGAGTTATAATCCAATTTAGTAAAATTTTAATTAATGCTGGTGAAGCAGCTGTGATGTGGAAAGTTGCACAGCTCAACTGGAACTGCAAAAGAGCTGAGGTTATTTTGAAAATGTTCACAATCAAACGAGCTGCCTGCTCTGAGCTTTACACAACTGTTGATAGTATGGTCAGACACAAGGTAATTACATGTTATTAAATGCTGACTTCCTTTCAAAAGACTAAACCACCATTGCAGAACAAATATTCTCAGCCAATCTGTTTTGCTAAATAAATAAATAAATAAATAACATAAAATCAAAGCTAAATAACATGAGAATATTCAAATGTAGCAATTAAGTTAGGAATCTTACTTACCGACAACAAAAATGATGTTTGATTTCCTTAGATCTTCTGAAAAGTCTAAAATGAAAATAGAAATTCTTTAGTGGCAAGAGCTACTAATTTTAATGTCAGCTACTTACCACACCAAATTGTGTAACACTCATGCAAGGAGATCTGATTTTACTAGATTTACTTTCTGCTATAATGCTCTCCTTTCCAAAAGGAGCTATTATCCACAAGCCTATTAATCTCTCAGTTTGGTAGTTGCCATTGCAGATATGACAAAGACATTTTATCTGAAAATTGACCTTGCAATACACACCAGTTCTTTAAAAAGAAAAAGAAAGAGAAAAAGAGAAGCAGATACATCTTGATGTAATACCATGATGTAATGCCTCCTCAGCCATTGCAGCTGTAACCCAGTATATTATTACATTAAAATTGCTGTAGAAACTTGTCCACCTCCCATTTAGATTTTGTACTCTCTGAGCCTCAAATTCAGCCAAATAATAACCATCTTAGCTGAAATCCAGGCAATACTTTCACCTAAACTACAGTATGTATTACAGCTTTGCCTTCTACTGAAGTTGTATCTTTTGAAAAAGCAATTCCTTCTGGTCTGAGTCCCAGTCATCATACTGCTTATACCAGTACAGAAAGTGATCTTTCACCATGTGAGCCTGCTGAAATTTTATTATATCTTTGAGTTAATCACTTACAAGACGCCTCATAAAATTTTGGGGTTTATTTTGTGGTATGTAGATCTCTTATTACAAAAAAATCTTTGGCCATGAAAAGTTTTGCTTTATCCTTTCATTTCTCTAAGACTCTTAGCACCTCACACTTTCCAAGGAGACTTTCATAATTGCCAATTTCTGAAAACACCTATGAGATTTGATGCTGATTAACAGTAGTATTTTATAATAGTTTTGGATCCACTGGCCTAAAGAGTATATAAACATCTTTTACAAACTTTATTTTGCATTCAAAGAGAATTCACATGATAAAAATCCCTTGAGGCATAAAGTTCACAGTATAAATAATCCGAATTCACTTTACTTTCTAAATAACTATTTAAATAATGGGAAATCAAAGGTTTCAAAATTAAATGGCAATTGACACTGAAAAAGAAACTCACCTCCTGTGCTCTCATAACCAGAAAAACTTGACTGATCCTCCTCCTGTTAATTAAGCAATTGACAAATTGAAATGGATATTTTGCATAGTTTTAATTTCTTCTTATATCTGCTTATCTGTATATCTTAACATATATCTCTCTAAGCTCTCAGTTTTAACCTATGTTGAGATATGGTTTACAGTGTCACAGAAATGCTGTTAGTGCTGTTTCTCTTGCTAGAACACGAGCACAGAGAGCCCAAGGTATCTTGAGATGATTCCCATGTAATGAGTGGAGCTCCTCAGGGTTCAGAATGGGGACTGGTGTTGTTTAACTTCTTTGTTGGGGCCATGGACAGTGGGGCCAAGTGCACCCTCAGCCAGTTTGCCAATCACACCAAGCTGTGCTCCAGGGAAAGGATGCCATCCAGAGGGACCTGGACATGCTGCAGTGGTGGGGCCATGTGATCCTCATGAAGTTCAGGGCCAAGTACAAGGTACTGCTCCTGCATCAGGGCAAATCCCAAGCACAGTTACAGGCTGGGCGGAGAATGGATCCAGTGCAGTCCTGGGGAACAGGACTTGGGGTTGTTGGTGGATGAGAAGCTCAACACGATCCATCACTGTGCATTTGCAGCCCAGAAAGCCAACTGTGTCCTGGGCTGCATCAAAGGCAGCGTGGGCAGCAGGCTGAGGGAGGGGATTGTACCTCTCTGCCCTGCCCCTGTGAGAGCCCACCTGGAGCACTGCACCCAGCTCTGGGGCCCCAGAGGGACAGGACCTGCTGGAGTGAGTCCAGGGAGCCCACNAAGAACCGGCGGGAGTGAGTCGAGGGAGCCCACAGAGATGCTCAGAGGGCTGGAGCACCTCTCCTAGGAAGACAGGCTGAGAGAGTTGGGGTTGTTCAGCCTGGAGAGGTCTCTGGGGAGACCTTAGAGCAGCCTCCCAGGACCTGAAAGGGGCCTGCAAGAGAGCTGCAGAGGGACTGTTTCCAAGGACATAGAGTGGCAAGTGGGAATGGCTTTAAACTGAAAGACAGTTGGTTTAGATTAGATCTTGGGGAGAAATTCTTCACTGTGAGAATAGAGAGGCACTGAAACAGGTTTCCCAAAAAAATTATAGATGACCCATCCCTGGAAGTGTTCAAGGCCAGTTTGGATGGGGCATGAGCAACCTGGTCTAGTGGAACATATCTCTGCCTGCTGGGGCTTTGGAGCAAAATTATCTTTAAAGTCCCTTCCAAGCCAGGCCATTCTCTGCTATAGTACTGGCTTTGTGAGGAACAGCTCTTCAGTGTCCAAATGCACAGTTCTCACATGATATATAAGCAACTAATATGCATCCTGAGTTGTATCCGAAGTAACTATGGTATGATCTGCTGTTATTAGTGAGAAAGCAATATTGGAGAAACTTCTAGAAGTGAACTGTAGTACAAAGATGGTATTAGCCTTTGATCTCAAATAACTTAAATGTATTTACCTTCTGAATGCAACACAAGCTGTAAGTTTTTATAAAGGCTGTTGAACTACAAGGAGGGACTACACCAGGGAAATGGGGGATGTGGCATGTTTTTTCTCCTGAGATTCAGCCACTTAAAATTATTTTGTCACTTACTGTATATTACAATCAATGAGAAATTACAAATACTGGCCAGCAAGACTGTCAGAATGGGAATTCTTTGTTGTTCTGATAAGTAAGAATTACATATATGCTGGACATAGTCTAGGTTATGTGGTGTCAGTATACTCACACCAACAATGCTTTAGGCTGGTCTGTAAAATATCAGTAATAGCACTGACAGTAATACATCCTCATGTGACAGTATTACATCATCAGTGCATCACATCAGCACAGAACATGTTATGTGAGTCATCTCAGTAGCATATGGTTATCAAGCCCTAGTTTCTGACAGCACAGCTCTCAGGAACAGCCACCTTTAAATGTAGGTGCTGCAGGAGTAGATGAAGTGAGACGAACTGCAAGGTGACTGGAATGGGTAAACTGCTGCCCACTGTAATTTGCAGGGCTCATGCACTACCCTTGCAGGTTTCTCCTTGTGTTTCCATCATCACTGAAACTGAAGTACTCTTCATTAGGCTGAAGTACCATTATATTGGTTATACAGACTATTTTCATTTTTTGATTCACAGTAATTCTCAGCCTATTACACTACAGCATCAGAACTGCCATCTTAAAAAAGAAAGCTGACATTTTCAAATGGGACATTAATCTCTTTCCTACATTTCAACTGACAATATTAACCCTACGTCCTTTATTTTTGGGTGTAATAATAAAATAATTGACCCTGCAAAGGGTATATTGCATACAAAAGCTTCATTTTAGATTCTACTTCTTATAATGCCTTTGAAAGTTTATAGTTCAAAATCATTTTAGACACAAAGTTTAGACTAAAATTCCTTTAAAAATCAGGATCAGAGTTCCAAGCTTAGAATAACATTAAAGAATTGAAAGGGGCATTACTTCTTTCGAGTCTTGCTCTTGTTCTCCCCTGTGGCTACAGACTGAAACTGCCTCCTACCAGTTTTTGTGCTGATCTGGGTGAGGAGCTAGATGTGCTGTTTGGTTTGAGGTCCCTTGCAAAGAGTGACAGTCTGGCACCCCGTTTAATGCAGTCCCCTCGTGTTTGCAGTTGACAACACCCATTTCTGAATGTGTCCTTCTAGCGAGTAGGTCTCTAAACTGTGAGTGGTTTGACCTCTATCAGGCTGAAAACACTGTTCTGCCTCATTACCAGAGTGCTCTGGAAAATAACTGTGGGATTTAGCAAGTGATCACATAAGGCAAAGTCCCTCTAGTTAGACAGCAAATGGTATTTGACACCACATTGCCATCAGCAATGCAGTGATTTAGCAGCAGCCCCTGTATTCTCAGTGTAGCTGTTTCCATGTACTTGGAAGCAATGAGGAAGATTACATCTTATATATAATGAGCTCCAAAGAAAGATGGGTAGTCTGTAATTTCAAATGCCTTTACAGTCAAGTTATATCTACAAATATTGTCTGGAAACATATCCATTACTGGAGCATAGCTGTCTGTGAAACTACTTAAACAATATCAACAGTACATTAAAATAATTGCTACACAGAGACATTTGCTACCTGTAAAGAATCTCTTATTTGACATTTGTCTTTAGAGTTGGAAAATGCAGGCTTTTGACTGCCATTTGACTTGTCACTTATGTTGTAATTAGTAAATATCTGACTGGTAGAAGATACTTCATTGGTTAATGAGTTTTCAGTTACTGTCATTGCTAGGTTGTGAGGTAAGTCCTCAGAATCATAGAGTGATTTGGGTTGGAAGATCATCTAGTACCAACCCACCTACTTTCTCTAATAACAAACTGACAGTAAGTCTCAGCAAATAATAACAGAATGATACAGAATTCTTCCGAAGTTTAAATTTTGCTGCTAATGGATCAGTACTCTTAAGGCATATCAATAAAATAGATTTAATTTTTGGGACATTTTCTTCATTAGGCCTTAGTGACAGCTGTTGTGAATGCCAGTTACCTGATGAAATGAGAAAGCTTTCCTCTTACCCATTAATAACCTCTGCTCCAGTCCTTGTGGGTTTTAGTTGGGCTTTTGTTTTACATGGAAAAGAAAAGAATTCTCCCTTATGACCTCACTGTTACTTGAATGCTTCTAGAAAACAGTAGTGAAAAGTGCTTTATACATTCTATTCAGATTTCTAACAGATATAACAGGAGTTTCTCCTCCAAATTTACAGAAGATGATAAATAATCACGGATAAAGGAGAATAAGACTGAATTTAAAATATAGCATGACTGCTGATTAAAATTATGCTCAATTTTCAAGTTTGAATTTCAGAACGTAAATATCCCAAGGAACGTGTCAGACAGAAATTATTTAAACAAATAAAAATTATATGTTTCTTTGATGGTTTTATTCAAGGGCAGTGCTCCCTGGAAATGGATTTTATGAGCCATACCATTAAATTTGATTTGTACTTCAAATCAATTTTTGAGCCTGAGCTACTTTCTGCAAGCTGTTAAAGTGTTAAAGTATGCCTCTGGAAAGCAGAGGTGGCTGTGCTCTGACCTCCTCTGTTCCAGAACTAATAAATAAGGTAAGACACTGTAGGAATACCTTCACACTTCAAGGCTCTTTTTTTCCTGAAAGACAAATTTTCTTGTATACTTCATACTGCTCAGCAGAGTAGAGTTATTTGTGTCAAAAAGGACTAACAGTAATTAAGATGAGGCTACAGTGCTAATGTTTTTTGAGGTGATTTTTGTTTGTTCAGAATGCATACAACTACAAAAACATCAGTGTTCATAATAGCATCCACAAAATGCTGACAGATGAGATCACTGTGATTCCCTTTTCATTCTGGGTTTCTAGCAAAGAGAAAACTCAGTGCCATTATCTCTTGTGAGGACAGGCTGAGGGAGCTGGGCTGCTCAGAGCTGGAAAGAGAAGGCAGAGAAGGGGCCCCATCAATATCTGTCAGTATCTGAGGGGAGGTGTCAGAGGCTGGACCAGGCTCTGCTCAGTGGTGCTGAGCAATGGTACAAGAGGCAACAGGCAGAAAGTGATGCACAGAAGTTCCGCCTGAACAGGAGGAGGAACTTCACTGTGCAGGTGACCAAGCACTGGCACAGATTGCCCAGTGAGGCTTTGGAGTCTCCCTCACTGGAGATGTTCAAGAGCCTTCAGATGCAATGCTGTGCCATGGGCTGTGGGATGAGCCTCCTTGAGCAGGGAGGTTGGACCACATGGGCCACTGTGGTCCCTCTTCCCACCTTCTCCATTCTGTGATTATTCTTTTAAAGCAAAACTTATTATCAGTTCTAAAAATAATAAAATAAAAATTATACCTATTAGTTAGAGATTAACCCATTCTTAACACTTGCAAGCCAAGATCAAATTATCTAGCTTTTAAATTTGAAGAACTGGAGCTTGATTTTTAAATATATTTATGTTTTAAAGACATTAGAGACATTCAATAACTACACTATCTATACATAGTTACTATCTATCATTGACTTTAAAATAGTTCTATCACATATAGTATTCAGTTAGTTTTCAGTTAGGTCTGTATTTATAGAAAGCTCCCAGTGCCTACAAAATTCTTTCTGCAAGTTATCACTATTTTTCCTTTACTATTCCACCATCACTCCTGAAATGATTCTTCTCTATGTGGAGTATTTATGCTGTTTGGTACAAACTCTCCCAGGGATATTTTTTTTTTTTTGTACATCAAGCCACTGCAGCAGAGAAGTGTAGCAAGAGACCTCCCTGTGTACTTGAACTGCAAACTTGGTCCTGCTCAGCTCCTTTTTTTGGACAGCTGACAACAATCCTAATGAACAGATCCTTCACATCACCTCAGCACTGTGTGTAGAACCTCTCTGCCCTGAGAGCTGCCTTCTGAGAGCTGAAACTCAGTGGCTTGGGGTTTTTGTTGTTAATGGTTTGTTGTGTTTTGTTGTTTTTTTTTTTTTATATATATTTTTTAATGTATGTGCATGTTGTGGTGGGGTTTTTTTTGTTATTTTGGGTTTTTTAAAATTTTTTTTTAACTTAAAATAAGAAAGGGTTTTCTGCAGGCCTGTCTCAACTCAGTTTTCAAAAAGAAAAAGCTCTTGGCACAGAGAAGGACAAGAATAGGGTGTTGCAAAAAAACCCCCAAACCCAGCGTGTGACTTCAGATCCTATGATTTGCTGCTATTCAGATGAAAATTGACAGTTGTACTCAAATTTTGCCTCTCAAAGACCTTCTCTGCTTAACATTTGACAAGCATATTCAAGGTTTACTAGAACATCCATTTAAGTATTTTTAGGTAGTTTTATAACTTTCAGCTTCTGCAATATTTATAAAGGACTTCTGTTAAGAAGGAATTGAACTGTCTGAAGAAACAGTGCACTGATTTGAGATGCACTGCTGTGAAGGAGCTCTAAAACTAGGCCACTTTTCACTCTTTATGACTGGTATTTAAGCTCAAAATGACTAACGTTGACTGCGCAATCCTGGGATACATAAGGAGTAAAAAAAAACCAAATAGGAAACATATGGCTTTCTGAAAATACATGGGGGATTTTTTTATTTTGCAATGTACCCAGAGAAGCCACACTTCTGCTTCAATACAATACAAATAAGTGATTTTAAGAGCAGTTTTGTATCCCATAGAGTAAAACAGTGTCTTTGCAATCACTGAAGTTTTATATGTGTATGTAAAAATATATAGGATGTACTTTGCCAGTGATGAAGAAATATAAAAGAAATAAAAAGGCACTTCCTTCTGCAGTGCTTTTAAAATATAGGCATTGTTACTACAAATGTTTTCAAGGAAGGGTTTTGGTAGCTGTCTTTAGGGATGCCAGGCTACGTGAACAGAACCAATCCACAGCCCTGAGTAAGGCCTCTAAATTTAGGAGGCAGAGAGGGTTTAAAATACACCTTTACATCTCTTTATCAACTTTTGGTAGAATATGAAAAGTTGTGCTGTGGATCCTATTTGCATCAACTGTGTGGGATACCTGATATTCCCCAAGAATTATGCAAGTTCTCTGGATGGTAAAGGTAGAACTTAAAAATTTAGCTGTGAAGTTATATTTTGTTCATGAAGGCATAAGGCCTCAGTTTGCCAGTGGAGGGGCAAAGTGAGGAAAGAAGGTCCACTATCCTACAGTTACTGCCTACAGAAATGATGGTGAGATACTGTAAATTGTAATGCTTTTACTACAGACACTTCCACAAGCCACAGAGAAGGACTTCATAATTTACTGCAAAATTATTCAGTGAGGCATAAATGCAGCACCTCTTGAAGTATAATGCTGTCACTGCTGTTTAAATCTCTAGTAACTCACTTGAGCTCACAATTGTAACTGAATCCTTATGCCCTGTACTGCTCACCAGAGCTGCAGGCAGCAACTTCTGGTTCAAAATTAGGAAAGAACTGGAATGCAAAGACTTCAACTAACCTTGGCAGTTCAGTCTCCTCTAATACATGTATCACCAGAAAGTAAGTTCAAATAACATCTGTGAAAGAAGAAGCAAACAACTGCTTCTGGCATTTCACAGAAAAAAGTGCAGGTTGACTCTTGGGTTATTTTTTGCCCATTTTGCCATGGTTTGCATGGGGGAAAATAGAGCAGGAGACTTTCTCACACATGTCTTTATTACAGTGTACAATGGTGATTTTTAAAGAGAAAAAAAATTCTTTGCATTTACAAAATTATTTTGAAGCACCAAAATACACATGGTTTGAGCTTATTCAGGAAACATTTTGTAAGGCAAACTGTAGTACTTTGTTTCTAGAACTGGTTTTTTTAAAAGCATTTAATAGGATAGTTTCCATGGCAACGTGAACTGAACAGATTGTTCACTGACTTCAGTACATTTCTATTAAACATCTTTTCTCTGTAGTTAGGCCTGCCTTTCCAGCTCTTTCATGTCTTTGGATGCTTATTCATTATGCCTTTTTGCAGATATCCTTAAACTAGATTGGACTCCACCTTTAACAAAAACAAGTGTTGAGAGAACAGAGTTTTACAACCATTCTCTGAGTGTCCTCTCATTTTCTTTTCTATCCCATATTGCTGTTTTAATCAGTGTCCCTGCATAACCAGAATGTGTAATTCAAATTGATACTGCTGTCTATCAGCCAAAGAGAAATGGACACTGCAGGAATGTTCAGCATTGAAAGCCCAAATGGCTTCTGGATACTCTTGGTCATTTTCCTAAGACCTGTAATGTTTAATGCTGCACAGCAAATATGAATAAAACTGCTGTTACACCAGAAGTTCCTTATGTTCTCAAGTAAAAAAAAAGCACATGATTAATATATGACATTCTAATCTGACTCCTTGAAGAATTTAATTAATGTTTATCTAATTTTGAAAGGTACCTGTAGAAGCCTGAATGAAAATTTGTCCTGCTAATGGAGTTGTGCAGTTTGCACTCTGTAGTATTGCAATGCTAACCCCAGAGTTCTGTGTCCGAAGGGTTAAATAAATTACTTGGACTGAATCTTCAGAGTAGAGAAAAGGGAGTCAAAACAAAGTGACAACTGATAGGAAACACAGCAAATGGAAGAAAATGGTCTTTGGTTTAATCCACAGAGCTGTAGTTAAATGAGGCTTTCAATTTGCTGTTGTCCATCAGTTTTAGTAATATTTTATGTTCTATCTCTGCATTAAAAAGACTCATAGGAACTTTTCATGATGTCTCTTGAATATTTAAGTTTCAAGCTATGCTAATCAGTCAGGCCAGAAATATTGTTATAGTCTTGGTAGCAATGGAGTCTGTTTTGCTTCAGTTCACTAAAAGCTTTCCTCCTGCTCTCCTAAAGCCTGGATTCCATTGTGCTTTGGACAGAAGACAGGACTAAGCTGTCAAACAAATTGCAACTACATGGCAAAAATTTTTAATAAAGAGCCCATTTCCTCTTGTTAGAATGAGAATAAGTCTCTTTCAGGGCTTTTTTCCTCCACTTGATTCTGGTTTTGCTTGTGAATTTTTCAAGTGAGCTGTCACATTTCTAATTATAAAACATTCTTGAACTTCCAGCATTGGGTAATTCAATTTTTTTAATTGAGTTGATTGCTTGTCATTGTTAAATAGAAAGCCTTTTTTTTTTCTTTTTTTTTTTCAACATCTACCTTTCCTAGGTCTTTGATACATTTGTGGGGAAAAAAAAGGGCAATCTCTTCTTTGCATGTACGACTACATTTATCTAATTGCATCAGTAAATGCAGCATGACACTGCAAGGTAACTCCCTTGAAAGCACAAAAATGTGTTTCCATGTTTTGTACATATGAGGGTGTGAGGCACTGGAACAGGTTGTCCAGAGAAATTGTGGATGTCTCATCTCTAGAAGTGTTCAAGGCCAGGTTGAATCAGTCGCTGAGCAACCTTGTCTAGTGGAAGGTGTTTCTGCCCATGGCAGGGAGGTTAGAACTAAATGATATTTAAGGTCCCTTCCAACCCAGACCATTCTATGAAATCTGTGACCTCCTGTTCCAAATATTAGAAGAGGCTAAATACATTTTTGATGTTTTTTACTTGAAGTTGACATAATTTTCACATTTCCCAAATTCTAAAGTTCTGTAAGCACTTGTACAGGAGTGTATCCATTCTACAGTTGCCTGACAGTGTGTTTTAACTTCTTCCTTAATTACTCTAAATATTCCTCAGGCTAGCTAATGCTGTCTTGAAAGGCTTGTTTTCATGAGAAAATAATTGGATGCTCTTTTCTTCTGGACCTCTTTGATAGGATTCACTGATGCCAATTCTTCAGTACTCCCTTTTGGCCTGAAAGCACTTGAAATAAGCCAAATGGTAGGTTTCTAATTAAAAATCCAATTGTTAAAAATAAAAACTTTCTGATCTCTAGAAACAAGTGGGCATTATATTGACAGTCTCTCTGGCAAAGCTGAGAAATTGAATGGCAAGTATAAATGAACACAGTGAGCATTAAAAACCTTTATTACACTTGAGAGCGTTCCAGCAGCAAAGAATAATCCTTATTAAACCAGACACTAGTCAGGATAGCAAGTTCTGCAAATGAACTCTTTCAAGCTGTGGCACTCAAAAACAACTGGCCCAAAATATATTCCTGAAGTCTTAGTATGGTTTAAAATATCTGAAACTAGTCAGTTACTTTGCTCTTATGTTTTCCAATCAAGTCATGAGTAGTGTAATCATTATTCCAGAAAAGGCTATAGAGATTGCTAAGACATGAAACCCTGCCTGGTTCTTCCACGAGGCATTCTCAATGAGAGGTACTATCTGCTTTATTTATTTATTTATCTATTTATTTATTTATATTTTTTGATGAATGTATTTCTAAGTAGTTCTAAAAACATGTATTATTTCTTCTGTAATACAGGATCTCATATTAATGATTTGGAGAAAAGATTGTTTGGGGTTTTTTTCCTTTTTTTAAATAAACAGTATTTCCCTCCTGCCTTGCAGTGCTGTAGGGACTTAGTGATTACAACTGTTCTAGTTCTTGAAATACTCATGCATAGCCAGTAGAAAACAATCAGCTTACTTTTAATTTAGTTACATGAATTTAACTGAACGATCATTTATAAAATGTATGATTCAAAGCTCAAGCTTTCTCTGAGTTGTTTTTAATTCAATTTCCCCTGCATACTCTTCCAGAAAAGCCAGATCTTAATTTGCACTAGTGTTGCTTTGCCCTGTTTCAACCAGAGGTATCAGGTGTTTCTGGAAGCTCTTGGCACTCCTACGTGAGCGAGTGACTACATCAGGAGCTGGAACCACACCGCTCCTTGCTGCTGCCTACCAGTAAGAGACATTATTCTGGAAGAAGTAATGTACATCTGCAGAACTCAGATACTTTTCTGGCTTAGTTTACACTAGAGATTTTCCTGGCTCATTCCAAGAATGAGAAAATGCAAAAGTATCTGTGCAAGTCCATTTCAGCTGTGCCAAGACACCCATTGCCAGCTGTGGCTTTGTCTTTTGTGTGATCCCCAACTCCTCTTGTTCAGTGACTACCAAAATGTTCCCCTAAAATTCAGCCATTTTTAGGAGCTCAGCTGTGTAAGGTTGCTTGGAAACCAGCCTTCTTATCCCCCACATTCTCATGACAGATTTCCTATGCAATAACATCACTGCATGACACATTTGTATCCAGACACGCACTCTTTTTCCACTTGAGATTCTCTGAGTAAAGGTTGTTGATGCTTCACACAATTCGTAAACAGCATGTGGTAAATCACTGGAGTATTAAATCACTGCCACAGTCAAAATGAGCTCAAGTTTTGAATGTGAGCAGTTCCTCACTCCTGAATTTAGTTATTGATCTTTCCTTCCTGAGAGTAATTTCTCATTTTGTTTTTCAGACAGACAGCTAGGTGGTATTATGACTTCATGATAATCCTCACTCTCTTTTTTGCTTCTGTATATAACATTTGCTTTCATAATTTCAAATTCGTTGCAATTGCTTTCTCCTTTATATTTTCTTTATATTTGTAAAAGGCATCTCATACAAACTGTGTACAAATTTATTTATTAGTGATATAAATATTTGTATTTTTTTAAATGTTGCAAAAAAGTACCAAGATACCAACTTGCAGCTGAAGTGAGTCAGTGTCGTATTTCAGCCACTTCATATTTATATAGCTGTCTTTGACTGATGGGGTTTTAGCACTATTTTAGCTTCATTTCTCTTTCTCTGTTTGATAACAGTATTGCACTCTTGCCAGAATGGCGACGTGTTAGTTTAGCAAAATAATGAGAAAAGCTAAGTGCCACATCTGGCAGGAGGAATGTGTGCCATTGACACAGACAATAAGGTCCCATCATAGTCTCCTTGTTCAATTTCATGTGAGAACCACATGCATTCAAAACTGCAGTCAGTACGTTTATGGAGTGTGTAATGTATCATCAATGAACTATATAGTTTGAAATTATTATGATATCAGTATAACTTTCATGTTTCTGTTAATTTAATTTTATTTTGTAACTATAAAACTTGTGGTTATTATGTAAACATTATGAACCAAGAGTATAATTTCTTTAGTGTATGTACTCTTCCAAGAGAATCTATTTTAAATGTCATTAAAATGCAAAATTTAACATCAAAATAGCCAAACATAATATAAATATAGATTCTGCTTTATAGGTCTAAACCTCTCAATAATAAAGTACAGTACAGACAAAGATAATGGGAAATATAGGAGTTTCCTGGGCAGAGAATGTTTTAAGAAAGGTTTATGAAAGAACAGGATTTAAAAGGGGATGTAGAGACAGAGGCAAGCTGCCACCTTGAAAACCAGCCAAACTGAAACAACTGAGCCAAAAAGAACAGTAAAGGGATCTAAAAATTAAAATAAATGAATGGAGCTAGAACATATAACATGTTGCAGGTGAGGATGAAGTGTTGCATTGAATACTGTGGAAGAAAACAAATGAATGATCCAATGATAATGAAAATTCAGTTTTGTTGGCCCTCATTTTGTCACTAGCTTTAAAATGTCACAAGAAAAGATATTTTTTGCAAGTAATGAGAAAAGAGGTGAGAACATTTGCAACTGCATTTAGCTGAATGACAACAGAAACACAAATTACCATTCTTTGCCAAGCTGCTCACAAAACTAGAGAGATGTTTGTGGTATTCATGAAGAAAATACAAGCAGAGTCATGCAAAAGTGGAAGACAGGAAGCAAAACATACAAAATCACCACCCTTAAGTATGGTGGTGTGATAGGCAGATGGGTTTAAATATATTTTTTTTTTAATTCTGGCATTCTTTTAATGCTTCTCCTAGCACAGTAATAAGCACACAACCCATATCCTTAGTGCAGCATCCAAGCCCCAGGAACCTCCCATGTTTCAGTTTGTACCCATTGCCTCTTGTCCAGTTACTGAGCACCACTAAAAAATGCCTGGATGCATTTTCTCTGCATCCTCCCTTCAGATTCCTGTACACTTTGAGGAGATGCCCCTGAGCCTTCTCTTTTCCATGCTGAACACTCAGGTCTCTCAGCCTTTCCTTGTAAGAGAGGTGCCCCAGTCCCTTAATTATCTATCTCAATGGTCCTTTGCTGGACTCTTTTAAGTATCTCTTTTAATTAATATGATGTATTACTAAATTCAGAACTGAACATTATTCCAGATGTGACCTTAACAGTGTGGATGTGAAAATTTAAGGGGAAAGATATATACAACATTTTCTTTTCCCTCTCTCTGGCATTCTTCCTATATACAAGGAAAACTCTTATCAAAATTTAGTTTTTAGATGTGGATTGAACAGGATGAGTAGAAAGGCTGTTTTCAACATACTATAAGGATTTATTGTTTCTTATTCGTAAAAACATTTTTTTTAATTCAGAGAATGTTTGATTTGGTTGTTATATTCCACGCTTTTTATAATTTCATACTGCTCTTTTGAAAAGTGTTTTACTTCTTCTTAAATATACAGCAGACTTGCAGTGCATTTTAGCAATTCTATTTGTCACATTTGGCAATATTTTTAAATTTATGGAGGAAACTCAGCAATGCACAGTAAGAGAAGATACAGGCTCTTAATACTACTATAATATTCATTCTTTTTTCCTAACCAGAAAGCAATCTCTGTGTATCATGAATTTACTTATGTTGTACTTAAGAATCCCTTTGCCTTATCTATCCTTAAAGTTCCATCAGGCAAATTTTACGGCACAGTATGCACATAAACGAGAAAACTGCCTAGAGAGAAGCCATATCTATAGAAAATTACCTGGTCTTCAAAGTCAAATTCTGTATAAACAGCATCTCCAGAATCCATAATCAGACTGCAATCAAGTTCATTTGACCCTAAAAATAGGAAAGAAAATTAGAATTCAGAAATGGATTGAAAATTTCACTTTATGTGGTGGAACAGTATAGTATTTCCAGTTGTCTGTACTGTGTAAAAACTGTGATCCAAGGAATCATTCAGGTTTGCTAGAGTGCCCAGGTGAATGGTATTTCATTAGCAAAGCCTTCAATGCATCCATAAAAGCTACTGCAAGTCTTAATAAGGAAGGGCTGTGCTAAATGGTGAATTGCTTTATCTAGATTGCATATTTATTGGGCAGGGTGTTCTGCGTGCCATGACTTGCAATTGTAGAATTGCTACACTCAAGGGAGAATACAAACCAGTATAAGAAAGAGAAAGGAAATACTAATTTCTGATTAGCAGATAAGGAGTGGGGAGCAAAGCAGAATGCTTCCAGCAGCAGCAGTCTCCATTTCTATCCTGTTCTGCCCCTTCCCAAGGAGACCGTGTGCCTCTGCCCCTTCTCCTCGTCACCCTCCTGTGGCAGAACCAGGAAGAATGCAGCCTCTTGCACTTGGGATGACAAAATTCAGTTGTTGAGAAGCCTTGACCTGGCTGAGCTTTACAGTTTAGCTTCATCTGAACTGCTGAAGGTGCAGGACAACAGAAACTGAGCTTGATATTTCAAAAAGTCGTGTAGGGGGGAGCCATTGCTAAACCACAGTGGAGGATAAACCACCAATAACGTTTCTATATAAACCTAGGATATAACATGGCCATCATATTCTGGCACTGTCACCCCATTGAGATTATCTCAATCCTGGGCAATAAAGAAGGAAATGGCCTCCTGGGTCCTCCAGATGGTGCAGCCCTAAACCAAATTCTGCACATATTCTAAACACATTAAAATGTCAGTAGGCAGGAGACTATAGAAGTCCTTTTCACAGCATCAGTAAAATGAGAATAATAAAAATATTGAAATGATTCCCAGAAACCTAAAAATTACAACCAGCTGGCCACAGATGAGTCCGGCCACTCACTTCATGTGGGGAGCAACAGGTAACACCGGGGGAAGTGTAAGCTGTGTTTTGTTTTGTCCCTTCATGTCCTGAGTGAAACAAGATCTCTAATGAAGAAAACAATCCCCTCCTGGCTGGGTTACAGGTGTCTCTACCTGGTATGATGTTTCTGCAAGCACTGGCACTGAGGGTACATAGTTTCAAGTCTATCGCTTACCTGGAGTTGTTTTCTCATCATTAGAGTTGTTTATATGGGTGGCTTGCTGTAACAAGCACTATCAATAACAGATTTTGCAGTTCAATTTGTGCCAAATGCATTTATATATTATCTGGGTGTGTTTGCTTTTAAAGTTTACATAGTAATAATCTGTGTAGGTGGTGAAGTAAATATCCCTGACAGAGAGAACAGAGGAGGTGGATGTCATGATGACCAAACTGTAAGTGAGTGGTAGAGATGATGACTCCAGGGTGTCTTAGTTCACAATCCTTATCACAATTACTGCCAAACTAATCTTCAATTGAACTTTCTGGACTGCATAACAGATACCAGGGAAAGACCTGTGTCTACCATCTGAAGGTGCTTTTGTTTTGGTTCCCTCACTCCCCTCCCCACAATGATCATGTATAGTTTTTTAGATTGCTAGAAAAAAATTACAGAGAGAAATTATATTCCTGATACCGCAGTGTCACATGTACAAATGCAGCATGTTCTCTGGCATGTACACTTCCTGGTCTTTTGAAAATACCTGTCTCTAAAAGATATATGCAAGGAAATAGATTTCCAGCTGCTGAGAGAATCTTTAATTTTTTGATTTATTTTACACAGCTGACACCTCACTCTTAACACCGTGTCATTGTTGATAATATAATTTAACTAAGCCTCAGTTGTCACTGGCACTGGCCTACTCTGACACATCCATCACTTCTAAAGGCACTTGTTGGCACTTTATTAAAGGCACTTGATTAACTGTCACTTAACTACCAAGAGCAGTACGTATTCTTAGCTAGAAACATTAGTATGAAATATGGTGCTGCAAACTTAAATGTAAAGGTCAGGCTGAAAATGAATACTCATGCATAATGTATCTTAAGTGATAAAAGCCATAATGGTTATACAATTTTAATATGGTCAAGAATCTTAAAGCCTTTTTTCCTGGAACTAGAACACCGGTGTCCTTGGAAAAGCATAGCTTCTTCCTAGGGTATATTCAAGAAAAAATTGAAAATCAGTCTTTTCTTTCATGGCTTAATGAAAACTAACAAACCCTATAACCATCTGTCACTGACCAATGCTCAGGTTTCTCTACCCTTCTGAAATTGCCTAAAGACAAACCCATCTGAAATGAATTGAAGCAAATGGCTACTCCCAGGACAAGATAAAGTAATTAAGGGACATATCAGAGTACTTGCAATATCCCTGGTGCAGCATGAGTAGTTTGCTATGCTCCAGCTCAGTTTCTTGTTGGAGGGCACATGTTTTGCTAAGGTTGGACTAAATCTTCCTAAAGCAGCTCTTGCAGGGGAGAACAAGGATCTCAGTAACTATCACTTGTATGTGCAGCAGCAGAGGCACACCAGGGAGCCCCTTGGCAAGGTACTGGCTGTCAGGGATTCTGCTGCACACAGACCTCCAGACAGGGCTAAAGCCAAAGGGAGAGCCTTAGAAAGTGGGTAATTCAAAACTCAGCTCAGGTTTTCTAAACCCAAGTTGAAATCGGCAACATTTCACGTAAAGCCTGTGGCAATGTTTATCTGTCAAAGGTGAAATGCAAAATGTTGGCTAAAGGAAAAGAGGAGGACTGGTTAAAGGGTTTGGAAGCAAACATGCCCTGCTACTTTCCATGAGACTGCAGGCTGCATATCGTGTGACAACAACACAGCTGATCATAAATGAGTTTCATTGCCTTTTCTGAGCAAGTTGCATTGTTTTTCTTTTGCTAAGTTGTTACCGTGAGAATTAGGCTATAAAAACAATTCATACTTGTCTATTAGGAGGAAAGGCTTATAGTCTGATTTGTCTTAATTCTTTCAAAAGGGTTTCCCATTCCACCAAATAATCTCTTGGCTCAAATAAGCTGTTGGTTAATTTGGAGCCTTCCTGTGCTTATATGGACCTAGAGGAAGTGATCTGAGTAACTTTATTAATTGCAAAAGGGGAAACTCAAGTTAAAAAATAAAAATTAAGAAAGCCCCTGAAAGTTCTACTGCCATGGAGAAATAACATGCAAGCACCTGCTCTGAAAAGGTACTCTTAGGGCTTAAAATATGCTTCCTTAATTGCATGAATAAAGTTAAGGCAAAGGAGATCTGGTCACTTTCATGTGTCCTGTGTTTTCCTTAGAGAAAAAAAGAGAGGATTTTATTAGGTGCAGTCCTGCACAATTAGAAAATAAAGTAGTTGAAAGTTTTTATTAAATCCCTGTTAACTGAATAACCAGGTCTTCAGGGAGGAACAGGCTGAAATACAAAACAGCAGAGAGCTAGAGTGCATTCCTTTTTTTTTGCCATGTTTTGTATCTTGACACTGAAGGAATCTTCCATAAAGATTTGTCTTGTGAGGAATCCAAGAGGATCCAATGACACAGCACCGAGGGACGAGGTGAATTAAAGGTGGCTGCAGTTGTACCAGGATGTGCCAAGAGGTGCTACCCCTGCCAGGTCTGACAGTCAGGGACAGTGATGCTCCTGCACCACAGGGGTGCACAGCTGTGCTCAGTCACTTCTTTCACCATGATTTTATATTTTATGCCGTATTTTACATAATGTTTGTTGCTCCTAAGCTGAATTGCACAAGATTGATCATGGAAACCTGAGAGAGTGTGGCTGTTACAGGCAGGTGTTTAATTCCTACCACAGAGATGCACCCCAAAGCCCAGGGGACCATGGCTGTAAAGTCTCTGGTCCTGTAAAACATTTCAGTATTTTAAGCCTGAGTTCATGGCACTTTCTCTGAAAATGTGTTCATCCTTAAGTTGTAATGAATGCAAATGTCAAGCATTGCTTTTTCACAGTTCACTAAATTAATTTATACAATGAAAATAAACTGTACTGATCTGTCTAAATTTATCTGCAGTCAACTTCACTTCCCATCACAAGGTAGCTATGACCCATCATGCAAATTAATTAAGTCTGCTCCTTGGACCATTTGTGTTTTAGCAAATCAGCTAATGAATTTCCAATCCTTGCTTAAATGCATTACTTATTTTGAATACTGCTAGCAATTCTATTCAATATGGTTCATTGGCTCAAATATGCCCATACTCATATTTTAACAATGATAGTATTCACATAGTTCAACAGTGACTGTCATAAAAGTAATCTAAGCCTATCCTGTGAAACATACTGCTTCTCCTAATAACATGTTTAAGCTCAATAAAATAAAAACATCTTTTTATGTTATGGAACATGCTCTGAAGCACTGTCTAATAACTCAATTAATACATGTTTCATTTAAGCACTTGGGCAAGACAAATGCTTAGAAGATAAATTTCAAGTGGAATATTATAGAAATAATTTGTTGAATCACTGATTAGCATTAGAATGATTACGTTTCCATTTTCCTCTCAGTAAGATGCTTCTAATACAAATTTTATTGCAACCTTACACTGTTGAGTTTCATGACAGGTTGTTGCTCTTGGCAACAGTCTTAATATGTTGTAGAAGGCAACAATGAGAAAACTGTATTTTCATCTATAAACATTTCAGTTGTTTTCTTTCAGTACATATTGTTACAAAGTTGATTACATTTGGATTTTACAGGCATAACATGAATTAGATTGCTGTGTAGGCATGAAAATATTAGAAATACTTTGTTTATGTTAGCTACAAGAAGCTACAGTATATTGCAATATCACTAATAAGATTAGAAGACAAAATGTGAAATCAAGACATGCTGGAATTGCAACCTCTAGAAACTGAACACCTTATCTCATAGAAATCCTACTTCAAATCTCCTTACTATTATCAGTGCTCAGAGTAAGCACTAATTAGGTGATTGTGGCATGGCATCTGCTCATGGCTATCCAATTATTTTGCTGAGGGATTTATTAAATAGATCAGACTTTCGAGGAACTGACTGGAACTCATCCAGAATCACAACCAATTTGTGCAACTTGTGTAGTTCTTGTCAATCTGTTTGTCAGAGCTTGCACCCTTATGACACTTCTTTCCTCTTCTTCCTGTCCAGCACTTAAATCAATTATGGAATCCAGAGGCAATTATCAACACAATGTTGTACACTGGGAATGCCACTTTAGGTTTAGGATCATCCTCTTGCCTCTATGAATTAGGCAAAGCACAGAAGAAGTAAGTGTGCCACTTAACAGAGAAAGAGAGTCGTCTTTATTTTATGTGTGCATCATATCTCAAGGGTGACAACTAGAAACTTGTGGGCTTTTTAGCTGATGCACTTCTTATAATTCTCAACCTCCTCCCCAACCTCAACCCCCCTCGCATTCACTGCCCTCCCCCTCCCCATTATCAAAAACTTCTTCTTGTGTGCTGGTTCAGAAGACATTTAGGACATCATCTACCTATGTAATGCTAGTAGTTGATTTGGAAAACAGCCAGAGATGCCATTGTAAAAGGAAGGAGTTGTGAAGTTACCAAGGAACATTTCTCTGCTGCCCTCAAACAAAATATTTCTGACAGATGTTGCGGATTTTCAGTGCTTTGATTTTTAGCTTCAATTCTTTTGCAGTCCTTTATCTCTCAAAGGCTTTACTTTGAAGCCTCAGTAAGCACAAATAATAAATAGACAAATAAACAAAATCCCCAAACACTTGACTTATATTCACACACCATTTCAGAATTAGTACCAATTATTAGGGAGGAAGTATGATCATTAATCTCACAGGACTGGTTTTCTGGTGAACACCAAGGTACCACTGGAACTGAAAGAGCTGACAACTGGAATTGAAAACTTTTACAATTTTTGTACTGATAGTATAGCTTAGTAGACTTGCCATAGTGTTTCAGGGTTAAGTTGTAGAAAATCAGGTTGTTGGAGGTGCTATATGAAGTTTCCAAATATAAAGAGATTTTTTTGTCCTTCATTGTGCAAATGTTTGAGGTCAGTCAAGACTCTGCTACAGTATCTATATCCAAACTTGAAGATGATTATGAAAAAGACATCCCACCAATGTCAGATATGGTTCTTTAAATCTTACATTAACTCACCTGCTGCAGTCTCTTTGTTTGCAAATAGTTTATTGTCAACTGCTGAGCTTATATCAGAGAACACTTCTTCTTCATCTCTGTCTGCATCAAACTAAAAAAGAAAAAAAATAGAAGAAGAAAAAGTTGCCAATCAGATGCTGCTTACTGCTTGGCTGAACATCAACATGTGCCCCAAGCCTTCCTGATAGGAACCTTTCTATTATAATGTGTGCAGTCCATTGCTTTATGTATGAATCACTTAAATATTGACTTTAATTTTGTAAACCATTTTGCCTGTCATAAACAGAAGCTACAGTAAAATTGACTTGTTCTCAGAGAATGAATTTTCAAAGCAGAAGGTAAAACTAGTAATGCACATTACTTCTTCAGTCACTGGATGGTTGAAAAAAATGTCAGCATAGAGACAAGAAATGAGATTACTTTACTGTCACTTCTTTTTGGTGATTAGCGTGATTAATTTTTTCAATTTGCAAGTGAAATACTTTCAGCAACTCCCGAATTGTCTGAAACAAATTTTTGTGACATGTATGATTTCTTCAAGTAGTTGAGCAAAACTCTTAGGAAAGAGTAAGTAATTTTGAAAATCCCCTACTTATAGAAAAGAGAGCTTTCCTCTCTCAGTATTAGAAAGTGCAATGACGTTGTGATAAATTAATTAAATCAGGAAAGAAAAGCGCCTTTAAAATGGCAAATAATTGATTTCTTATGAGTTCAACCTTCTTTTTCATTTATTCTGTCTTCTGCCTGATTCTGATACCGATTCTCCCAAGTGTTTTCTAGGCTCTGTTTGACAGGTTTCTTTTTATGACCAGGTGACTGTGGCAGAAGGGAAGTCCTGCTACAGTGACATGCTTGACAGTGGGTTTGTGATTTTCCTTATTGTATTTATCAAGCCTTATTTATTTAGATCATCATATTCAGATAGATGAGCCTACTATCATTATCAACACATGGAGTTTTCTGACTCACTCTTGAAATGGAGTTTGAGGGTCTGACCCTAAGGACCACTCAGAGGTTCATCCTGCAGCAGCCACCATCTGTCTGGGCAGACATTTATCTAATCTCGAGAAATTCTTCTGCCATTTAGTATTTGTCATAAAGCATTTTTTTTTTAATTTCTAAAGCAGAAATTTATTTGTGTTCACCTATTAGAAGGATTACACTTTAACTTGTGTCAAAACTAAGGCTTGTGGAAGAACAGGACTTAAATAGACCTGCTAACATAACAGCTGTTAATAAAATAAAGCTTTTGCAGAATTTATTATCAAGATGCAAAAAGCAGCTTTGGAATGTCCTTGTTGATAGGAAAAGAGTGCTCCTAATGTATGCTAGAGAAAACATATATCATCTTTGTGGGTATACGTATGCATAAAACCTAGTAAATTGTAATCAGGTTGTGTCTGATCATAATTGTGTAGGTCACACCACATTTGCAGAGATGACAGACTTGCTTTCTCATTAGTAGCATTCCTCCACATAATCCAGTCCACCACGAAAAAAACATGATCAATCTCAAAATGTTCTGAAGGTTCCAAGAATTTGAAACACCAACTTTCCTATTCAAAGAACACCAGCTGTGCTTCAGCATTCTGTAAAGTCTGGGCTTTGTAATGAAAGCTTGTATTTGTCACCCAAAGAAAACCAATTATTTGAAGCTTGCATATGGATTCAGTTTACCCCTACAAAATGAGAATTTTAATACACTGAGCCACAGGAAGGCAAGGTAGCTTCCATGGAGAAATTATGTTTGAAAGAAACTAAGTAAACTTGTGAATTCTGTGCTTCACTGAATTGCTAAATATTTAAAAATTAAATCCTTTGATAATTATTGGAGACTTGAATAGAAGATAAATGGTACTCAAACAACCCTAGTCACACTGAACAAACCACAGTAAAACTTGCATTTGTAGCAGAACCTAAATCTATTGGTTGCTTTCTTTACTGAAAACAAATCCCCACCTGCTTCAATGTGTAGCTCTTTGCAACTAAGTCACCGAGGGGTATCTTTATGGATGTCTCAGTTTAGTTATTATAGTCAAGGCTTATATTTTATAGAAGTGTAATTTTATTAAACATCAACTGTATTGTTGTCTGCATTGCTATAGTCTTCACTAGTGATGCAGGAAGAAGCAAAGTGTTTCTTCCCTGTGTGGCCAAAGGAGTTTGAGGTCTGACCTTACTCGATGGCATTCCCTCCACGGGGCACTAAAGGTGGTTTTGTTCTGTGCTGTGTCTGTTTTGTTGGGGCAAGAAAAGATCAGGGAGGACCTCAGTGGACAAAACATCACATTTCTTTAAGAAACCAATCTAAATCTCTGAAAGGTTTCACCAACCTTCCTGAAGTACATTTGAGGGTTATGCTTGGCTTTATTATTCTTTTAAGTAAACAATGACTGGCTTAATGATGAATTTTCTGGAAAGTTTATCTCATTTTCACACGAGCATTGCTGAATTGCAGAATTTGTCACTGGCACAATATTATATAAAAATGATGAATAATATTTTCTAGATCTTCTGCATTGTAAATAATTGCCCTAGGGAATGCAGGTGGTTGTTGCAGCTTTCAAAGAGAAAATTATTATTGTTTCTAAATAAACACCCAACAAATCCTAGCCAACAGAAGGAGCTCCACAGAAAAATTGTCTGAGTTATTGAAAATTGCAAATCTCACTGGTCCATGATGATAAATGGAGATTTGGTAATACCATGTACTGAGTTAAAGAAAAAAGTGCAGAAATTTTTCCTCACATCTGTCAGGGGACAAACAGGAAGCTGCAGTTAACTGGAATTTTGGGTAAGGATGTCATTGAGCCTGGTACTGTCCCTTATGGACTGATTCACCTCCAATGAAACTGCTGGTTTTTGCAGGTGGTTTATCTAAAACATTCCCAAAATAGGGGGAGATTGCACTAGCCTTTCAAATTGGAGCACAGGAAAGCTAGAAGGAAATCTGATTGCAGCAGTCTTGCAGGGAATTCTTGTTTGTGCAGCTGGAAATAAAGGTAGAAATGGAGAAAGCATAAAAAACCCCAAGCAAACTTGTAGTTAAATAACATTTACAACAGTAGATGGAAATGCCCTCTATTTTAGGACATGACGGATGTCAATGAAAAGAAAATCAGCCATGTCCAAATTAAACATAGCATTGTGGTGTTTGGCACAGGGGTGAAAGCTCCTGGATGCTTGAGGCAGTGCCAGTATCCATAGCTGATAAACTGGAGGGACTTCCAGACAGGCTATGACAATCATCTGTTTCCTATACCTTTCCATGGCAAAGAGAAATTTTAGAAGTTATTATATCTTGAAAACAAAATTGTAAGATGCAAGGATGAAGAGCATGTGAGACAAATTCAGAATGGAAGGAAACAACAAAATTTATTCTGACATCACTGTCTTTACTGCTTAATTTATCACAATTTGCTATAAATTCCCCATTATTTGAAAATTTTAGATTATTCCTAAAAGGAAAATATTAATAAAATTAAAATAGGAATTAATTCAGGGAAGTCTGCAGTACTGCTCTGCATAGCCAGAGCTGTCACTTCTGGCTTTGTAATCCATTAACCAGATCCATGGACATGAAACACAATCATTGTTTAGGAAGTGGACAAATTACCCATATGTTATCACCTGCACTGAGGAACAATTTCTTCTTAAATAAAAAAAAGAGGTTTATCCACAGAAAAGAGAACATGGCTTCTTGTACCATGGTTTGCCCAGGCTTTTAAGAGATACCTAGTTTAGAAGCCAGATTTCACCACTGTCCTTTAAGTGTTGGTATTTTTGGTTGAAAAGTTGACAATCCTACTAAAATAAAGAGATTCATAAAATTGAGAAATTATAATGATTTTCAGGTGGCACCAGCTACAAATGCAATGAGAACACACTGTTATTATTCATCCTGATTTAGGCAGGGATTTGCTCCTGAAGGATTGAAAACAAATCAGAACTAGTTCTGTTTTACCCTTGGTAACACTAAAAGGTGAAGTGAGATACACTTAAGGTACAGGTGCTGCTTTACCATTTTTGGATACCCACACAGAAATCCCTTCCTTATTGTTGTTCCATCCCTAGTTTGCTTCTCTTAATAATTACAACTGACTTGTGCAGTTACTTCTAGAGAAAGTGGAAAAATCAAAAAAGAAAATGGCAGCGACATGGCAAAACAGCAAAGAAATACGTGAGGAAAAATGTACAAGGTAGGATAATAACCATTAAGATGGGGGGCAAGAAAAATTAGTTGAAGCCATGTATAGGAAAATCAATAAGCAGAGGCACTGAAAGGAAGCTGGAATGTGCAGACTGGGAGTTAGGGGAACATTTCCCTATTATAAAGTATTTTTAATGATACACTTAAACAAAACCAAAAAAAACTTTCAAAACACCACAGAAATGGTGGGGTGAGGACACAGGGGAGAGAGATTTCTCTCTAATCCATTCTCTATTTCTAATATTTTCATTCTTTTCCATCAAATATTCTGAAATCTCAGATTAATTTTTGTATTGTATTTTACCACATATAGAAGAAAAACTACAACCGAAATTACACTAGAGCTCACCAATGATTTTTAAAACATGCAATTAGCAGAGGTCACCAATTGGTATCAGACAGAAATTTAGAAGAAAACTGAACTGGGGATTTTTAACACCATTATTACAATCCTGTGGAATACTCCGGGTTATCTAAAATAAGCCTCTTAACATTCTATTTTTTTTACCACAGGAGTTCCAAAGAGGATTCATAAATAATTGCAGAGCCCTCATACCTCTATCATTAGTTTCTCAAGTTCCACTTGTATCTAAGGATCTATTGCTACGAGTGCTACTTGTAAACAAGCATGAGGGTGAATGTACTCCAGCCCTGAGAGGAGCTGACAGTTCTGCAGCAGCTGCTGGTAGCTTTTCTGTATCCTAAACTCATTTACTCAAAATAGGTGCAATTCTAAGACTCTAATTATGTGATTTTTGAACACATTAGGTGCATATACAGGCTCTTGTATGGCAACAAAAAATTTAAATTATTCCATCAAATTCAAATAGCATTTTCCAGTAACATTTAGGAGTAATGAAATGACCATTAAAAAATACATGATTATGACAGAAACTATCAATTAATTTAACTGCTTTATACCCTGTTTGTGAAAATACAAACACATCGATGCACACAGACATTTTGTATTTTTTCTATTTTTCTATTCACAGATCCTTGTCTATTAATTTGGCAGCACATAAACAACGAAATTATATAAAACACAAGCTTGGTTTTTTTTTATTCTTAAAGTGATTTTCTCTTATTTCATGCTAAACTCAACAACTTAGTGCCATGGCACACAAGTGTGGAGATGATGTGCCAGTTTCCCTCCCTTCACAGAAAAACTACTAAGGCAGATTACATGTTTGGAATACTGAACAGAGCAACAAGAAGGAAATGGTAACTGTCACCTGAAGAAACAATTAACAGCAGCAGAAGTAATAGCCTGTCTTTGTACATTTATGTGCAGTAATAGCTTTTGATAGGTAGACAGAGGGAGAACTTCTGTTTTTATGCTGTGATCATTTGAGCAAGACCCTGACTTTCACCAGTGTTCAGCTGATAATAATGAGCGCCTCAGGCAGTGTGGTGGCAAGAGCTGATGGGAAAGACACCATGCAATTATAGGCCCTTGTAGAGCACAAAGCAGACAAACTGAAGGAGAGTTGGATTTGATTGGGGGTGAGGGGAGAAATCCATAATTTGGTGGCATGGTAACAGAAAATTAATGGACTTGAGAGGATGAAGCAATTGCTTGTTTAATAGGGAAGCTGATGGTGCCACAGAGTGGGTTTGGAGCATATATGTATTTTCATAACACTAAGATCCAAAGCCTTTCTGCCTGTGCAGATATTAAAGAGCACTGGCTGGTTAATTTTTTTTTCCCAATAAGGATATTCATTTGGAAGGCTAGTGACTATTATGTGGAAAGCAAATGTATTGCTCTTTTACTAACAAAATCATTTTTGCATCATGTCCTCCGTTCCTTAGAGGGACTCTGAGTTTCCAGTAGGCATTATCCTCCACCATATTCGTATCTCTAACTTTTTCAATCTGAAGTCACTTTAACATAGTTAGTAATAAACAATTCAAAATGTTTCAGCCATTTCTCTATACTACCATGACCCCTACCATAAATATTCTATTTATCTTGGAAATTGGCATCAGGAATCAGAACCAAATTAGGCAGCATATGCATTATTTCACATAGCATTTAAAAGAACATGATTTGCATGTGTTTGTTCTGGGTTATCTGACTTGTCAGATAAGTTACTTCTAGCAGTAACTTTTCAAGCTATAAATACAGCCAGCATCTCTGCATATAAACTCTGTGTGCATATTCACTTTGCAAATCACTAAAAACTTGCACTCTGACATGTATTACGTCTGTTCAGCAGCTTCTATAGCAAAGTCAACTATATTAATTATTTTTGAAGATTAATTGAAACCAAATAAATGCTTCAGTGTATGCACATATAGAGATCTTTTCTACCTTGGAAGCACAAACACTTTTCCTTATTTAAAAAATTATACATTCCACTGTTGGAGTAATTTTCACTATGCATTTACTTTTTAAAGGAAATTGATTTTAAAGAGGCAAATGGTATTACAAAGAAACAGAACAGTGGTGTTGAGCATCCAGACAGATCACTTCTGAAGAGCTTGAATGGAAAATTTAATTATGGTCTGAGTTAGGAGATGCTCCATGAATTATTTTTTACTCTGTTCCTGTAGAACCCAGGAAAACATTCAGCCTGAGGGAGAAATCATCTTACTCTCTATCTCCACTGGGTCTAGAATAAATTGTTTGATTTTTTACTTTACTGCACCTAACCCCAAAGGAAATGGAAAGACATTACTGATAACAGAGAAGCAGGTATGACTCGAAGCTGTCCAAATCCTCACACAGCTTTAACAGCCCTCTGTGCCTTAGCTTGCCTTTCTTATTTACCAGAGCTCAGTGATGCTGCAACAATGAAGCATTAATGTAAAATTCAGTGTTTTGAAATGCAGACAAAGGGCAGAGAGGTACCAACAAATGTCATGAAGCTCAGTCAATAACAGCTGTAATTGGCTCTTTGCTTTATACAGCTCAGTGACATTACAGAAAGATCTAGAATTACCCAGCTCTTGCCCAAACGCCTTTGGTTTTTCTTTCCACAATAATAATGCTTGTCTTCCAGTAGTTTTGTTTCCACCTTAATCTATGAAGACTTATATGAGGCTTGGATGTTCCCTTGTTCTTCAGAGTGAACTCTGGGAATAAACCAGTTAAGGATCCGTTTCTACAGCACAATTCCCTTATTTCTCCCAGTATCCCATGAGATGAGTACTGGAACATTCACATTCCCAGAGCACCCAGTTCAGTGAAACAGCTCTGGTCACCAGTATGTCCAAATAAATGCTTTCCTCAGTACCCTTTTTTTGGGTAATATTGAGTACAACAGCACTTCTGAGCCAGAATGAGCCCTATAACTACATGACATTAACCAGTATGTTTGTGTGCAGAGACTTTTCCTGAATAAAGTTCTTTAAAAATATGTTTTCCCCTCCCTGTAGAGCTCTTGTGTCGCTCTTCCTTTTGTTTAAAACAAAACCAAATAATTTTCTAGCATTGGCTGCCACGGCATGTACAAAATTCAGGCACCCTGAATAAATACACAGCAACACTGGCTTCCCCAAAGGGTCCAACAAGCAGCAATTGTAAGTCAAATAAGAAAACAAAACAAAACAAAACAAATTTAGAAAAACTCAGAAATGAAAGACATTTCTTCCTATAAACACTATTTTCTTCTATTCAAAGAAAAACACTGATGCTGCTGCCAAATACAGCCAAATATTTCCCTTTCAAGATCAATAGCATTTCTCCTGTTGGCTTTTGTGGAAGAGATTCTGAATGCAAAATACTAAAATACTGTTGTCTGGTCTTTTACTATTAGATGACTTCATAACAATTATTACCAAAAATATCATTTTTGCCTATGTATCATCACAATTTTCTAAGGAAGAATGCTACCATCTGAAAGCTAACAAAAAAAGTCCTGAGTTAATTTCAGCTGCAAATTTAGCCAGTTATTCAAACACGAGGACTAATGACTCAGCTGCAAGAACAAGCATAGGGTAAACCATAGGCTTAAACATTAGATGATGTGGGTGTTTCATATGCAAAATCTACATTTAATTCAAGAAGTAATGTGACTTTTTAGTCATCTAGGACCTTAGCAACACAAATAATTTCATCTGCAATAGTTTTAGCTCTTCAAAATGGAATTTCACACTGTAAGAATTGAAATGTTTGAAAATTTGTGGCTTTTCTATTTTCCTTGGAAGACAAAAACAAATTTTAATTCCCAGCTACACAGTTCCTGGGTATATAACTAAATTCTGACCCAGGATAAGCAGCATCTCCACTGGTGGTCTCTAAATTAATAAACTTCATAAATGTTATTGGAATCCTTGATAATAAGCCCTCCCTTGATCATCTCAAACTGAAAAGTACTAAATTTTCATGAAATAAATTATTTATCTCTAGAAGTAGGACTCCTGTCAAACAGGATAACATTCAGCAGATGTCAGTCTGAGTTCAGGATGGGCTCATAAAGCCAACTTCCAACTGTGCTGCTGCAGGAAGGACACGAGTGTTTCCTGCAGCAAGAAGTGAGCCACTGCTATTTTAATTCTGTACCAGAAAGTTCTCTTTTGACATCTAAACTATTGGAGCATGTTGTTTCAGAGCAAAAAGGAGGCTACTTGATTTATAAATGAAAGCTGGCAAGCTAAGGAGATACTGACAGAAACCATTGCTTTAGTCATCATGGAATATGACATTCTTGCATCTAGCATGTATTTTTTGGAAACAAATGTAGGACAAAATCCCACATGATTATGTAGGCTGAAAGAATCTTTTAAATAACATAAAAAACGTGGATGAAGTGGAGCTGATTGACATAATTTATTTAACTTTTTTAAAACTTTGGACAATATTTCTTCCCAGAGGCTATTAAATGAAATATAGTTTTAGGGAAGCTCTAAGTAATATAATTAATTTATTTTAAAAGGCATGATAAATGTCCAAGGGATGTCTTGGCACAGAGAATGGCCAATATATTGATCAGAAAAATGGGAAGACAAATCACTCTTCACTATGGAAATGAAATCTGAGAAGGGACAGGGATGTGGAAAAGAAATGCTTGTAATGTGACAATAATGTGTGCAGCAGGAGAAAGATGAAAAAAAAGACCCAAGAAAGACCAAAATGGAGCCTCTGTAGTCTTTCTTCTATTAGAATTTCATAACTTTCCCTCTGGCTGTTTGTTTGAGCTAAGTGCTTTACAGAATACCTGAAACACCAATATTAAGGGTCTAATACCATAATATTAATATATTTTCTAGTCACTCAAACAGTGACTAGAAATTACAGCTTTTTAGGAAATTTAGCAACCATATGTTGTTCTCAAATTACATTAAGATAATGAATATGTGATTTATGTTTGCCTTTATTATTAAAATTTTACTACTGATAAAAATAAAAATATGACTAAAACCATTCATGTGATCCAGAGTGAATGGCATAGGTTCTGCATCTGGGCACCTATGGACTTTGGAAAATAGGTCTTAGTCTCTAGTTTTAATTTGTTTAGCAAATTTAAGAAGTGCTAAAAGCAATTTTGTCAGGGTAGAACAAGTTTATTATTAAGTTTTTTGATATTTAGGTTAATTAGATATCTTTAAGCCTTCATAAATGAAGGCACTTTTTTCTGTTTACAATTCTAATTAAATAGAACACATTAAAGAAATCGAATATTTGTTTACTTTTGCAGTGAAACTACTTAAAGTGAAAAAAAGACAGTCTGAATACATCCCAATTTTTTTCATATGAAAGGGATTGGGGGGGATTTTTTTTCCTACTCTCTCACCTGGCTTGTGATAATTTATAGAACCAGCAACAAGATTTGCAGTTTTCAAGACACTTCAGATATACTAGTTCTTAAAATTAGTTTTCAAAAACTTTAGTTCAAACAATGTCTACATTTCATACAGCCATTATTGCTACAAAAGAGACAAAATTTCCCTTAGTTTGTAGCAGGTGTTCTAGTTCCCAGAAACCTTTGGAAGTCAGTGTCCAAACTTCCAGAGAACTGTAAGCTCTTATTTGATTCTATTTGTTCTGAGAGTAGTCTCTATTAAAAAAAAAGATGAAAAATAATTTGGAGGCATATTCTAATTATTGGTAAAGCTTACTCTCTATGAAAATACTTTATAAATATTCACAAATACTTCATAAACGAGAAGATCTTGTAGACCCTTCTCCACCAAACAGAACAGCCCCGTTTCCTTTGGAAGCCCTTCAGTGGATCCTAGGATGTTGCTGGCCTCGTCCTCCCTCCAGGGTGGGAATGAGGAGTGCACAGAGAGCCCGTCAGCTGCTGGCCCTGCAAGCCCTTGCTGCTGCATACCAGCTACCTTAACTCAACCCCTCCTGCCTTGTGTAGTGAGACCCTTGGTGCTTGCCTCTATTTCATTCACAGCAGGTTCCCTACACACCCTCCTCTCAGACCAGTACAACTTCTGTAAATACAGAAACAGTCATTGGAGAAGGGTGAGATGCTCTCTACGTGCTTATTCTCATCCCTACTCCAGTGAAGACATTCTCACAAGCTTCTATTCCTGCTTAAGACTTTTTTATTTATCCTTTTTCATCCTCAAGCCACATCACATATTCAAAATAGGCCTTGTTTTATATGTCAAATATCAGTTATCTTCTAGTAAATCTTTTTCCAAGGCACTTTTTTTTTAAAATCCACATGGTTCCCCATGCTTGTGCAATTCATGGGGGAAAAAAAAATCTTGCAGGGTTTTTTGAACTCTTCTCAATGTAAAAAGAGCAACTGTAACCTTTAACCCCAAAGAATAATTAATATTTGCAAAGTATATTATCAGATTGGGGTTATAACAGATTGTTGTGCAGTCTTAACAAGAAGCAATGAAATAAATTATTTCAAAAGTTCCCACTAACATAAGCAGTTGTTAAGCTCAGGGTTTTTAGCAGAGATATCTTTCCAAGAAACACTGACATGACTTCTGTTGCCAAGTGCTGACCTAACCTATGAGAGAATACGCAAATTTGTTTAACTTATTCTCTATTACACTCACCCTACTAAATTTAGTGATTTTTCTGAGGAGTGGTCTCCTGGCTGCAGTTCAAGGAATAATGAATAGTCCTTAAAACCAAACTCAGAATTCACATGGCTCCTGACTCTCTTTCTAAAGATCAAGAGATATGAGTGAAGATGAAATGCATAAATGAAGAAAACCCTCTGTTCACAGTACTAGAACTGAGCTCATTTGTGTCTTGCACCCCATGAACAGGGTCAGAGATGAAAGCTGAAGTACCCACAAAACCTTTAATGGCCATTACAGCAGACTGAGGCGACATACAGAGCCTGACAGAGAGCACAGAGAATGTTCTTGTAAAAGAAACAGAAATTACCTGCCTTGGGGTTATGTGAATCTGTATTGTGCAGAATCTATACAGTGAAATCCTTGCAGTAAGGTGCTCATACAAAGAGGATTGCTGGATATTTTTTCCAATGTCTTAGGGACCAATAAATTTAATAAGCAACTTGACTAAGAGCTGTATTGCCCAGATTCTAGGCTCCCTTTTAGTAAAGACTCTGCATTTACAGAGAAGTCTGTTATTTGCAGTAAAGCAGACCAAAAAAAGCCCAGAAGGCAGGACATGGCAGGAAACTAGGAAAGTGTATTTTCAAATTGCCTAATTGGCATCTTGCAGTGGCAGGAGAGGGAGATGACTTTGGCATTAGAAAAGCTATTGTATTAGCAAAATACAGTGGATGGTATAATACAAGAAAAGACAAGACCTGGCATGCTAGACAGAGCAGAGAATTTTGAAGTACTGGTATTGAAAACGTGAAGCTTCCATTTGACATTCTGATTAAAAATGGGGAGATTCAGTGGAGTACATAACGAAAAAATGTTATGATCTGCCTAAAAACAATGTAGTTTTAGCAATTTTATTTTTAACAAAATAGATCAAGGGGTAGCATATGTTTGAACAATCCTGGATATAAATAACTGCTCGTAGCAAGTTGCAGTGAAAAGACGCCGCATTTTGTGCATTAAGTTCTTTATTTCTTTCACTGTGACTGGTATGACTGACTGTTGGCACAAAAAGAGATGAACAGTTGAGAATGGAGACAACAGTTCTTCTTTCACAGAAAATTACAATAATTTTGACTGCAGTGTTATAGTTATGTCTTGCCTTGTTTTGCTGTTTGATTATTTAAGTAGATTACTGAATTGCAGAATGTGATACAGTGACAACAAAGTAAACAGACAGTTGTATTCACTGGTCATTAATGAAACAAACTGCAGTACTATATAGGATGGAGAGATACAAATGTTAACTCTGGAAGTAGGAAAGAGGATAACTGAGCTGAAGGATACAGAAGCATACACAGTTACAGCAAAGACAAACCACACAGGATTCACAGGAGGGTCTTTGCCAAGAATTTTAGGTTATGTCTACATGGTAAAAAGCAATGCTGTGCAAAGCTGTTTGTGCTAACACTAAATGATGTACCACAGTTATAAGAAACACAAAATAGCCATGTCAGTGGTTATCTGATGTGTAAGTTTCAGTGAATGTAAGGAGCAAGGATATCACTTAAGTGCTGAGGTAACACAATAGTGGTGTTTTCCTAATAAGGAAGCATTTCATACAGTTCTTCAAAGCACTGTTTGGTAGATATTCCTTAGCTGCATTAGAAAAAATAAAAAGGTCCTCCAAACAGCTATCAGAAATGCTCAAAGGATATTCTGCAATGGGGAGAATGCCCTAGGGGAAGGCTGGAGTTCTCACTTCAGTGCTGTCTAGTGCAGTGTGTACCCTGAGTCACACAATGGATGAGTAACTTTTCAGCTTTCTCAGTTCTCCACCAACACTGTAGCTGCATCTAACCCTGTTAAGTCTAAATAAGACTCCAGAATACCAGAGAAAAATGCCAGAAGCCCATAATGTTAAGAGCCTCAGACTTTCTGCTGACAGTTTTGACACTTAAATGGCTTCCATCATTACAGTACCTGAGCATTCACAAATCTGAATAAATGTATCTTTATGATGCATTAAAAAATAAGAAAGTGGAATCTTTTATGTCTCCCCTGTCTTTCAGGGTACATCTACAGGTAAGAAGGAACAGGAGCAAATGCTCAAATAATTCCAGAATGGTACTAGATTGGATTACTAGAAGTCAGTTCACATAGTCTCATTTTGCCCTTTGAATCAAACCTGAGAATAGTATAGCAGAAAAAACATTCTGTTGCCACTTGCATAAGGAAACAGAAATATCTAACAACAGCTCATGGTAGCAATTTACATGCTATAAGCAATGACAGATTCAGGAAATAAGGATGTTAAATACTGGGACTGTAGAGCACAAGCTACCAGCTGTAGTAACATTTTAATAGGAGTGTGAGAGCTGACAGACTATCTTGATTCTACTGAAATAGCAACTTCCGTGAGTTAATATGCAAATTTTCTCCACCAAATCACAGCAAAGTGGTTTTGCCATAAAATCAGGAAGTCACCAACTATAAACTTTTCACCAGTGGGAAGATCCACCAGTGGCAATTAGAGCTGTAAATCACTAATGGAACTTTGGGTAAGAAATGGGTATTTTATTGTTTACAGCAATGCAGGGCTGAAATGCAGCTTTGGTTCTTCAATTGGATGTTCACAAAATCAGCTGTGTTTAGGATAGGAAAATTTGCTTATGGATGATAAATACTCCTGATTCAATACAAAAGGTCTTCCCAGGAAAGAGATTTTTTTATAATCTGGTTTCTTAATATATCTCATCTAAATAAGAAAAATTAATCTTCTTTAAGCATCACTTTAACTACAAGAGTGAAATTAGAAGCTGCTATTCACCCAAAGGACACAGCTTAATTACCTTAAGATGAACTGTTTAAAATAACTTGCAGATTATTTAGGACATGTTATTTTAAACATCTCCTACAGTTCATTCCTCTGCATGATAACTTGGCTTAATTACTTATCTCAGTTTTAGTTTCAGATCTGTAAAAATATGGTCTGTTAATTTTAAACATGTATCAGTTTTCACAGTGCCAGAAATGGATAAAATCTGGGATATAAAATCTGGGATAGTATGGCTGTCAAAACCAGCATTCCCTCTTTCTTTCTGGAGTTCCTAAATTGGCTTGGCCCATGCACTCATCACTGCCTAATTCTATAGCCAGACTGGTCAAAGTTTATTTCTTTTTTTCAAAGTTGCCTGTTTCATTCAAGCCACTGGGTGTACAAAAGGCAGGGCAGCTTTCAGAAAGCTGGTATCTGTTTAAATCACCATACTTCCAAAGTTAGAAAAGAACTGTACTGATACAATTCACCTCAGCAAAGCGTTTCTACCCTCAAGGTTTCTCTGCATGCTTCTACGTACACAGATGGCAAGTTTCCATCCTTGGTCATTCTCTGGCAGACATTGGTATTCATGATGTACTTGTTGACACAAAGCATAAAATGGGAGGCTGAAAATATTTTGAAGCTTGGAAATGTTTACGGTGCACATGCTTCTATATATTCACAAATAACTCATCTATCATTCCTATATAAAATGTGCATATATTTACAGTTTGTTTACACTCATTTCTAGATAAAATTCATTTATGCACCTTCTTTGTATGTTCTTCAAAATCTCACAAAACAGCAACACATAAATAGTGTTGAGACGCAGTGTAAAACCTAGCAATGATTAGAACATGAGTAAACTTTCTCTGGTTCAGCAGTTTTACAGGAAACAGTTACAGGTTCTTGTTCATACCCCAGTTTTTTTTCTGTAAAAGCACTATCAAATACAGGAGAGACACAGAAAACCTTCATTTTCAGTAACATCTTTCTGTGACTGCAGAGCTCTGGTTACTCGTTCTAGGCTTCAATTTACCTTTCACTGCTTTGAATCACCAAAAAATTTAAAATGTGATAGTCATTATTTCCAATCCCACCTCTTATTTTCCCCGTATAGAAATTTTGTAATTATTATATAACCATAGACATTCACAGAGCCAGATGAAAATTTACCATATGGTAAAACAGAGGAAGACTCCTGAATCTCAAACAAAACCTCTGGTCTCAAGGTTCCCACAAAGAGCTGCCTACATTCCTTGTTTGATTTGAAAAGTTCCTAAAACACTGGAGGTTTGCTCCAGATGCTCCAGACTGTCTGGGTTCCTCTTTGCACATCCACTTTGTCATGCTCAAGAAGACAGAAGTACCCTGAAGATCCTGTGTAGTAGTCAGGTTAAAAACACATCTAAAACGTTCCCAAAAGACTGTGATTATGGCTGCTGTTATTTTTGAAACTATTGAGAAGCATCTGAAAATATTCTGGTGGCATTGAGCCAATTGATAGGAAATCTCAGCTCAGTACCCTCTAGAAAACAAAGCAAGTTCAAATCCCCATCTGTGACCTGTGAGAAAGGCCCTGCTCAGGTACCAGTGAGGCTACATTTGAGGGAAACCATTCCTGCCAAGCCTGTATCACTTTGCAGCCGAGGATGCAAGATCCAGGCATCAGATGGCACATAAATGAGATTCTGAGCCTGCAGCAGGGAGGTGAGAGCACACGGGGGAGGTGGTGGCTAACAGTCCCTATTCCTAGCATCACTTCAGGGAAGGAGGAGTGGGATTTTTAAAATTTTCTTTTTAATGATTGTTTAATGTAAAAACTACATGGATGTGTGCAAGTATCAGCACCAAGAAAACAAAGACAGCTACTCATCCCATGTTCTGCCAAACCAGGTGCATGTTCCTCCACTGAGGAGAAGATTCTCTGAGCTGGGGTTTGATTTGGGAGACATGCCTGGCAGAGGCTGCCATTAAGACCTGGAAGGCAGGGTGAGGGTTCCTCACCTTTCCATAATAGTTTGCTATCAGTGAAATTTGAATAGACCTTGGGGGCTGCTTAAAGGACTGCAGGACCCACATTCCTCAGTGGACAGGCCCAAAATTAAAGAATGGGTAAGTGCAAGTCTTTCAGAATAAGCATTCAGAGGCAAACAAACAAAAAGCCCAAACAACACCTCAAGTTGGGCAGCTGTATGATAACAGAGAAACTTTAGAAATAAATTATAACCGATGTTTTCAGCAGCATTTTGGTAAGTCACAGCCTTTAGATAAAGTTTATGTCAATGTGCAAGTTCTATAGCAAAACTCCTTTTTTAACCAAAACAAGAGAAAAAATTTATATAACACAGTTCCATGGGGAATCTTCCTCTGACAGTTGACAGCCATTAGGTTTGTTTGATGTTTATGAGGGCAGACAGCTACTTCCCTCACCCGCAACTGTTTAGCTTCTAAATTCGTGCTCAAAATCCATTTCTAGCTTCAGCTACTTTTTCTGGGTTCTCTTTACTTCTCTGACTAATCTGAATGTCATTTTAATGTTTTCATAAGCATGGTAAATTCCCTAAAAGGACAAGTGGAACAATGAAGATATCAGAGAAATCCGCATTTCATGGATGCCACAGGATGCTGTCCTGTTCTGGCTGTTTAAATAAGGACCAGAGCCTTCTTCTAATGTTTAGTATTTTTGTCTCACTACAGCCAGTCTTTTATTTTTTCCCCTTAAATGCACACAGACTTACTAACATAGCAAGGTTGACACTGCAGCTCTAAGATTATGTAGAATCATTGTCAACAAGGCAGACTGGACCAAATTCTGCCTCCAGTAAGAAACTTCTACTGCTCTGACGATGAGCCCTGTAAACTTTTTTCTGTGTAGACCAAGGGATATGTTCTACAAAGAACAGCTAAGCTCTCTGAGAGAGGCTTTAACAACTGTTGACCAAAAGATTTTGGTAACCCAGTGATCTCTTTTCCAAGAACTACACCATTATCTATAGTGGATTACACATAAACTGGAGGTTTGGAAATCTGTGTCCAGAACTAAAGTTCTCTGCTAAATATTAGAGTACTTGAGTCAGCTGTGTACCTACATGTTCTCCCTCTTATAACTTAATCTAACTAATATCTCACCACCACCACCAGGTGATTTGTGTGCTGGTTATTGTCTAGGTAAACAATACATAATGTTTTAATACTTGTTAAAAATTACTGAAACGGTAAATGGCAGCATATGCATTGATTTACATACTCTGTGTCCAATATTGTGTTATTATAGTCTTGATACCTTCAGAATTTAAATTCCAGTAAAGTCAGGTTCCGATTTGTTAAGACTACTGACAGATTGCTAAAATGAATTTTAAACACAGACTGTGTTTTTATGAAAATATCACATATTTACTTCTGTTAATTATAATGAACTTTACAGATCATTATTCCAAAGAGGGAGTTTTTCAGAAAGGACAGAGTTGTATTTCCCTATTTCTCAGAACTACCGTAGGTGGGGGCCTCAGATCTTTCCTTAAAAACAGAAACCAGGATCAGACTGTGCGAGCAGGTACAGCATGCACAGACTGAGAACATAAGGCATACAGAGCACCAAACAAGTACAACCTGGGTACTGCAGAAAATTACCACAAATTGTGAAAAAAACATGAAGGGAAAGACTTACACCAAAGGAACATAACCAATAAGATCTGAAATGAAGAATGTGGCTTTTAATTTTCTTAACTGAAGTATGGTAAAAGCAGTATGGAATAACTGTTGGAGCATGAAAATGAATCTTTGGGAATTTAGATTTTTATTCTTGCTCATAAAGTATCTAGCAGTAGATTATAATTATATATCTATAATGCATGCTCATTAATCATATTTAGTTATATTTTGGTGAATTTTTCTCTTTTGGTCTGTTATTGATGAAGAACAACATTTATTAAGTAGATGTATAAAATACGAGTTGTGATTCTAAAATTATAACATTCTGTAAGACAAATGGTCCTGCTTCTCTCCTCTGAGCAGAATCAGGATGCTGGCTAGAAGAGTCTGAGATTTAGAGCTTTGAATAACATGACAAGGTGCAGGTAGGGATTTAAGAAAAATGTAAATCTTTTTATTTCCTTCTAGTCGATGTTGACCTTGTCTGACCTTGCCTCAAGGATTCACTCCTCTAGGAATTAGGCTACTGTAATTCTATTTTATGCTGTTCTAGTTCTTACACTGCTCTCATCTGCACAGCATTCAGTGTCTTCCAGGTTCACCATTATAAGCAGTAGGATGAATGCTATTTTCTTTCTTCCTTCCTCCTTCTCTAGGGAAATAGCATGAATAAGTGCAATATTTTCTGTATATGCTGTTTCCTTTGTGCTGTAGCAGAGTAATTTAAAGCTCATATGCCATGTTGTCACTTCCATACCCATCATAAACATCTGCTTTCTTCTAAGAGAAAAGAGGATATCTAAGGTGAGCATTGCAATTTAAATTATCTTCAGAACTCTCAAGAAACAGAGTTAAAAAGCAGAAGAAACCTCCATAAAAAAAAAAAAATCTTCTGTCATACAGGTCCCATCACACCAATGCAAATCTGTCCAGATGCCCCACTTGCTTTTTGCACAAAGGCACATATTTCCTGAAGAGCTAAATATGCATTCCATAGGAGCATCACAAAATACACACTTCCTCAACAATAAAGAAAAATTCTCAAGAATCTTAGTCCTCTCATCCTTAAAAAACAGAGTTAGTCCAAATCCTAAACCAGAACACATACTCTCTGGAGAAGCTAATGTAATATTTTCCTGGGATTTCCATTTTAAAATTCAGAAAGATGCTGAAAACCTCATTAAGGCTGGTAATATCAATTGATGAGTTTGCAATTAACGATGCTTTAACCTGTCATGAATCTGACCAGCACACAGAATTAGTCACGCTTGCTGTGAGGAGCACATACCAAAGTGAAATACTCAGGGCATCAAAAGAAACAAAACAGGCCATCAGTGCTCTCATACCACCTGTGGTACCGAGTTCTGTGGGTTGTTACAACCAGACACATTCTGTAACTTAGAACATGCCAATAATTCAACTGTTGTCAGCTGCTCAATGAATTCATTGTCTTCATTAAACACTTAAGTAGCCATACATTTAACCTAAAACAGAATTAGACTCATCTAGCCTGTCTTAAAGCAAAAGGTACAAGAAGCCAAGTACAGCCACAACAATTAAGGTTTCAGAAATATACACTAAAGGACTTACTGTGATAATCAGCCCTTTTTCCTGGAAGTATTTAACCAGTGGGACTGCATTCTGCTTGAAATTCATTAGTCTTCTCTGAGTGGCTTTCAGGTTATCATCAGGTCTCCCTTGCTGTTCAGCACGCTTCAGTAACCTTTCTTTCAGCCTTTGACTGGAACATGCCAGAAACACCACCAAATCTGGGGTGCAGATCTGTGGAAAGAGTAATTCAAGAAGTCTGATTAAGTTGATTATCCAACACTACAGGACTCAGCAATTCCATTATTATGTGAGGCTCACATATGTTACATTTGCATAAGTTGGAACTTGATGTAGCCATTAATTTTCTGTTGGTTTCTTTTACAGGAAGTTTGTAAGCTTAAGGAGGGGCTTGTTGATCTTATGTGGAGGTTAGCCAACTTGTTTCACCTGATATGTAAGGGAAAAGTTTAATGAAAAAATTTTACTTCACAGCAAAAACCTTCTCTAGGCTATGTTCATCATTTGCATTACCAGAAGGCTCCCCTACCTAAAATTTTTTTAAAAGAACAAAATATAGATGTCTCATACTAACTGATGGCTAGGACCATCTGAAAACAGACCTGTTCCGAGAGCCACAGTTTCTTATAACACTTTCTCTATTTCTCTAAACCTCTAAAGCTTCAGTGCACTTTTCAAGGGGTTGGGTGGGGCACCTAAAAGGGTTTTAATTTCCCGTACCATTTTTGGTCTGTGTGGCGAGCACTGGTATGTGTCACACCCATCCCTGCACTGTGGTTCAGGAAGTAAAGCCTTATGGCAATGAGATAAAGAAAAAATGTTGAACTCTAGCTCTTTCCCAGTAAAATCTTCTTTATAAGTTGCTATCAAAAATTTAAATAAGAGAATTGCTGGTGCTTGATGTGGGGAAAGCACTGATAGACCCACTTTCTTAGGAATACTGCTAAGTGTTCACAATCTTTGGAGGTCACTACTACTTAGTGCATTTGGTGAAAAAAACGGAAGTCATAGAATCCCCACACATCTGTTAAATGCTTCCAGGGATGGTGACTCAACCATTTCCCTGTTCCAATGCTTGACAATCCTTTCCATAAAGCAATTTTTCCTAATATTCAATCTTAAGCTCCCCTGGTGCAACCTGAGACGGTTTCCTCTCACCCTAAAGTCACTCAGACACCTGAATTTGCAGGATTTTTAAAATGCAGCTACAAATATATATTAACTTTATTCATAAGATCTGATTTTGTTCTTTCCTCCATCTGGTTGCTGCAAAGAAATCTATCTCTCCTAAAGTTTTCACTAGCTTAGTGCTGTCTTTTAAAACATAGTAGAATTCTCTGTTAGAAGCATTTAAGATGAAAACAAACCGTTTGAGTCTTTATCCAATTACAGATTAGAAAGGATTTATTTGTTCTCACATACAAGCACAAAGTAATTTCTGCTGTCTTTACTTATCTAAACAAAAAAGTTCTTACTTTAACTAATATTAGTAAAAACAATGGCTTCCTAGTCTAGAAATGACATCATCTAGTTAAAATACAAATGATCATGGATGTTCAAGAATGTTAAACAGACTTTTTTCTCATGTTTTCTATCTACAGAAAAATTTTGTCTTTGTTCAGCCTTATGCAATGTAAATTTGAAAGTCAAATTTGAGCTAAACACCAGTATCAACGACGCATCTACATGTATTCTAACTACCACGGCATAAAGAATAACTGATTTATATCTTTGTGTTAATTATATAGTTGTTATAATATATTCTTATTGAGGGCCAGAACAAACCAATTAAGCTTCTGAATACTCTCTCTGTCTAGGTCTCTCTACTCAAGAATGTTAAAAATCATATTTCTAGACTGAATAGTCAAAACTTCCCATGTGGAAAATATGGAAAATTAATAACTAAATTTAAGAAAAAAATCCCATCTAAGCTGGGTTTCTGTCATTTAAGAGAATACAACATGAAGTATGGTCTGGCCTTTTTTACTGTCAGTCTGAGAACAAAAAGGTTCTTAGGAAGTCAAAAGAAACCAATACAAGTTCTCCAGCCTGAGGTGATGGTCATTAGCCTTTACAAATGAGGTCACTGAGAGAGTAGGATATGGTTATCAGGAAACAGAAAGTGGTGAAAAAGCAAAGCCATTTTCAAACAGTAAAGGACAGTCTGAAAAGCAGCACTAGCAAGAAAGATGCTGGGCTCTTTATCGTTACAGAAAATTAAATAGGATTTAAAAGAAAATCAAATTATTTTTTACACACATTGTAGATGATTCAAGACATGAGCACACAAACTACAAAGATAATAGTTCTGGTAATTATTTATGAGTATCTATTAGATTTTGAAACAATTAACCTTATAACCTGTTTTTTTAAAATAACTTCCAGTGGGAGAGAAGCTCTCTCCTAACTCTATCACATGTACCTCACAACAAAATCAGAGTAACTTTCCCTTCCTTTTTCAGACTTCTGTAAACAGATACAGTTATTCTGTCTGTTCATGGGATGAATTATTTATGAAAATTAATTTTACTATCACATAATAGTTTTAAGGCACATAATTATTCACATGAAAGACTATGAAACTAAGTTTCTGTGTTAGACTTTCATGCAATATGGACATTATTAAAAGCAGCTTGGTTAAATTAAGATTGCTTCACTAGTAACAGAAGAATAATGAGGGATTTGGGAATTCAAAGAGCATACAGTACTAAAAAACCCAAATTATGACACAGACAGATTTTGAAAGAAAACGCTACAGATTTCAAAGCTTGTTAGTCATGGAACACTGTCTGATGAAAGGGAATGGCTGATGTACCTTGCAGCAGACTGAGCACAGAGACATCTCAAGTCCCTGTGTGGATATCCAGCTGATGGAAGCTTCCTAACACACATTACACAGGGACTCAGAAATTACAACTGGCAGTCAGGGATCTAGTAGAGTGGAGGACAAAAGGAGTTTGTACAAGTAACCAGTTTTATTTAGTGCTTCCATTTCTGTGTATCCTAATAATAGTGGCAGAAAGATGGTAAGAAATCTTCAGATGTTCCAAACCATGGCTGGCCTCACTTTCAATGCTCAGCACTTCAGGACAGCACCTACTCAGCTGTGAAGTCATACCAGACCTCCTCAAGTGCAGGGCTGGAGCTTTTGTGCACCACAGGACCTCACACACAGCACCAAATCTCACAGAGAGTACTTGGAATAAACAGGTCACTAATGAAATTATCAGCCCTGAAGGAAGAGGGTGTCCTTCTGTCTCACACAAACATGAGAGTGCAGCTTACCACAACCAGTCTCAGTTCTCTGTGGCTGGGAGGGAAGGAAGGGAAGGATTTGAATGCCACCATGTCTCCATCAGATGTGCAAGTTCTCATCTGCTTTTAGTTTCAGCAAACTGCACTGGCTGCAGAAGTCACTTACTGTTTAAGAAAATGGGAAAATGCACCCTGGGCTTAATTTTTTTTTTTTTTTCCTAATTGTAAAAACAAGTTATGACTTGGACAATTCATTAATTAGGTTTAATTATTTCCTTCTGCTTTTGAAAATGGAAAGTTCTCTACAGAATCTGAGTACTGTTGTTCTCAATTTTTTTACAACAGCAGTAATACAAAAGACACTATCAGAATCACCAGTACTAAGACTACCTTTTTTCTGGCACTGTCGGTTTTCTAATCTGAAATATATTCCACTCACAGAAATAAAATGTCAATGAAAACAGCGTTTTAAAATTCTCAGTTCAAGAAGCCTAGTTTCAAATGAAGTATTGTCTGAAAGATTTTTTGAAGTGTGAAAAAAAGTAATTCAAGCATATTTGAGGCAGGAATTCAAATCAGAATCTGATTATGTGATGCCTCTATGAATTCAGCTTTTACCTGCAGAATACATATCTTTATAATCAGAAAGCAGTTGAAAGCCATTTAATAAATACAAGGTGCATAAAAGGGAAACATCTCTCCTTTATGCATACAGACCTAACAGCAGTTAATATTATTATTTCTCCTACATGCATTTACAACCTTCAGGATACACCCTTGAAATGCTATTGATATTTCACTCCTGTTTTCATGAACCACCCTGCTTCCACTTACCTCAACTGTACCTGCCTGCAAGACATGCTTATAAATACTTCTAGCTGGAATGTAACAGGGTAGTGGGAATATATGGACATCTGGGATTACTTCTCTAGAAACACATCTATTCTCCTGTGTAAATATGAGTATAAATTACTTTTTTTTTGCTAACAAAGGAGAAGGGTTTTTATGACTGACTTGAAAAGAAACGTTTTTTCCAAACTCAGAAATAAGTGTTGTTGAGTTTTATGGCTAGGGAATAAGTTTTGTTCCGAGACTCAGCTGGTAGAAAATTTGTACAGAACCAATGCAGACAGAAGAGCTGGATTCCTTCATGTTGATTTCCCCAGTACACACATCCTGTGCTTAAGGCAGAGGGTTTTATTCATGTCCAGCAATGCATGTGAGGTACAACTGTGGGGCTCAGGGACATGAATTTGACTACTTAGTAACTGGAACTCAGCTGAAGGGAGAATCTTTGCCTATGGGAACAGACAGGTTTCTGGTTATTCATTTTAAATGAGATGAAGAGCATATGGCATCAACTCAGAATAAAACTTGTGGGTACATCCTCTCATTTTTTAGAATAATATTTACTAGTAAGTAAATCCTACTCTCTTTGGGTCTGAATCTTCTTCCTAAACTGGAACCAGGAGTAAATTGAGAGTAATTCTATGCAAGTTGATGGTGTTATTGACACTAAGCAGTATAAGTGGAAAGATGCTCTCTTTTCTCTGGGGATATTTTCTACATCTCCTCTTGTTAGTGAGAATAGTGTGGTTGTTTGCTAGAAATTAGATGATTACACTCTCTCTCATTATTCCTCATTAGGCAAAAGATGAAAATGCTCTGTTTCTTAATTCCTGCTATGTTCTACTAGATACTCCTGAGAAAACTGACAGCTCATGAACAATTGCCATTAATTTAAGAGTGCATTTTATTCCTGTTGGTAAAGGTTACTAGCAAGCTGGTTTATGTCCTTTGTATGTGTGCTCTCCCTTGTAATTACTTATTTGCTTTTTATAGTTCCATCTTTGCTGGGTTATTAGACTGTTTGCATAGTTTTTTCTTGTTTTAGAAATGCAAAATCGTGACTCATATTGTCAAAGAATGAATCCTGCTTAAAGAATCTTTTTTTTTCTGGTAGCTTCTTTTGAACCATATTCATACCTCCCAGAAAATAAGTTTCCAGCAAACTGCCTAGAGTATGTCATTAGGCAGAGTGGTGTATTTGGGGACAAGGGATTCAGCTTTTCACCTGTGTTGGGCAGCTAATCAATAAAAATCCCTATCTGTTATCACTAATGCTAGTGACATGATCAAAGGACTGAGCAGACTTCTGCTTCAGAACTGCTCAGCAGGCACCTCCATCCATCTACTCTGAATTCAGAATCAGGTCCTGTCCTGAACACCAGCAATGGATGAGCTCTCCTTTGCCTACTCTGACTAGCAGAGAAGAGCCCTTGCCAAGAAAATCTGCAAATCGGATGCCTAGGTTGCTTACCCAGCAGAAAATAGAACCACTGCTTGTCTTTGTCTGGAGTGTGCTCCAGCTTCCAGGGCAGAAGAGGATAATGGTAAGACCATTCCACAGGTCAGGCTGGGCTTTAAGAGAGCAGTGTAAAATTCACAGGGAAAAGACAGTGAACAAAAGGAACCACAGCAGAGCAGGCTGCTCACGTGGTAGTCCTCCCACTCCTCACACAGATCTCTGGGTACATATTCAGCAGGGGATTGCACTTGGATCAGTGAAGTAGAGATCAGGGAGAAGGGTGATAGATGTTTAAGGGAAGGTGTAACTAAGAAGACAGATTTGCCATGATACAGAAAGAATATCTTTACCAGAGCAAAAACCAGGTTGTTTCCCCTTAAGAAGCTTCACAACAAGCTTGCATTCCCCTCCCTGGTTGCTCTGGTGGCCACACTCTTGGCCAGGGACAGCAGGTTTTCTGTGAGAAGCTCTCTGCAGAGCTGGAGCTTGGCAGCCAGACCCTCAGTCAGCTGGCCACAAACACCTGTGTCAAACTTGGAGGGCACTGCAGGCATCCTTCCTGCTTGGAGGGCTAAGTATTCAGCCTTGGAGGAATAGTACTGCTGTCCTCAGCCTGGGAAAGCACTGAGGCATTTCTCACCATCCTATATTGTGCCACCTACACAGTTAGTTCTACTTTATCACAATTCTCATAATAATTTTCCTAAGAAATAAATGTGAGAGTTAAAAATTAACTCAAATTACAGCCAAGATGAGTAGTTATTCATTGGAGGTATAGTGCATTTATGAATATTCCTAAGAGCATTTTAAACAAAGAATCAGATAAAATTTACTGCCTCTGTTTATTATTTAAATTAAGATTTTACTCAAATATAGTCTTGTCAGCCAGGCCACATAAGAAAAAAAATTTTTAAAAATATTTTCTACAAAAATAGTTTTACTCTTTTATGAAGCAATTAAATTATATTCATTAATAAACATCCATTGATTCTAATACCTGTTCTACGTTTATTTCACTATTTAAAAAAATTACAATTAATATATTTTAAGCAAACTGCATCTGTACTTACTCTATTGATACTAACAAGGAAGGAAAGTTACACATGAATGACTGCAAGTGGTGGAAAAAAACATTTCCAAGCAGTAATTGAAATTAACTGTAAAATACAGTTAATTGTTTCTCCCGGGAAGGATAAAAACCATGTGAGAGATTACACAGAAAGTCAAACTGCAATTTCTTCACAAGCCATTGGAGTTCAATACACCAGTCAGGGGCATTTCATTACAGCATTGCAGGAGAGGAAGATATTTAACATGCTTCAGCATGCTGGGACTGGAGGTGACTCATTGAATTTCAAGATGGCAGGTTAATGGTAAATAAACCATTTTCTCCTTGGCATTTTCAAATGTGTCCTTGAAACCTAAACACCTTTCTGCTATTTGCACTTTGCAGAGATCATGAATACCTTAGAAATTTGTGGCTGAGGATAGCTTTATGCCTAGGCTTAAACTGAAAGTCTAAATACATCAGTATTAAATCTGCACTGCTATGCAGAAGGATTTCAAACTGAGCAAAATGCAGAAATTATCATATATTTAAAAGGAATACATAAACTTGAAGTCCTGCTTGATTTTAAGACATTAAAATTCATGTTTTCATATTTTCCCCACAACTATGACTGCTTGGAACTTCATAGCTCTATTGAAAGTACCCCTATCAAAAGTATTGGCAGTATCGACTCTGCTCTCTGGAATTAAGAAATGAGAAGGTCAGGACTTGGCAACAACCCAAGACTTCCAATAAAAGGAATTTACTTATTAAACTCAGTTTTCAAAGCGAAAAATACAGGACTTATTTCTGCTTGGTTAAAACGTTCAAAGAAAACTGAGATAAACTCAAAGAATATTGCAGTGCTCATGGCTGAGTTGTTCCAGGCTGCAAGAAGGCTGCACTGAGTGGCTGAGCGTTAAGAAACAAAGCTGGTGTCAGTGAGCAGAATGGCCAATGTGGGGCTGGCTGGTAAGCACTGCTGAAAATCTGAAAACATCACTGATGCCATCTTAAAAACTTCTTTCCTGCTCAAAAGAAATGGATGACAGGAACAGCGTTATTAACAAAACTCAATAGAAAAGAAAGGGAGAAAAGCTTAAATTCAAATATAAAATTCCTGTGATGTGTAAAGTGCTTTCTGATGCACTTATTCCAGATTGACATTACTGCATGGCAGCAGTGTTTGTTACTTCTGGTCTCTAGATCTGAGCAGAAAGAGAAATACTGTGCGTGCTGCAAATGATACATTGCTTTATTTTAGGCACTTTAGTCACTGAGATGCAACGTGTTTTAATACAATTCTGCCTAGCAACATGTTGAGAACTTACTGTCCACACAAGAGTCTGGCAACATAATAAGGAAGAAATCATCATCTTTTAGCTATACCTATGTATGGGAATGTTAGCATAAGTTGGTTTGCTTTGACTAGTTTACTAAAAATAACGTTTTTCCCCGAGAAAAGTTCAGCTTCTGGATTAGTCAAAGGGATAAAAACGTGCTGGTAGTACCAAGAGCAATTACAAATGAAGTTTAACAAGCAGTTGTTACCATGATGTATTTCTATAATACACTGTTATGCAGGACAGGTCCTGTAACTACAGCTCAGACATACATGTATCCATTTGATTTTTCCACAAGATGAAGAGACTATGAAAGCTCAGTGTCAAGTTTTAAGGACAGCTCTGTGAGCCATAAGACTGAAGGAATTAATTTAGCATAAATAATTTGTTACATTAAAGATGACTGCAAACACAGCACAGTTAAAATTTTACATGTGCTTTCAAGAGAAACCAGGCACCTCAGTTGTCCTTTTCCTTTTCTGCTACTCTCCACGATTTATTTTTGGTATTACTACCCATATTCCTGGAGTTTGTTTGAGTTTGTGTGAACACTGGTAAAGAATTTGTATGTGTCATATAAATTTTTCTTCTGTTTTCAGGAACATAAGCATGCAATGGTCTCAAAGGGACCATCTGTAGGAATAAGTATGTGCTCATGACAAAGCTAGGGACAGCAGTAAGAATTAATTCTTACTCAGAACTTCTCATAGATCTCAGTGTTCTACAGGGGATGTCTTTGTAAGAATATGGCACGTGTAGAGTTTGACTATTTGCATTCTGTGGGATTTCACTATTTTTTCAAAGGATGTTCCACTGCTTAGAAGATGTAATTCAAATTGTCTTAGTATTTAATCAAAACTTTCTTTGCTGAAATTTCAACTAATTATTTCTCACCTTGTCACTTTTGGTTAATGAGAACAATTCTGTTCTTCTACATGATGCTAGAAAGAAAGCTGTAACATTTCTCAGCAGTGGAAAACCCCCTACTATCTCTAATTACAGACCTAAATAAATTATCACAACAGTTAATTATTGAATTCTCCACAACTCAATTGCTCTTCCTATTGAGGAATCCCTGAGTGCCTGGAAAATGTTCCCATGCTTAATGTAAATAACCTGACATGCCAGGGGTGACTGTCAGCCTCATCCTGTGAAGGACGATCAGTCCCTGACTGCTGATAGCCCCTTCTCCTTAACACAAAACCTTCCTACCAATGTGTGCAGCATTAGGGCTTACTAAACAGAGGCTTTCAAGTATATTTTCTTTCTTTAAAATATAAATCAAGGACAAAGCACTGAATATCTCACTGGAGATGCTGATATAGGATGTTGAATGTTGAAATACTTAGAGCTTTTGTACATTTATTTCCACGGCCTCAGATATGTTCACTTTACAGGTCAGCTGCAAAGAAAGATGAAAATGGGGGAGTCTGAACAGACAGCCTATGCTCCTGTAACAGGCCTGGGATTCCTTCTTTCCTGTACTTGTTGAGAACAGGTAAGATTGAAAAGTGTCCCTTTATACGAAGTGCTCCTGGATTTTGTTAGAGACTTAGATACTGATCTATCTTACAGGCAGAATCAGGCCTGAAGGAGTATGATTTACAAATCCTGGTTGACTGACAATGAAGGAACTCTCTGTGACTATAATAAAGTGTTGTTTAGCTGGTTTTCCTTAGTAGAAAGAAAATCTGAGCTTAGGATAACTTAATTCCTGTCACTTCCTCCAGTTTCATATCACTCATTCTTTCATCAAAAAAAATATCAGCAAAAAATTATGCCACCAAGAAATGACTTAAGTCACACTATTACATTGGACAAAAAACAGACACGAGGAAATGATCATTAAGTCTGCATTTCTGCTATTTGACTTGTAAAATAGTCAATCTCCCCTTTCGTTAATTATAAGGAGATAGAGCTGGCAGTCACTGCTATTTCCTGTAATAACTATTTTGTTTGTTTCCTTTAATTTCCTCAATTCAGTTTTCTAAATTTTGCCCAGAATAATACCTTATAAAGCACATTAATGAAATGCCTCATTAGCTGCTTTGTTTTGTTACTTCTGCCTTGGTAATGCCACTTAGAATTTGAAGTACAGAAACAGCAGTACACCAGCAATTGTGAAGGACTTTGAAACACTCTGCATGAAGGCACTCTAAGAATTCAGCTCTGAAACTGCAACCTCTTCTTGTGACCATAACTGTTATGTTAGCAGCACTTGATCAGAAAATGACATCAGCTGTTTGTTTTTCCACTGAATTAAAGTATTTTTAGATTAGTTTAAAATACACAAGTGAAAACAACATGTCAATAGAATTCAGGAATACAGTTTCAGCTGCCTAAACCTTAGAATTGTAGTTTAGAATAACCAAAATGACCTAATTTTCTAAAAAAAGAGCACGCTTTCTGGTTTACAAAAACTTGCAAAGCATGGGTTGTTTTAACCTTTTTTTTGTTCATCTTTTCAATGCACTGTAATAAACTCAATACTAAAAGCACTGTGAAGACATGCATTGCTTTAAGTATATTTCTCTTAATGGAGATGATGTTGAACAAATATATATAGAAATATAATATTTTTTCCATTGCCTAAATCATTAAAATACAGAATATATTCACTGTTAGATTTCATATATTTTTCTTCTTCATCTTGAGAGGACTTTCATTATGAGACAAGAGGCTTGTATTCTTGGTTATATTATCACATTGTCTTTTTACACAATAGTCTGTCTTCAGACAACAGGACATAATATAACATAAATCTTTTGTCAACCTGTAATTATGTACTTGAAAGGATTTAAAGAGCAATGTTCTTTCTTGGAATCTGACCGATGATTTCAACAAGCTTAACTGTTGTAGAGATGTGTAAGTTCTTTTACGAATAAAAACAATCTCTTACTTGGTCCTCAAAGGAGATTGCCTGGGCAACATCTCTGGGAAATCCGTCAATCACTATCCCCTCTTCCTCAGGGATCTGCATTAATCTCTGCTTTATCTCAGTTATGGTTGTTTCCTTTCACAGAGAAAAGAAGTTATTTAATATTGTAAAGGAAGTTTTCTTGATGGTGCACATTACTACAGGATGTATAAACCCTTGAAAGTAAATACTGACACAGGAAACACTGTACCTGAGGAGCCAGCTCTCCAGTAGTAATTATTTTGGCAATTAGGCTCCATTTTCTATTGCTGCTCGTGCTGTGGATCTTCTTCCTTAACAATTCACCAACTGATATGTAGTTAAATCCATAACGTTCTGCTATTTTCAAACTCTGTGTTCCTTTACCACTTCCTGGGCCACCTAGTGTGAATCATGAGCAAAACATTAAATTAACCTTTCATCAGACATACCCAATCACACGTGAAATCTTTGCTATTGGCACCAATTTTCCAAGCATTATTAGGGTAAATCTCACACTTGCATGACCTGTTACCAACCATTAGAAATGTGTCTCATCTACTAGATCATAAACATAAAAGTTTGTAAAATGAGATTTTAAGAAACAATACAAATCCCCTTGCAAAATAAAAATAAGCACTCTTTGAGGTTGGCCTCATTCTAAAGCCATGGAGCTTTTCTTGATCCACAGTAGAGCAGCAGACAAATGAACTATTCCCTTCTTAAACTCCATGAATCCCAAGACAGAGCCAGATAGTCTGAAGTGTATTCATGTCAGAAAGAATAATAATAAAATTGGTTAAATAAGCCGATTAAATCAATGAACTAGTCATGAAATGGGACTAATAAAATCTGCTCCTAAATATGCTTGCTTCTGAGGTTTTCTGATTTTAAAATACAAAAAAAAAATATTAAATAATCATCTGAGATGTTTCCATAGTGATTTGGAATAAGGACTTTTATTGAACCATGCAATACCAGCTTTTGGTATTGATGCTTGAAGCATTTGAGGGAGAAGAAATTAGGTTCAGCTTGCTAGACAACTTGAAGAATAAAGAGACCCTTCAATAAATACAGCACAGGCTGAATGAGTATCAAAATCACAGAAAACAGCTACATTACATAGCAGGGAAAACTGCAGGTAAGGTCAGCTGGACAGCAGCAGCAAGAATGCATGTAAAGCAATCAGACCATATCTGAATTAAAAGGACAAGTTATGATGTGATGAACAGAGAATCTGGAATCCAGTATGTGAAAGCAAGGAATTGTTTAGATAAAAATTAATGTTTGTGTATAGAAAAATGTATGGTACTGAAGAGTGTAACAAAGCAAACCCAAACCAAATGTTTTGATAATAGTTGCCAATCCTAAATAGCTATAGCTTGGAGAATTCTTTGTGAGAACACTGAATTTTATTTCAACAGAAAAAGAATTAAGATTTATTAAAAATACATTTTCTATTTATTTTAAAAATACAGCAATGCAGTGAAAGTAAATCTGAATACACTGAGCTGCTTGTTAGTAATCATGTAATTTTTTGTATTATTCCCATAAATAGCTTTTAAGCATTTTTATAATCAATCCAGTTGTGGCTGCAGGACAAGCTTTACAATATTTGTACAGGTATGCTTAGGGCACTCTGTGTGTAACCAGGTTCCAACCTGCCCCCCAATGTCACTGTCACAGAGCCTTCAGTATCACCAGCAGCCACCTGGAGCTCCTGTGCCCCAATGCTGCGATGCTGATGCTGCAGCTGCCCTTTGGAACTCAGACCAGGAGCCATTTCAAGAGAGTGCACAGAGAAATGTGCCTTTTGTTATCATGTTCCCACACCCTGCCCACAGTTTAGTTATGCCCCTAGGGAATAAAAAAAGGTTTTATCATTATCCAATTAGTTTAAATAATGTTTCTACAAGCATTTATCTGTAACATCCAACTAAGCAACGCAGCTACAGATGTTCATAACACACACATGTAAGAAAGAAAAACTGCATCTTATCTGACACAGTAAAATCACAACTGAAAGATATTTTTCTCTCATTCAGTTCACTTGCTGTTTCTGTTGTAAAAAGACCTAAGTTTCTCTCTTCTTTCAGCAGACTGCATTGGGTTCTACAGCTGTTCTTCCATTTCAGTAATTCCAGCTGATCTAGATGGGCTTAGTTTTTTCAGCTTGGACTCTTTCTTCCATAGACAGCTTAGCTATCCTCTGTTAGAATAAAGAGTGTTCCCCTTCTCTAGGTACACAAGCATCTGATAGAGTAGGAATCATCTTCTCCACTGAAGTGGCTCTAAAGCACTTCTGCTCCAGTTCCCCCTGCTCCCTTTCATGCTCAGCCTTGCCCATGACAAATGTGTTTCACTGAACCTTAAAGTTTGAAACAGACCATGTTGCACCCCGGCAACAATGAAAATGCAAAACATGTACAGGTAATGTGCAGAAAATTAGAAAAACTGGAATCAAGGAAAATAGTGCTCATGTACCAACAGAGATACAAAAGGTGCCAGAAAACCAGAACTGATACTTGATAAAACATCAGTCCTTAAAAGCATAAAATAGCTGAAAAAACCCATTTGAAACAAGTAGATAGACTTCACACTCCTGTTAGGGAGAGCTTTGCTTTGCCAGTAAAGATAAATAAACAAACAAAAAAAATAGTGTAGCTCAGCACTTCTGTTCTTTCAATTTGAATTGCAATCAGAAAATAGCTAATAAAGTATTTGGTTTAATATTCATAAACTTCCCACACATTTGTTTATATCAATCCAAACACATCCCTTTATATCAAGATGATATTATCTGTTTACAATTTGAGGGGAAACATTCAGGTAACAAAATCAGGAAAAAGTGAGAGGACAAAATTACTTCCCACAGCAGATAATAATTTATTGATCTATCGATCCATTCCTGACTCTTTGATAAATCACACTGACAAACTGTTCACAAGAAAGGAAAATCAAATCACTTTTGGTTTTTGTTCTTTTGACTTAGAGATACACTACTCAAGGAAAGTATTATTTTATATATTTCTAGAAGATGTCTAGACTAGGGAACAAGTGTTGCATCTAAAATTATGTTTCCTAACAGGTTTCAAGTAAAGATTTTGTGCCCAAAAAGTATTATTAAAGCAGTTGTTTTAACCTAATTTTGTTCATTATTTTAATTTTGCATATATTGCTGTAAATTCAGAATAAAATCTTCTAATAATATAATTTCTGAAAATACTTCTGACTTTAAAATCTGACTGTGGTCTAGATTTATCAAATCAATAGGCAGCTGCCTGCTGACAGCACTGTATTTGGTCTAGCCCTTACACTTTGACCTCAAATGGAAAGTGTATTCTTTTAATATTAAGTAATATTTTTAAGAAAGTGCAGCTTAAAAACATACTCAACTAAGGTGCTAATGATAATTAATATATTGAGATCTCTAAATTCAAGCTATATCAAGAGTACAAATCTGTTTCTTAAAAGTATATTAGGAAGCACATTTTTAAACACAATCTCATTTACTAGTGTTGTAATGCCTTAGAAAGTGAATTTTCCCAGTGATTCAGATGTTTGCTCTCCTGGCTGGTTCCATTTGTTTTTTCTAAAATCCAGTCATATACCCACTATCACTTTACAGTTTTATCTTTCACCAGAGGTCTCTTCTGCAAACCCAGAAAAAGAACAAAGCCCCCACCTTTATAAGTGAGTTCTCTTCAGCCCTGGAGCTACCTGGTTCATTATAAGGATGATAGATTTCATAAAGCAAAGAAGCTGTAAAAACCTTTATGGAAGCATTAAAAAGATCTTGGGCTAATGCATTAATAAAGAAAAGTTCACCGATATGTGAAGCAGGAGACAGGTCTTTAACTTCATTTCAGTCCCTAACAGTGACTGGGACCAGCACCACCTGAGCAAGGTAGGATGATTAGTTATCATTAATTAGACAGAAATACATTATTTAACTGGTTTTTTTCCTTTTTGTTGGTATTTTATGCAAACTGAAAATAGGCAACACCTTTTTTGTGTGCAATATCTCTTGAAATGAACAGTATACTTTTATTCATTTTTTCTGTTTTATTCAGTTACTCTTTCCAATGTGTTTTTATGTGCTTTCTCAACAGAAAGTTGAATTTGGGAGAAATTGGCTTGATACTGTACAAAAATGGACAATAGCTGCTAAGCTACATATAGTATTGTGTTTCTATCAGATCCCACTGTAATAGATTCAGAGAAACTCAGTGGGAATATAAACCTGAAATAGCCTTTGTGGAATGTTTACAATGTTCCCTATATAAATGGGAGAAAAGAAAAGCTTTGTAAAATCCATGGTCTGTTCACTGCATGCTGCTGTTCAAGGATTTCACTTCAAATACGCCTGCACTCAGTTCCAGAGGTGAAAGCCAATCTCTCTTTATCTCACCTAAATCAAACCTTCATTCATCACTCTACTGCAATTGAGCTACATAGATTTTGATGCATTAAGAGCCTTCTGTGGTCACTGAAAAGGAGCCAGTTATTCTCCTTTATGAAAGGAAGGGTAGCTAATTAATTTAGATGAAAGAAAGATATGCATTATTTCTCCACCTAATTGTAATCTTCACATTTCAGCAACACATAGAGAGATTTGCATGTTGAAATCTGTAATCCTGAAACAAAAGATTAAGAAAATTCGAATGCTTTGGGCAATTGCTTTGGCATACCACAGATACTTTCAAAAATGCCTGGTCTTCTGTTTTCAATCTATTCCAATATCTCCTTTCTGAGAGCTGCTGGATGCAGAGCCTAGAGGACATGCTGTTCCTAGAGATTCCACTCTGTAGTACAGAGAAGACATTTCTGTTCCCTTTTACTATGCTACATATATTCTCTGTTATGGAAGCAGTATCTCTTTAATATGAATAAAGCTTTATAGACTAAAAGTGTAATTCTCCATCACCTGGCACCTGTGCTGTAACTCTTTAAGGCATCCAGAGAATCAGATAATCAGGGCTGGTGGTAAAATTTCTAAAGACAACTGTCTAGATGATAAAGAAACTGATGCAAAGAACATAAATTCGAGAACAGAAAAAAAAAATTGATTTACACTTACCCTGCAGCTATTTTTTAATAACTTATGCTTGTCTGAGGCTAGAAAGCACGAGCTGCTTAGAAAGAAGAGTAAACAGCTCACAAGACTGAACTCTGGGAGACAGCACAATTAACTAATGTGAAGTGAGTGCTCACTCTCTGAAGTTGGAACAGGATTCATTTGCCAAATGGACTTACCAATGCAGTGAACTAGTGACCATGTATTCTACTCCAGCTGGACATACCAATCATCTGACAAGGGTCTAAGTATAGAGGACAACAGTTCCCTATCACCTTTATGAGCTGGCTTACACAATATTTTAAAACATCCCTTTTTGTGATCAGCTTTGAGCGTATCTGACTGTTTTGGTTCAGTCATGCTTTGGAAGAGCACTTTGATTCACATGGCGCTGCTGCCTTGAAATGCATGAACCAGGTTAAGATAAGATGAAATCAAACTGGCAGATGTGCTCATAAGCAAATCATGAGCTCTCCAGCTGCTAAGAGGCATCCAGTCTACAGAACACGAGTGCAGGTGCTCACTGTGACCCCTAAAATTCTTACAGTTGGGATGCCATTCCCAGCACTAACAATTTCACACTCTAAATTGGCTTGCACCACTCGCTATGGCAGATGGTAAATTGTATTTAAATCCATATAAGCATTCCATGTATTTGCAGTACAAATCAAAAGGCAAAACAGCAGAGATAAAATCTTGTCAAAATGACTGCCTTCATACCTATGACAAGGATAATTTTTGGTCGAGGTCTTGCAGGGTCAAAGACATCGTACTCCTCAATTAGCTCAGCAGTTTCAGAAAGGTCGGTGTCGCTTTCGATGGAAAACTGTTGGATGGGAGGCAGGCGGTCGTAGCGTCGGTATGGGAAGTTAGAGTTATCAGGCATCACTGTAAAACAGTAAGATAAACTGGGAATTGTGGAAATAAACAGAAAACTCAGTATCTGCTCCGCCACAGATTTAAGTAAGTGTCATACGTAAAGTATAAATATCTCATAATTTTACATTGTGATTGTTGTTGCTACATTAAATATTTTTGGTCTCTATTTAACGGATTGATTAAATCACAACCACCCAGAGTCAGTTTTCTCTGGTGTTTCTTTACAAGCACATCAGGTTTTCTGTGGCTATCTGCCCACAGCACCCAGAGTTCAGCAGGGGCCTCTGAGAAGAAAAGGTTTATATTGTGCAGATAACCTCTACTATTAAGCAGGACACTTCCAGTGATGCATGTTGCACACAGCGACTGAGACAGTATTCTTGCTGATTACTTTAATGAAATGTTGGATGGCAAGGAAAAATAACTATGGCAACTGAAAGATGAGCTAATTGCTCTTTGTTAACATTACAAATAAAATAATTACAGGTATTTGTATGGTATCTGCTTAGATTTTATGAAAGCACTTTTTTCTAAGAGTTTATAATTTACATTTTATTTAGTAAATTAGCATACAGCTCCAATGTAAACTAGAAAAACCACATAGTGTAACTGCACAGAAGTTGGTGTGTTTATCATCCATAAGGACTAACTGAAATACAAGCCAAGTTCACTGCGGCAGATCTGCCCCTACCTTTTCAAATGTTTTAGGTAAGATACAAGAAATCTCTCCACTGATGTGTTAAACATTTACAGAGCAAACATCCATCATTTGACTGGAAAGTGATCACAATTTCCTTTCCTGCCTAGCATCCATTACGGCAGGAGAAAAACAAATGCCAAAAAGCAAGGAAACAGAATTCTTGACTCCTTTGGACTACAGAAAATCAGAATGAGGCATGATCTGCTATAGGAGTATGTATAAAATAATTCAGTAGTGGATGTAAAATCACAGTGGAAAAAATAGAATAATTAAAAAATTTAATACATTACCATTCCTGAAAAAAGACCTTCGGGACTGTCCTCCATTGAGTGGAGGCAGGGTCTTCTTTTCTGGGCTGACAAAAGTGTCCCATTTCACTTTTTCTGGCCCTCCAAGCTCTTTTACTTTCTGCAAACAGCTTTCCAAATATTCAATTGGGTCATCGGGTTTGTAACACATTAAGCCATTCAACAGACTCTGAAATGTAAGATCAGAAATAAAGACTATAATGACAGATGCCAGGAAAAAACAAGCACCTTTACTTTGCCTATTACTTTGCACAGAGAAACACCACATTCCTTGATATTCAGACTCTCTATTTTAAGTCAATGCATAAAGTGAGGCCTGCAAAAAATCAAATTATTTTGGTTTGCCAATGTCATAAAAATTACTTGGAAAGGAAGATCATGGCTATGTCTTTATATTTTTCTGTTTTCACTGAAATAAAACCTGAAAAGAACAAAAAAAAAAAAAAAAACCCTACATTTTTCTTAAAACTATCACTGGCAAGTGCACACAGAGCAACAGTGCAATCTAGAGAACCCTAAAATTTACATATTCTTTGTAGTCTTTCACATCACTAAAATGTATCTTTCCCTTAAAGCCCACTGCACCCACAATTATTTCATCCATATTCTTGTCAACACGTGCACAAGCAATGAAAAGAGGATTTTTAAAAATCACGAGAAATACTCGAATATCATCTTGATCAGTATTGGGAAAAATAAAAACCCACAATCTCAAAATTCATAGGTGCTTTCTGATTTAATTGATCACAGATTCCAAGCCATTATAAACCTCCTCTCTCCAGTACTAATTCTTCACTCATCGTACTCCTGAGCATTGTGGGGGGGGTGTGAAAGAAAGCCTGCTAGGCCCTCTTCTGACACATTTTCTCGACAAAGTGATACATAAGTCATCATCTCACCTCTCCACAAGACTGCTGCATCCAACCTCCCCTTAACAATACCTGTCTTCCAGGATGTTTTCTGTTCTTTGTGATTTTCCTAATTTTTGTGTGAATAAACTTGAGGGTCACAGTTGGTATTAACAGTAAACATAAATAGCTCCAGTTCAGGATGTGATCAGTTGTTATCTACAGTTTATATAGTAATTGGTATTTACACATATTTGAGCTTATAAAATAGGATATAATTTCTATGCATCTGTGTCCTTACTATAGTACTTAACTGATCACAGCAACTAACAGTGTATTTTTGCAGAAGATATGGACCGATTTTTAAAAATCACTAGTTAAGCTTTGAGCCTCAAGAGAAAACCAGTTTTGTCTGCATCTCTCGTTAAACCATTCACATACTAACTGTGTAATTAAATCATTAGGATGCTCCGTGTCCTGCAATTTCCAAATATATAGAAAAATGTCTAGCTTCAGCACAGACAAGGGAAAATGCATATGTGTGTGTGTTATATACAGATGACAGGATGTCTGATCCGGGGGGTGAAAAAATCCACATCGCACAGAGAAGTAATTACCAGCCATTTGCAGCAGGTAACTTGTAGGAAGCTAAACAAAACCTCACTGAACACTTGCGGCTTTTTTCTTCCCCCCGACCGATGAAAGACGCCCCTCGCCCGCATTCCTCGGCGCTCCTTTGCCCNGCTCGGCTCGGCGCGGCGGTGCAATGCGGGAGCCTCGGCGAGGCTTCCGCGGGCGGGCGGGCGGGAGGAGGGAGGCAGGAGGGAGGCAGCCGCCCGCCTCCCCGTGCCCGCTGCACGGAGGGAGCGAGAGAGAGCACGTTCTCCCCCGGCGGGGAGCGAGAGCGTGCGCAGGCTGCCGGGGAAAGTTTCGGGGGGTGCCTGCGGTGAGACGGCGAGCGGAGGCGGAGAGGGGCTGTGCCTGGCGCCGAGCCGCGGGCAGGCTGCCCCGGCAGCGAGCGGAGCGGCTTCCCCGGCTGCGCGGGGAGCGGCGCGGGGAGGGCCGGGCACCGCTGTAACGCAGAGGTGCTGAAGTCTCCCGCTGTAACGCGGTCTCTGCCCTTGGCACGGTGTTTGGGCGTTCTGAGGAGCGAGACGATTCATACACTTCGGGCTGGCAAAAAGCCACGAACTACCATCAGTCATGAGCATCTGTGATCGGCGAGTCACAGGAAGAGATCTGAAATGATCTCTGGTCTAGCCTTCTGCTCAAGGCAAGGACAACTCTTGAGGTCAGACTAGGTTGCCCAGGGCTTTATTCAGTCTCATCTTGCAAAACCTCTTGAGGATGGCGACTGCAGAGCCTCTCTGGGCAACCCACGCTTGTCTGGCCTCGACATTAAGAAGGGTTTTCTCCTATTCAGTTACCACCTCCCATGTCTCAATTTGTTTCTTGCCCACCATTGTGAAGAGCCTGGCTCCATTTTCATGACGATCTCCTCGGAGAGATGCTATTATGTGCCATCTAAACCTGCCACAAGGCTGAACAAGCCCAGGTCCCTCTGCTCATCTTCGAGAACAGGTGCTCTCATCCCTTGCCATCTCCATGGCTGTCCACTCAGTTCAGGATCACAGAATATATCGAGTCTAACCTGTAAGTACAGGGATCGAACTCACTCCAGTTTGTCAATATCTCTCTTTTACTGGGGAGCCCAAAACGGTGCATTATTCTAGGTGTACCCTGGGAAGTGTTAAGTAGGGGGTAGCTTCTGTGATACTCCGTGGCACACTGGAAGTCAGAGTAAAGTATTTCGGTTGCTGAAGTGTCCTATATATCAAGTCGTATTTTCCAATTAGTTTTTAACTTTATTATCTTTTCTAACAGAATATCCTTGTAGTTGCACTGAGGCACAGCCTAACACAAAGAGGTTACATAACTGCAAGCTTATAAACACTGAACAACTGCTTGCCATGTGTACATCCCTATTTTTCAGACATAGGATAGGTCTTCTCAGGTGTCTTTTAAGAAGCTTCTCCCCCTCGAGTATGATTTGCGGATCAATATCAGTTTCACAAGCTTCTCTCTCTCAGCTGTAGCCATGATCCTTGTTTTGCTGTTCCTGTGGTTGAACTGCCCTCGTTTTCCTCAGCCCAGCCTCCAGCTTTTTATGTAGATGCTCTCCTTCCTCCTGGAGAGGCTTCCAGTCCTTGTTCATTCCATGAACTGCTAAATGCTGCCCAGAAGGCAGTCCAGTGATCTTCTGATGACAAATTGGGCTGGTTGGTTTTCCAAGTCATCCAAATACTCCCAGCAGCTTCCACGTAAAGGGCAGCAACTGACATCCCTTCACAGCAACTGACTGATGGATGGCCCAGAGAATCTGAGAAAGGTTGGGGTTGGAAGGGGCCTTAGAGGTCATCTAGTTCTGACCCCCTGCCATGGGCAGGGATGCCACTCAAAAGATCAGGTTGCTCAGGGCCCCATCCAGCCTGGCCTTGGACACTTCCAGGGATGGGGCACACACAACTCTCTGGGCAAACCTGTTTCAGTGCAAAGCTATTGGAAAACTGCAGTTGAAGTGTCTCTGCAGTTTGGCTTGAGAGCCTTTCCAGCTCCAGTTTCTATGAATCCAGTGGTGTCTACTTAGAGAAGCTGCAGTCACTGAATTGACACTTCTCATGTGTTCAGGGAAGACTTTGGAGAGCTTCATCAGCATTCATCTGCAGTTTTTCTCATCCTCCCATAAAATCTGGCTGTGGCTTTAACCCTACTTACTTCTGCTAAAATTTTAATCCATCCAAATGTAAATTCACTGAAAAACACAGTGCCTTAATTTTGATTGAGTAAAATGAGTAGGCTCCAATGTCCTAATAAAAAGATATGTAACATAATTGCTTTTAAAAGACCTTAAATGAAGGTTGACAAGTGGAAGATATAATTAAATTAAATAGATATTTTCTTTAAATAAGTTATTTTCTAAGGAGGGCTAATGGAAAATGCCATTCTATTTAGGAACACAGAGCTGTGGGTTTGGCATTTTGTGTGTTTAATTTTTTTTTATTTGTTTCTTGATACAAAAAAAATCATCTGTATTATCATTGTCTTGGATAAATTCCATTTATGGGCTTTGGAATATATATTTTTATATACTCAACATTTATGGGTAAATTAGTATCTCATCCAATGTCCTGGTTTGGCAAAAGAAGAATATTTCCTTTCAACCATGCTTTCCATGGCGTCTTCCTCAAGAATGTGAAATATGTTTGTGTAAAATCTTGTCCTACTTGTTGTTTTTTTTCTGTAGGCTTCCAGGCATTTTGCTCAGTTAGATAATGCTAACAGAAAATAAAATAACAGAAAGAACTGTCCTGCTGTAAAACTATCCTCATTATGCACATCTTCATTATTGTTCAAAATGTTGTTTTGTTGCACAGAATCAAATTCTGTGTTGCAGAAATTACCACCTCAGAACAAATACAGCCATTTAGGAAATCTATCAGACTGAACGTGTGAAATGTATCTGGAAAGGATATTTTTGGATCTAATAATACAGTACCTCCTTCTAGAAGCAATTTGTTATGCATTTCCTGTCAGAAGAATCCCCTTAGTGAAGCAGGGTCGCAGGTGGGAGCTTCTCAAAGGCTCTGAAGAACAGTGGCAGTGAAGGATTAAGCAGAGATGAGCTAAAGGGGGACAAACAGCTGGGGGATTTGTTGTGCAGGTAACACAAAGGGAGCCGTTCGAAGGTGAGCTCTCTGTTGTGTAAGGGTCTGATCAAGAGTGCAGGTGAGAGTGAAGTGGTCTCACTGCCTTAGAAAATAACACAGGATGTAAAAATGCTCAGAGCAATGGCAATTCATTCGAGCTCCAGGGCTCTGCCCATTCCTGAAGGTGCAGCCAGCTCTTTAAGGCACTGGGTGAGGCACGTAGATCACTTTGGTTATTTCCTGCCTTTTCTAGAGGAGAAGAAGCTACAATAGAAAGAACAAAATCTTGCTATCAAAATGGTGACATTTCTGAAAATTCATCTTGAAAACTCTTATGGATCCTATACTGCTGGGCAGATTCCATTCTCATTCTTCTTGTTTGCTCCAGGAGCTACATGAAGCTGCACTAAGATGAATCAGTATTTTCAGGGATCAGCTGGGATATGGTGTTCTGGGCCTTCTATTCTTCTTGGTTAAACCAATTACACAACACCCATAGCCTTCAGTCAAACCTTAATTAGGTTCTGTGTTTTCAAAAATCACTTCAGAATACCCAAGTATTTTATAAACGTGTATGTTTTTTGTCTAGTGCCTGTTCAAGCCCTGGTGGCTGGATTTGTCACACAAGTTGCTGCTCTGCTAGACGTCTTTATTAAATCAGAACCAATGTCCTTGGATGGATGTGCTTATACAGGCTGATATGTGGACAGCTTGAATTTGTAGATTCTCTAAGTAAACCAATTATGTGCAGCCTTTTTAACAGAATATGCTGAATGATATGCTTCTGATCCAGAAATGGTAACTCATTTTAATGTAAATTCAGAACTTACTTGCAGCCGCATATTGCATTTAGTGTGGCATAAATTAACCCAAGATTTATAAAATGAACTTTTCATTTTTATGAGAAATCTCTTTCTAAAGTCTTTTGTTACAGTGCCTTTTTTTAAACTTGATTTCCCCTACCTTTCTTTTCCACTCTGATAGACCTTTTTTTCTTTTCTACTGGTACCTGAACATGTTACCTAAGTGAATTAAATCACTAATTGAAAAGGTAGTGAAAAATCAACCAAGAAAAATCTGATTTATGGATCTAGATTTCAGTAAGTCCCAGAATTACCATTTTATGTAAATTTTGAGGACATCAAGATGAATAGAACATGGGAGGGAAGAAGATTGTGCCACTTAAAATTTTGAGGATGCATATATCAAACTGCTGAGAAAAAAAAACATTTTAAAGAAATGCTATGGTCAAGTCCCTCTTCGTTATGATAAACTAAACAGCTGAACTTTTATTTTCCAATTGCGTTATAATCATTCTTGTGACCCTTCAGTGAAGTCTCCAGTTTATCCCCATGCATCTTGAGCAGTGTGTAGAGGCATCAAACAGGACACACTGTTCTGCTGTTCCAGCCTGCCTGTGTTGTTTTCCCACTGCCAGACTGAATTTGAGCCCTGCTGTGGTGTTGCAACAGGGCTCACGCAGAGCTGGTCACCTGCACACTCCCAGCTGCTCTGCTTCCCACTCTTTTCTCTCTCAGATTCCTCCACTGGAGCACCAACACCTGCACTTTACTCTTTGATGTATGGCTTCACGTGTTTGCTTGCATGCAGTTTACCGAGAAATCAGCGTGCTCAGTACCGTGAGCTGTCCCCTCTGGGAGTTCCCACTGCCCTTTGTTACCTGCCACTGTGCCAGTGATTTGCTTTGGTTTTGGTAATCAGTGCAAGTATTATGGCCAAAACACAGCTCCCATGGGACCAAAACAGAAACTCACTCAGCCTTTCCCATTTACACTTCACTTTTGAAGCCAATTAGTAATTAAATATATATACACATTAATTTTGATTCACTCAGGTTTCTTAAAGAAAATATCTTGCAGCAGAAAGTAAATGGCATGACAGCACTTTTTTTCTTCATCAGCCAAAAGAAACCTTCTTGAACAAGTATTTGTGCATAGATTTGAGAGGATCTTTTTTTTTTTTTCAGAAACTGGCATTGACAGGCATAAACTAAATTTCAAATAAGCTGTATTCCAGTATGTTCTTATCAGTTATGTTTTTTCACTTGGTTCCATGCTAGATGGCCAGGGCTATAATTCCCTAGGCTACCACCCTTAGAAAGGACTGGTCTAGCATATTCCCAGAATGTAAATATTTCCAGAGTTCTTGGAGTCCCTTTCCAGTTTTTCCCTTTCCTGTCCTTTCTAGCTGTTTTAAAACTCTGATACAACTTATCCAAATATGCAGATTTACTCAGTTATTTTTAGTGACTACTATTTATAAAGCTTACTTGACTACAGTTCTAAAGGAGAATGTTTCATTATCATGCTATGGATAATTACATCATCAGATCATTTTGCTATATACAGGACAGAAATATTTAGTGAAGTCTTTCAATTGCTTTTGATAAATCTATGCAAGTATATTGCACTGATATGGTAAGGATCCTTTCTTTCTTTCTTTCTTTCTTTCTTTCTTTCTTTCTTTCTTTCTTTCTTTCTTTCTTTCTTTCTTTCTTTCTTTCTTTCTTTCTTTCTTTCTTTCTTTCTTCAGAAAAACAGCTCTTTTAAATGCTGTTGTACCCCTTGGACCATTGGGTTTTATGTAATTTTGTTTCCCTTTTAATTTTTTAAACAGTTTTTAAATCTCTCATATTTCCTGCAGCTTCTAGTATTTGCAATAGATGTTTTTCTTATTCTTATGTATCTTTATTTTCAAGGCAAATTGCTCCATTTTTTTCAACATTTCTTGAATAATTCCCAATTATAATGCATTTTTTAAAAGTTTTTATCCTTGATTTGGCTTATAATAATTAGTTAGTATGAGGATATTGTACAGCATTATGTAGCGTCAGAAATTCAAGGTTACTACCTCAGAAAGTCCTTAAATCTCTGAGATGAAAAGCAGGAAGTCCTGTAGAGGTTTTCCTTATCCCTAAGACAGCTGATCACTATCAGGGAGAACACAGACTGAGCATTTACACAGATTTTCTCTCTGATCCATTACAGCTTCTTGATGCTTTTTGCTTTTATTTTTTGTCAGTTAAACTGAATCTCTCCCTCTCCCCACAGTGTTACAGAAATTGTTCTTTGGGAGGATTATTTTATGTTCCTCAATTACCATTTTTCAGTAACTGATGGATAAATACTCCAAATCAGTGGATACTGAATTTTCAAAAACTTACAAATGTGGTGTGAATTTTTTCCAATAAAGTCGTAAGGATCCAGAAACAGATTTTAAGGTTCTAATCTATGTATTGTCCCCAGTTAAAAATTTCTGTTCATCTAGTTTACTCTTTATGAGCTAAGGGAATTTGTGTAGCTGTAGGAAAAAACACCAAAACAAACCACAAAAAACCACAGCAAAATTCAATCAGTAAAACAGGCTTGAACTGAATAATGACTTGTGGGTGGTGGTGGTGGGAATAGAAAAGAATTCAAGCACAGCTATAGACCTCATCTTGGGAACACTATGGAGCTCAAGATTGTTAGAAAGTACAAGTCCCACTCACTTGGCATTTGGGTTTTATTTCAGTGGTTAAATGGACCAGTGCCTTACAACATTATTTCTATAATTTGTTATTCAGTCATACAGTGAAAATCTTCCCGACTTGAAAATCATCTTTCACAAAGTACAGCTCTTGAAAAGATAAGCATCTCGACTATTTTTTTTTTTTAGAAAGCTAAATGAATTGCAAGTAGTTCCAACTTCCTGTATGAAGGGCTTAGAAAAGTCACATAATGATTTCAGGGATTGCTCACACTGAGAAACCTTCAACATTTTTTGAGGCTTATATCTTTACAATGGCTCAAAATATTGTGATGTCAAATCGAAGGGGAAAAAGCATAATTTCATTTGATATAATTTGTTCTTACTTAGGATCAAGAAGGATTCTTGGATGGGCTATTTTCTTGTATGAAAGGCATTCATAAATGCAGATTTTTTTTCACTACTCACACATGAGGACCATTAATTTTGGTCAGGTACATGGTTGGTACATGTATGCCAAAGAATAAAATAAATGTTAAGAAAAAAAGATCTTGTTATATGACATGACAATTTTTTTATAATTAGGATTCACAATGGAATGTTGGCATGTTCTGTTTTCCAAAGTGACCATGGTGATAACTGTAGTATTCTGGTAAAAAAGTAGAGTTTCCTATTTTCATCTTCAGTGTGTATCCAGTATTCAGCACAGAGCAGTAGCTGTCAAAATGTTGGTGAGCCACTGGCATTTACTTCTCCTTGTTAGTTTTTCTGGAGCTAAAGATCTTTTTGTTTTTTATATTCCATTATAAAGTGGGGAGTGACTCTCCAAACCCTCTTTTCTAGACCCAGGAAGGCTGTCACTTTGGCAGGTATTGGCTCACAACTCTGAATTCTACTGTAAGGAACACATTTTGGGCAGGGGGGAGGATTTTCATTTTGCCTAAATCATTTTTTAAGGATCTAATGTTCTTGAACTCATCCCTTTAACTTCTTGTTCTTGCATTGCAATGAATAGAATGCAGTATCTAGAGATTAAAATATGCACATTATGTAATAATTAGACACAAATCAGAACATGGAATGTAGGCCAGATAAAGAAATTGCACCTGAAGATACAATGGGGTAAGTAGAGAGACGTGAGAGAAACTGGAAAAAGTTTTAACCATAGAAATGTTTTAATGTTAATTTGAAATTCATCCTGTCTTTCTGCTGACGTATGAGAACATTGCCTGAATTTAGTCACCAACTTCAGGGAATGCTTTCTTGACAGTGTAACAAATGAGAATTGGATCAAACACCTGTTTTCCATAGAAGCTGACACCCTGCCAGATGCCTTATTAGCAAAGATAACTGTTGATGGAACTGTCACATGAGGGTTGAACTTGAACTCAGGTTCAGCAAGGCATGGGCTGAAAGCTTTTGGCTAAATGGAAGAAAAGAGTTTAGCCTGGTATTTGGTGGAGTCTAACACCATGTAGTTTGTAACACTGGAAATTACTAATAATCTTCAGCACTTGTTCAATCACCAAGACCTTTCTTTGTCTTGTCATGCTACCCAATAAAATGAAGTAGTTGTTGAACTGCAGGGCTGCACAGGACCCTTGGCTCTGTCTTACTAATACTTTGTAAGAGATCAGGCAATTGTGCTCTGGAAAGCAAATCCACCTTGGCTGGATGTTGGAGTCGTGACACAAGGCAGGGGGCAGGAGAAGTTAATTAAGAATCGCTGTTTTCAGGAGAACTCCTAACAAAGTCCTGCTCGTATGTGAACTCCTTATCAGCAGAGGCAGGTTACTATAAAATGACACAGATGTACAAGAAACTCAGTGGCTCTGCTTTTCTAATTTATTAAAAAATGTCCAGGAATTTTATAAAAAACACCACAAATATTTAAACTCATATTTGACAAAGTGGTCATTGGCTTACAGCTGAGTCAGTATTATTTGGACAAGACTTGAATATTCAAAGAACCCTTAAACTACTCCTTTCTTTACAATATACATCTAAATTATCTCTAAATCAGTTTTGGAAATAGTTTTTTGAATTACCTTATAATGTAGCTGACATTTTTCTATATGCATTGATTGAAAATCATTGATTACTGGCTTTCCACTGGAACCTTACTTTATCAGCCTCTGGGCAAGGGAAAAGGGAAACATGGCCTGTAGAGGTAGAATGTACAGCTTCCCTAGCTGACTTCTTTTATTGAAAAATGAGCCATTTCTGGAAAAATTATCCTGGTTTTACCATTCAATATTACCAATACACACACACACACACACACACACACACACACACACACACACACACACACACACACACACACACACACATACTTAATTTCCAAAACAAATTTTTGATTTATGAACATATGAGGATCTCCTATGAAGGGGATAATATATTTTGTCTCTAGAATTCATGGGAGATAAATAGCATAATGAATGAAGATTAATTTATTTCACAAAAGGGCTTGAAAACAAATATGGCAATTTTAGACCATCATAACTATATACAGAATTACTGAAGGAAATGGAAAAGATAGTTCATACTGTTCTGGTTCCTAGATTAGGATATAAAGAAGGCAAAATATGTTCAGTCTCCTATGTGACAAAATCAATCCATGGAAAAGAATCTCTATTAAAAATGCTTCTTATAACATGGTAATATATAGCAATTAAAAAAATTAACCTGTTTTCCTAATTGTGTGGAAATATGCAGTCAAACAGAATCAGATGAAAGCAAAAATGAATACAAATTAACAACACCCCAAATTTTTGAATAGTGCTTGAAGTATCCAGGTTCAAGACGACATGAAACTAACAATGACTGCCTTGAGATCTTTTAGTAAGAGGTGCTGTACAGCTAAAGAGCATTAATTATTTTTACATTTAGCAATGTCAAATGATTACCATCTTTATTCTAAAGCTAAGTAGCAAGGAATGTTATGTACCCTTGACATCATAAAATGATTTTGATGTCATTATCCTGAAAAGAATAGTCTTCATTTGTTCTGTTTGTGAGACTTAGATCTGGAATCCTTGCATTTCTGTAGCTGGTAACAATATGTATTATTATTTTTGAGATATATATTTAATAAGAACATGCAGCTAAAATGCAAGGGGATTTTTTAGCATTTACATAATATTATAATGAGAGAAATTTTGTTTCTCTTATTTGATAACTAAGAGAGTTCAAGTGCAAGAAGGTGATTTTTGCTGAGATAATACTTTTGCAAATGCATCCATTAAGGGACTGATTAATTGAAACTGATTGACTGATTGGTATCTTTTCTCCATATAAAAATCAATCACCTTGAATGAACATGCAAATTCAAATGCCTACCTTAAAATGTAAAAGGTCATTAACTGCAGTAATTGTAGCTTTTGCATTTTCATGTAATATAGAAATTTAGCAGCAAAACCAACTAGTTAAGGTCACAGGACAGATACAGAGAATGATGGGCACATATTCATGTGTTGGTAATTCCAATTATCAGTAGATCTTTTTCAGTTGGAAAAATCTAATCAGGATACACTCCTTAGCACAAAGGAAAAAGACAGGTGAAAACGAGGGGCTTGGATTCTTTATTCATGAATTACAAAACAATACAGAAAAACTGACATAGATTTCACAACAATGCATTCTTGTGTGGGCAGTTCTCAGTTTGCACAATATCCTCACTAACTTAGGCCACACAACTTGGCTTTTAAGAAAGGAAGTATTTGGTGGGTTGACAAGTCACTGATTTACTTTCTTGCTGAATATGTTGTTTTTCCCCAGATTTTCTGCTTAGTAATAGCTCATTTAATTTTTAAAGTGAAATTGCACCTTGCACTGAGTGCCAGCACTGTCATGGTGAAAAGGCCTTTTACCGACCTGCACAGAAAGAAATTTCAAAAATACTCCATTTTTATAAATCATAGCAAAACCTGGCTGCCAAGCACTACGAGTTCAATTTATGAAGTCATTCTGGCATTTGTGCTTGGGAAGTTTCCGGCAAATGAGCTCACAGAAACAGATCCTTTTCACTGCCAAGAGCATGGAGGTAGAACTTGTAGTTTGTTGAAGGATGCTCCATGCTTAGTTCAGCACAAGCACTTTCCACCTGATCCACAGCAGCTTTTACAGAATCCTGCTAAATTAAACTAAAGAGAGCAGAATATGCTCTCTTTCCTTTACACAGTTTGAGTAGACTGGGAAATTATTAAGGTTTGCTGATCCACTGCTGAGCAGCTGCTCTAAAAAGTACAAATAAGGTTTTGTCTAAAAATTTGTTGGGCTGTTTAATCTACTCTTCCCCATAAGTCCTGGATAAACATTAATAATTATAATAACAGTAACAACAATAATAATGTATATTTACATTTTAAAATACTAAATTATTTCTTTCATGGAGAATATTTCTTTAAATTCCTTAACGGCCTATTTTTGGACTTGTCTTAAATTTTGCTTCTCAAGTGCACTCTTCCACTAATCAGGTTTAATAACATTTCAGTACCCATCACACGTTGATCTGCATAACCTTTCCTGGCAATATATTGGATTCAGTTTTAGTCACTGTACAAATATTTAACGTTAATCAATGTTATTGTACTTGGAGTATGAGTAACCTTTTGTAAAGTTGACTCAGGGCTCACTGTAGATCTTATTTCTAATAAGATTTTCATAATATTAATTTTTTTCAGGTGAAGACGATTTGCATTTAGCCTTTTTTTTTCCAAATGTTTTGTTTGTTTTCTCATATAGCTGATGAGTAGTCCTCAATGGAATACAAAACCCCCTGCTTGCAAATGAAGACAATTACTTGAAAGACAAAAGGTTATATTTAGATGGCAGGCTGGAGAGCAGTTTGAGTACACACAATAGCTTTAAGTATTGGTTTGGGAGCTAAAACGAGTCTATCAGCAACACTGCCCTTTATTTGAGTTAATTTAACCAGCAGAGCTGAGTCTACTTCAGCTCAGTCCCTACAGGCAGGACCTTCCTGAGACACTCAGGTACTTGGTGTGCTCAGGACACAGGAGAGATTTATCATAGAGATGTCAGAGCTGGCAGTGGAATTCAAGTGATGACTTCTTAACAATTCTACAACACACAATGTTATATCCACTGCTTGAAGTCAAGGGTAAAACTGATTCTAAACTCAGCTTTATTTAGGGCAATTTAATTAAGATTCTTATCTTCTTCCTAATTAAGAAGCCCATGAATTTTCTATTTGAGAATCAACCCTTTTGAGATATTAATGAAAAAACACAATGGGGAGGGTAATTTTAAATAATGTTTTAAACAGATAATACATTGGGAGGGGGGTTACTGCTGTCTTTTTCATATATTTTGCCCTTTTAATAATGCTTTGAGAAAATATTTTCAACTTTTTCAATTGAGAAAAATACTGATGCACAAAAACTAAATGTGATACACCTAATAAACTATCTCAATAAGCTGCCACTGTTTTTCCATGATTTGTTTTCTCATATTTTACCTTTCTTTTAACCAACAGAATAAACTGTTGTAATGGTTGGTAACTTCATGTCTTCTGAAGATGAAATACTGGTTTATTACACAATTCAACAGTATGGAAATTCCACACCTGGTAATATTTACATCATTAATGACAGAACAGAACTGATGACAAGGTAGATGGTTAATTCATTAAGAACAAATGTCAACTGAATCTCATTGTAGGCTCCAAGGTTTTTGCCTGTGTTCTATTCTGACCTCAAAAGGCCTGTAAAACATATGCCTATAATCCCACTTAAATAACAGTAACAAATACTGTCTAGTTTGATTCCAATGTAGAGTTAAGCCCCTTGATGTTATGGATGAACAGAAGTGTAAGGTCTACTGTGTTTAGCCAGAGTACAAAGAGAATCTGTTGATAAACACCCCTGAGTACAACTGTTTCAGCTCAGTAAAATTAGCAGCAAAGCTTCTTTCAAAGAATTTTCCTTTGGAAGTTCTGTATCTATTACTCTCACCATATTAATTTTGCCTATTTTTTATCAGTATTAATTTGCTATTGTAAATCTTTTTATAGTATGAGTCAAAGTCTTCCATTAACAGAAGGGGGAAAACGCCAAATGAGTGAGATCAGTCAATAATTTAATTACTGTTGCCATTTTATCAGCTGAGAAACTACAGTAGACTTGTTTTGGCATTTTTTTAATCTATTGTATTGACAGTCAAAATGAAGAAAGCAATAAATCTGCATTTTTAAGTGGGATAGTAGAGTTGAGATATTATTGACGATTCCTTAAGAATCATTCTTGTTGACTTATGTCATTGCAAGAGCTTCTTTTAATTTTTCTTTTGGAAGCATAATAAACACAGCCAAAAATATATTTTTCTCTTACAGAGTAGACAATGCAAGCAAATCTAATATAAACAGGAAAGCAGAAAGAGCATAGAAGAAGGAAGAGATACACTATGATACAAATAGGTAATACAATCAAGGTTAGTACAAAAAAACCTTATGGATATTTTGGTATAGAAAAAAAAACAAGATCAGAAAGTGTCAGGTGAACTCAAGTGTCATAAATCCCTGTTTTAGGAGCTTATGGGGTTACACTTGGGATTGCTGCTCCTCCTCAGTGGAAGGCAAGGCTTGTTTGCTCCATGCTGGACAGGAGCAAAGTGACAGATGGCTCATAAAGGGCAGTTTCTAGAGGGTATAGATTAGAGGATTAGGGCCTGAGCAACCTGCTGGAGGAGGAAGGAATCTGGAAGGGCACCAAGCTGTGCACCAATGTGAACACCAGCTGCAGTTACAGCAACTTTTTAAACAATTGTTTTAAGTCAGTTGTTTTAAGTACAAATCATTTTGGGATACACATTGGGTGTCTTTTCTAATTACTCAGCATGAAGTACAAGACATATTGTGGCAAAGGTCAATCTAAAGACATTCAGAGCATGAAAAAAAACTGTTACTAGCATGGAAACAAAGCAGAATGAAGAAACAGAAGCAGACAGCATAGAGCTTTACTTCTAGACAAATCCTGTACAGGCATGGAAGCATATACTGAGAGCTGCCTAAGGGAATAAAGATGAAAAAAATGAGGACAAAGCTGTTGGTACTGTCTTACTGGAGAAAAAAAGAGAAGTGATACCACCTCCAGGAATAATGCCTGAAGCACTGGCACACTCATACATGTCTGATGAATACTAAAGCCCATGAAAGACTGAGAAAGAAATAAAAGCCAGAAGTAGGAGAAATAGATCCATCAGAAAATACACTCAAGCAGGCTAAGGGAATTCAGAAGGCACACCAGAGACAGACCTAAGAAGGTGATGCACTGTGTTACACAGCATATAAATCAGAGGGAATAATGGCCATTCTTTTGGAATATTCCAGTGGGCTTGTGCAGCTGAGTTTGCCTTAAGTCAGTTCTGTGTCTGCCCGGGGTTGGAAAGGCAGCAGCATGACCTGAACACCTACAATCAAAGAGTACCCCCTGCAGTGTGGCTGTAGTTGATCCAAACACTGCTCACACACTGCAGGTGACACCAGGGGACACAAGAACCGCGAGTTTGCAGCTCTGCTTTTACATCAGGAGTCAGCTGAACCTTCCTGTCCATTGCAAACCCAACTACGTGTAACCATGAGAAATACAAGGGATCTTTCAAGTAAAGAAAATTTGTTACAGTTCTTAAGCTGTGTTTGTATCATTCCAATGCCACGAGGGTTTGTTCCACTTTTCCCATTTATTTTCTTAAGTAGCAAATCATACACAGTGACCTTTAAAGAATGCTATTAAAACTATAAAGTCTAGCATTCTAGAGAAGGAAAAAAATACAGTCCCCTCAGACACAAATTTCAGGAGGTTCAGGAGTTTGTAAGCAAACAGGATGATTTTAAATTTTATTCACAGAAAAGACATTAATTACTTCTCATGCCAGGAGTGTTTCTTGGAAAACCAAATGTCACCTTTTGGCCATATTTGTCACAACTTTTCACATGGTAAAACATCAGGACTTATGTCTCATTTAAAGATGCATCATCAAGATACAGCTGCTGGCATTATTTCTGTGTGAAAAGGTGCATGTTACCAAAGGATGAAAATCTGTAATAAATGCAGAACAAGGAAGCAAGCTTAACTAAAATAAATTCAGTCACAGGCTCAGACCTTCTGTCACAAGTTTTCTGGCCAATTCCACATGGGAGCAGAAAGGTAATGAGATTCTATCTGAGTGAAAGCGCATGAAATCAACTCATCAGTTTACCAAACTGCATGAATACATGCTTGGAGAGATCCTTTAGTATTACCATTGCCTATCCTTTAGAATTACTGACACATCTTGACCACATTTGAGAATGATCAGGAGACCTAAGTGGAAGCATTTGAAGGGGCAAGAAAAAAGCTTAAGCTTGGCCCTAAATTCATTTAGCTTTCTGGCAGAAGAAGATGAACAGTGCAAGAGACACTGACAACTCTAGCTCTTCTCAGTAGGTTCACAAGAGGCTCACACAGGAGACTGGTTCAGGCACAACAGGAGCTGGTGGCTGTGTTACTCTGATGGGAGTTAGTACAATCTAATAACAGGTGATTATTTTTGCCACGGAAACCAGTGATGCTGTAAAACAGCAAACGTGATGCTATTGACATTCCAGCATCAATACATGGAAATATGCTCCTGTCTGAGAAAGTCATTACTGGTGACAAGTACACAGAGCAGAAAATAGCTTCCATCGTTCAGGGCGGATTCTGCATCTTCACTAAGGGAAAGCATCAGGCAGTTGAACAAAGCAGTGACAAGATGAGATAGTGGAAATACCAAGTGGTTCAATAGATGGAAATGAAGATTTGATGATGCGTCAGCTCTGAGGGATGCATACACTACAAGCAAAACTATAGCAAGGCTTCATGGCAAATAACAAAACAAAACAAATTCTACCTTTAGATCCCCCTCCCTCTCTTGCTAAAGGTGGTCCCTCTCCTGAGCCATCCCTTCCACTCTCCAAGGCAGCTCAGTGGCTGCCAAGACCTGAGGAAGCCCTGGGCTCACAGCTCGCCATGCCTTGCCCTCTTAGTGACCCCAACAGAGCCCAGGATTTCACGGAATTTTGGGGAGGCGGCTGGGAGAAACGGCTGCTGTTACACCCGCAGGAGCCAACCAAGCCAAAGGCGAGATGCGCGGCCGGTGTCTTCTGCACCAGCTCGCGAGGGAGCCACGGAGAACTCGCGTGCCCAAGGCAACGGCCGGATCTGCTGCCAGCACCGCCTGTGCTCTGCCGAACCGGACCAGAGCGGGCTCTCCAGAGCCGGGAAGGCCGAGGGAGCGCTCTACGTGACCAAGGGTCCGGCGCGCTCAGAGCAGGGACATCGCTCCCGCAGGCGCCGGGCCGGCGGTAGCGGGCAGCGCGCAGTCCCGGGCCGGCGGCGCTCCCGCCCCGCGGAACTTGCGCACAGGCNGAGCCGCGGTACTCAGCGCTGCCTCCCGGCGGGCGGACCCGCCCCCGGCCCCGCCCGGCGCTGCCCCGTGGGCGGAACCGCGGGGCTCCGTGTGCCTCGTTCAAACTGCTGAAAGTTACAAAACCCCAGACTTTTCACTCTCTTGCGGGTTCGAGAAGTCAGTTTCTCCTCGGCCGCGCCTGTAACTTCTGGTGGGTGCCTGCTGCGCGCTGCCGGGCCCGGCTGGCCGCGCTCGGGGTGCCCCGGGCTCGCTGCCCGGCCCGCAGGTGCCGGCCCGCTTCACACGCGGCAGGTGCCGGTGGGTTTGTCAGGTGGGAGTGATTTAATGTTTCAGCGCTTAGCTTAAAGCGCTGTGCCCACGCTGCATCTGGAGTGTTGTTTGCTTTTGAATTCTGCGTTATTAACAAGTTGTTATGCTTGAAATTAATTACAACTAGCACCAAACAACCCCCGCACCTCGAACAATAGAAATACTCTTACAGTCTCTGGATGACTAATTAAACTGCGAGTTGTTTGCTGCTTGAAGTACGATACTATTTCTGTTACTGTGTGTTTTGTGTAAGACCACAAGCATCGTCCCAGAACTCCTCAGAGTTAATAGAATCTGATTTAAAAGGCAGCAGATTTGGATTGTTGCCCCGTGACTGACTTATTCTCTTACCTCTGTGAAGTCTTAGCCCCTTTTTGTGTCCTGAGTTATGCTCCCTGTTAAGGAGAAAGGGCCCTCTCATCTGTAAAAGAGAATATTAGAGAACACAGATTATACAGAAGGTTGCTGTCATAGATCCTGATTTTGGAAGATAAATGTAACTACCTTGGATTTAAAGTGGGTTAAAACTGCAGATTCTCTTACCTGCTTTTGAAAATTGAATTGAATTGAATCCAAGCCTCTTTTCTCATTAAGGATGGAACTGTAGGTCAATAAATCATATTACATTGTTCTTGGAGTGTCCTTTGAAGTAGAGGTGTGTGGGCTTTTGGTTTTAACTAAGCTGCAAGTGACTAATCTTTGTTCCATAGCAAGTTTCAGAGCACGATTTCCAGCAGTTAATTCACGTGAAATGTGCAAATATTAAGAAAAATACCTCTCTTCTAGCTTTTCTAAGGTTTATTCAGTGTTAATGTGTGGTAAACAGATGCATTGAACGTTATTGTGGAAATAACAAAACTACGAGTGGTCATTTCTTTCTAATTGCTGAAAAATCCAAATTTTTTTTTCATCTTTTAGGACCAAGCAGAACAGTTTTTAAGAAGTGGACACACAAATAACTGGGCAGTTTTGGTAAGCATGTTCCAGGTTGTTTTCCTCCAATAAAGTTGACCGTTTTTCATCAGAAACCATAATTGCAACAGTCATTCAGGAGTCCTGGTCATTTGAAAGAAATGGATAGATAAACATTTGGAAATGAATAAATTTGAAATTGTGCCTGCAGATTTATTACACTATAATGAAATTAATTTTTCAATAAGACTGAATTTCAAGCACTCAGTGTGTCTAGCTACATAGCAGGATTCATAAAGCAAAAGTTCTGAAAGCATTAAAATAGTTAAATTAGCATACTGCATATAGAAAAAAAGGTGTAATTCTGATACCAGGCAACTCGAGTCTCTTTGACCAGAAAAGTAGAATTTACATCTCATTTTTGTTCTTATTCAATCTGTTAACTTGTGATAACAGGCTGGGAATAAAATCAGTTCAGGCAACATAGTGTTTAGATCAACTGTTCTTACCCTAATGCTTTTTTTCTTTGCCATGTAACTTTTATCAGCTTTGAATCATGCTGCACAATTGGTTCTTAATCACAATTCAGGTCTTAATGACTAATTTGTTTCAGAACACTGTTGTAATTACTCAGTAGCAGCTGTTTGTTTTCCAGATACTAAAACTGAGCAATATAAAAGGAAACTTTACAGTAACTAATTGAAGGAATAATTTCTATGTTCTACAATGTACAAACTTGAAACTCTTAAAACATAACATACTATTTTAATACTATTAACAAATAGATACTTTTATTAGTACCCATAAAAACACACAAAGAAGGTGGAAAATCAGGTCCAAAACCCTATACTTTCTGTACTGAACAGATTTTCTGCTGGTTTTATTTTTTCAGTGGCTCATTGTTAAGTTTTGTAACAATTACGACTAATTTTTTAAGCAGTAACACAGGGAGGGATTTACTACTGATCATACTGCAATCCCACCTCATCAATAGCTTGAATTAATGTGCTGCAGTGTGGATAACTTTATTTAAAGCTTAGACACACTTTCCTCTGTGTTGTGAGGGAGGTAATGGAGGCAGGGGGCAGATGATAGTGCCTTGAAATGTCTCAGCTAAATTGGAAACAGTTCATTTTCAGAGCTTTAAATCTTGCTGAAAGGCAAATGTCCTCATGGACTGATTCCTGTGGGCTTTTTTGGATTTCCTAACTGACAGGGTGATAGACACACAAGGGGATCCTCTCAGGCTGAATTTTTATTTTCACTTAAGTTACAACTCAATTCTTTTTATGAAAATAGTAGAGACAGAGATGCTATGTAGTGTAACTTACACAGGTCTACATTTAGAGCAGGAAAATTAAAAAACCATCTAAATGCTTTTTCCTGCATCTCTGTTTTTGTGGTTTTAAAGTCACCTCTTTTAGAAGCTTTTGAAATACCTGAATCAGAACCTGATTTAGGCAGTGTGTAAATAAAGGGAATGGCTGAGCCCTGACCCCTTGCCTGTTAGAACAGTAGAAATTGAACTTGCTTGAGGTTTCTGAGAATTTGTATCCAGATTCATTTGTTGGTTAAAGCTCACTTTGCTCTTACTTTGACTCCATAAATGAAAATGTCCTCAGTGCATTTTCTTGTGTGTGGCTTCTGCATTAATTCACTTGTGCCTTTGTGGAAGAGTGCTCCCAGAATAGGTTTGCTGTTGAGATGAGAACTCTTCCTTTGATCTCTCTTCCATTTGATAAGGAGAAAGCAAATGAAAAAATTTAGCTTATCCACTTACTGTTGCTGAATTATTCCTTAAAGTGCCACTTTCTATATTTAGTAAGAGTTTATGACAATTCTATCTTGAGTCAGTATGTTAGGAACTTTTCTTTTTTAACTTATATTTTCAGTGTTTTTTGCTTTGGTACAACTAAGATTTATATCGCTTATATCATGAGTTTCTTGGTATTCCATATTCTTTCTAAGTTGTTACTTTTTTTTAATATTCCTGTAATTGTGTTCTTGTAATGCAATGTTTCAGGCCAGTTTGTATCTGTACACTATTTAATATGCTTTTTTTTTTTCATTTCAAGGTGTGTACATCTCGATTCTGGTTTAATTATCGTCATGTGGCAAATACTCTTTCAGTGTACAGAAGTGTCAAGAGACTGGGCATTCCTGATAGGTGAGGGAATCTTGGTGAATCCAATTCCTTGCAAATGTGCTACCAGAAGTTCTCACACTATCTGAAGCAATATAGAAATACATTTGTCTTCCCAGTTTAACTGGATAAAAGTAAAAAGGAAGAATACAAGTGCATCAATGTGGTGAAAAGTGCAGCAATGTTGTTCCAAAGGAAAAGCAGCAAGTGACATAATAAAATTTCCATTTTGAACAGGCTAATTAGATCTGACACTAAAATGTACCACTTAGCAAACTGGTGCAAGTGTAATGTGAAACTTGCTAAATGCACTCAGCAATGACAGTGCTCATGTGAGACATGAGTCTTGCTGTTCTTTAATTTCCCTTTAGGATGTTGGTAAGTGTGACTGTACTAAGGTGTAAGACTTTCATGTCTGTAACTACACTGAGTCTCTAAAGGCTCTGAGCTATAGAAGCAATGCCTATATATTGACAGTTGCCTTGAAAAAATCCATTTTGCATGATTTTTTTAGAGAAACCAGGTTTTCATCCCTACAGGTTGTGTTTCTCTAGTGGTAGCACAAAGGTTAGAACAGTGTCCCTTCTTTGACAGCAGGAGCAGGAAGGTTCTGAAGTGTCTTTGTGCTCCTACTGGAAGTTCTAAGGGTGTTGGCACAGTTCCATCCAGCTGTTTCAGAATGTAATTTACTTGTGCCTTAAAGTGAATTTAAGGCACCAGCCTCCATTGTGTAATAAGCTATATGTTATATAAGATATATAAGGTATATGTTATATAAGATATATAAGGTATATGTTATATACTTTAGGTTCCTATGGAAATCCTGGTGGTCCTGGTTTTTAATGATAGTTTAGAGGACTGGTAGTTTTTCCAGCATGTCTACCTAGAGAAGTGTGGCCTGCTTCATCACTGCAAAATGCATGTTCTGATGGATTAATTTCCTTTTTTTGTCCAAGTCCTAATCTGCAAAATTGGAGTCCCTAGGTAGCTCCCACTCAACTATGAGTGCACTGGCAGTATCATCCTGTTCCCTGTGTTTATTATATAAATAAAAAAAGGAGTGACTTTCTGGTTTTTGAAAGAAAGTATTTTGCATCAGTTTTTAGCTGCATTTTGAGGTTATAAATCCAAGGGAACATGCTGCAGAAGTGCTGTGGGCTGAAAGGCACAGAAAGGTGGCTTTTGTTCTTGCACATGTCACTCAGAAGCAGCTGTCCTCTCTCCTGTGCAGCTTTTGAAGCACAGGTGCCCTCGGTGCTGCCTCAGAAATTCTGTCACCTGAGAGCTTTCATCTTCTTTGCCTCCGTCTTCGTTGTTAAAGTCGAAACAGGTGTCACTTTTAGAAATGCTGCAAGAAGTACAGCATGGCTGAGATTCCTGTGTTCAGTAGCAAGATCCATTTCTTATCCATAGCCAAACATCTGGAGTTAATCTCAAAAAGCCAGCAGTGCTTTAGACTACCATCAAGAATACTCTCTGAGACATCGGAGAAGACCTAGAGACAGAGAGAGAGAGCCTGTTTATTTAACATTTGCAGCAATTTTTATGTGGATTTGAGTATGTTTTTTCTTAGACAAACTCTACTTTATCTGTTTTTCTTTCTTTGCTGCCAGACATCTTTCAAAGTATTCACAAGATAAAAAAACAAACCAAAAATTCCCCAAAAACCTCAAAATCACATTATAAAAATAAACATTTATCATGATTCTTGGAGTTGGTTGTTTTTAATGCCCTTTAAAAATCTCTGAATTTTTTTATTAAGAGCTCTGCCACCCTAGGTCCAGGCAAGCCTGTATACTAAAGTTGCTGATGTCAAATGCACTCCTGCTCATCTTTGGCCTGACTTAGTCCTGTAGATAAATGACAGCCAGCTGCATTTCTGTGTGTGATATCTTCATGATACTGAGGATGCTCATAAGGAAAAGGGCTATAACTATGCAAAGTTTCACTTGCAATTCCAGGAATCTTTCTAATGATCCAGGCCATTGTTGTTGAATAGTGTTGTTCTAATTCTATTTGACTGTTATGTGAAAGGAGAATTGCTAAAATTTATTTTTAATTATTTTCCATAGTCACATTGTCTTGATGCTGGCAGATGATATGGCATGTAATCCCAGAAATCCCAAACCAGCTACTGTGTTTAGTCATAAGAACATGGAGCTCAATGTCTATGGAGATGATGTGGAAGTGGATTACAGAAGCTATGAGGTAACTGTGCTTTAATTAAAACACTAAATCTTTATTTTTTAGTGTTGGTTTAAAGATTTATGCAGCATCTGTGAAGTCTGAGGAGGTGTTTCTGTTCATATTACTGGTTTTGGCTTGGGCTTTTATTATCACCTGATGAGTTTAAAATACATACCTCTCCCCTCCTTGATATTTGAGTTTGTTTTTGAAGTTCTTTGCAGTAGAAACATGTTTAGTGTATTGGCTACTTGAAATAATGGAATAGAATGATATTACTGAAATTCCTTTAGAAATGACTGTTCAATGCCTCATCTTGCCAACACAAAAATTACTGTGAAAATTTTGGTGTGCAAGTGAATTGTTTATAAGATACATGTACTTCAATTCCTAATCTTAAGCATGTGCTCTTAAAATAAAACAAAAGCCATAACCTAATCATTACTGCAAAGCAATTAATTTCTGCATAAAAATCCTCATCCTGTCACCTTTCTTTTCATGTAATAGTCCTTCGTACCTTTGTACACAGGCAGTGTCTTTACCAGTTGAGATAAAATTACACATTGGTTTCTTGGTTTAACAGTCTGTAGAATTATTGCTAAAGGTTTATTGGATTGTATTTAAGTATACAGTAGATATTTTATTTTTCTGAAGCTTTATACAAAGAAGTGAAGACTGAGAACTGGAATAGAGCTGCATTCTTTTTATTATGTTTTTTTCCTGGGTATGGATTTGTTGCTGGCATTTGAGCTGTGTACATGTTCTTAAAGAGGAAGTGGTGTTTTATAGGATGTCTTGCAGTCACCAGGCAGATGGATCTTATCTGATCACTCACACTTATGTAATCAAATTGATCTTGTTTTTTTCTTTCCTGAGTTGCAGAGGGAATTTAAACTTTTGTTTTTCCATGGTAACACACACTAATGTTGGAGCATTTTGTGAGTACAAGAGCAGCTTTGGCACAATGAAGCTATATGCTGACAGGTTTTTAGATCAATGTGAATATATTTAAAAATTATAATGGTGGTAGACTTATTAGATATAATTAAGCAACAGGCTGATGTTAGTGGAGTAAAGTGAAAGGCACCACATGATTGTTAACCTGAAGTAAAACCTTACACAGAAAATGTTTCTGCAGTTTACACCGTGCCATACTATGTCTGGTTAGATACACTGCATATTTTAGTGTTCCATTATTGAATGTCTGTAACCCAGCCTATAGCTGGTCAATATTTTTATCTTTAGAAAATTACTTTATGCTTCTATTCATAGGTTACTGTGGAAAATTTCTTGCGTGTTTTAACGGGAAGAATCCCACCAAGCACACCACGATCTAAACGTCTTCTCTCTGATGACAGGAGCAATATTCTAATATATATGACAGGTAATTGCAGGTTTCTATGTACAATTTATTGATGCTTACTCAGCTGGATGGGTTTGTTGAAAGCATCAGTAGTCTAAATGAACAAAAGGATCGACCAGAAGATTTTTTTTCTGGTTTTAGCATGTCATAATAATTAAGAAAAAATGCCTGTAAAGCAGTACTAGAAGTACTGTAGTTTCTAGTTGAAATAGAGTATGTGTACTGTTCTCACTGTACTAATATTTTATTTTGATGGACTGTCTCTGGAGAAAGAGAATTGTGTCTACCTTGTTTTAGAAAAATGATCAACCAGGCTGTATATCTTCCTTTAACCTACATACTTGCCTAACTTCTGATTTTTCTGTCAGGCCATGGTGGAAATGGTTTCCTAAAATTTCAAGATTCTGAAGAAATCACAAATGTAGAACTTGCTGATGCCTTTGAACAAATGTGGCAGAAAAGGAGGTAAGAAATAAGCATTATTTAGACATTGAATATTGAATATCCTGAACATACTCAAGTGTGTCTTGCTGGTAGGCCTTGCTTACCTGCAGCGGTGGTAGTGTCTGTTGTCCATAAAATTGTGTGAGAGTTTGCATTCAGAAAGCAGAATTTTAGTTTTTGCATTCAGCTTCCTGCAGTTAGAGATGTTCAAATGTAGTGCTTTGGCCAAAAGCAATCTTAAAACTTAAAACTTAATCTTAAAACAGGGTGAGCTCCTGTTCCTCAGATTCTGAACAACTGCCCTGGTAACTAAAAAGCAAATTATAGATATGGTGTTTAAGTAGCAGTGGGTAAGGAGGCTGTTTTCTTTCTTTCAGGTACAATGAATTGTTGTTTATTATTGATACTTGTCAAGGAGCATCCATGTATGAACGATTTTATTCACCCAATATAATGGCCTTGGCTAGCAGCCAAGTAGGAGAAGATTCTTTATCAGTAAGTAGATTGATGTGATCCTGAAGACATTTTCAGAATGCCTGAGTTAAAAGCACAGTTCCTAATGACTTTTAACTAAAGATTTCCCATATTCTAATTGCTGAACATAAAAGGTATTTTGTGGGGGTTTGACAAAACTTGTAAGTGTACTGCTCCTGCTTGTTTTTGTGTGCTGTCTCAAAGAACCAGGCTAATGATGGATTTCTGTGCTTGCTGGCCAGTTTATGCATTGCCTAGGATAGCAAGGAATCCTATGGGAAGACTGCTGAGAGGTGTGTGTGAGGAATATTCAACATAGGACTTACTGCACTTGACATAAACCAAAACAAACTAACCTTCACCTGCTGTAATCATAGCCCAGCTGAATTACAGGAGGAGCCACAGGAGAGATCCCAGCCAGACCAAAAGCAGCAGGTCAGGATTACCTGAACCCACACACTGCTCTAAGATACACTGGCTCTCCCAGCCCTGTTTTCAAAGTCCACAGATCCCTGCTGGACCATTAAGAAGGGGTTCCCTGCTTTTTTGGGAAACATAGATATCACCAGGATAGAGTTTAAAGATAAACTGCATTGTTCATCTTATCAGCAGTAGGTTTCTTCACAGCTAGCCATTTAATTTGCATAATCTGCCTGAGAACAAAAAAAGATTATGCTTAACTTTTGCAACATGGTGTTACATTCTGTTCCCTCTCCTGAATACTGAGTTCTCTTCTGCAATAACTGCTGTGTGTTGTTTTTAAAGCATCAGCCTGACCTGGGGATCGGTGTTCATCTCATGGACAGATACACGTTCTACGTGTTAGAGTTCTTGGAAGAAATTCATCCAGCCAGTCAGACAAATATGAATGACCTAGTAAGTAGAATACTCAACATTCATGAATATGCTAATGGCTTCAGTAGTTCCAAAACTAATCTATTTTGTCCGTAGGGTTCTTCAAATGCTTTTTATGTTCCTGCTGTTTCTCTTGGAAGCAGCTTTGGAGGGAGGAGTTTTCTGCCATTGTTATATGTAGTTGTGTAACACTTCAAGGATTGTCCTCATTTGAAAGTGTTTTGCTGGCTACAGAAAAAATGAACCAAAATTAGCCAGATTTTGTATTTTTCATTGAAAAAAAATAATAATGTATTCATTAAATATTAATTTCAATAGAATGAAGTGTTTGCATGTGAAAAATTTTAGTAGAAAGCTTCTAAAATCAGCTTAATGGATAGCAGACACTTTGCAGAGGTGGAAAAGCATTGGTATTGTTTTGCAGAGGTGATTAAACAGTTAAAATTCTAACTGTGCACTCACAAATGCCTGCAGAGAGTAATTTATCTGTATATCTGCTTAGATTCCAGAGCAAGGTATGTACAAATCCATCAGTGTTTAGACTTAATTATAGCTGAGGCAAACATTATTGTAGATTTCAGGTATGAAGCAGAAGGAAGAGAAGAAGCCAACCAGATAACATATGCCAAAATTTATGAGCATGCCTCTCTAGCAGTTAGATGTATACACAGGTGAGATTGACATAAAAAGTAACCATATTTCCTTTGCTCTGTTAACCCCTCATACCTGTTCCAATACTAGTTTCTTTGTAGTCATACATTATACTGTGGTACCTTGTAGCTGTCAGTCCTGCTGTGCCACATCTGCAATCTAAGAGCCATCACTTACAGAACACATTGTCATGGATGCATTTCTGTAAAAGGAGCAGCTGCTCAAAAGTTTTATGCCACCCTCTGTCTACAGAGGATGGTGTTAGCCTGACTGCTACATGTGTGCTAGAATTCTCTCTAAACAACCCACACTTGGCAGATTTTATGTTGATACAGAATTGATTCAGTGGCTGAGATTCAAGGTTCTTTTACTTCTATGGGAATGAAATTCTGTCCTATACTTTAATACTTCCTAATTATGGGATACAGATAACTTTAAAATAAATCTCAATAAAGAAAAATGTGCAAGTTCTTTATTAATTAAGACTTTTCATTCAAATGTCACTGTAAACCATAAAATTAATTTATAGTAATAATAAAAGGTCATAGAAAGGAACAGTGCTTTCTACTGTGTAAGACACTCTGGGAAGTGGTATAGATGGTCTGGCCAGCAGGAGATTAATCTGATTATTGTGAAAAGTGTAGAAATTTGTTAGCTGGCCAAGTAGCTTACTTTTTGAGCTCCTTGGAGAAGACACCTAACTGGGTTTTTGCTTACATGCCAAATATTCAGGAAGAGCTGGGGGAACTTACCATAGTGGTAAATTCCTTACATCATGTAAGTCATCATACATCGATCTGCTGATTGATACTCAGGGAGTGGAAGAGAAGGGACCCAAATAAATTATTATTTGTGGTAATTTGTTCAAGGCCAGGTTGGATGGGACTTTGTGGCCTGGTTTAGTGGGAGGTGTCCCTGCCCTTGGCAGGAAAGTGGAACTAGATCATCTTTAAGATCTCTTCCAACCCAGATTTCTGTGTGATCATGTACTGAGTCATAATCTGCACACATTTCAGCAAACGTGACCACTTGACTTTGAGTTGATGCTTTCAAAGGCTTCATCTAAGAGTTCCAAAGTGACATATGGTTAGGCCATGGTAAGGATATAAACCTATTTTTTTGCCAGCAGTTGCATGAGGTACTCTGGCACTGGAATGCATTCTTAGTGTTAGCTGGTGTAAGAACAAAGACCTACTGCTTATCCAACTCTGTTTTTTAAAATTTAAATTAGTGCTTTCCAAAATCAGGGTAACTTATATTGCTCACTACCTAGCTTTGAAGTTAAATGATCTTCAGTTGTTTGATCTCCTGATATGTCAAACATCTTCTCTTTTTGAAGTACTGTGTATTCTTTACACTGCTTCTATCCCATTACCTCTTTACTTTTCTCTAACCACACTTGAAACAGCTTCTCTTCACATCCACCTAAGATTTGGATATTGCATTCCTGCAAAGAATGAGACATCATTTTTCATAATCCACTCCACCTACTCCCCACCTGCTCCATCTGTGTTGCTAAGGGATAGCATAAAGCTGTGCAAATGACTGACTTTAGGTTTGATCACAATTCCTTGAAAATAAAGACTATATTGAAATGTCACACATTTGAACTTTAAAAATAAGATTCAAATAAATTTCTAAATGAGGTGTCATTTGTCATAAAATAGCTAAATTGTTGTTAAGAAATTCAAGATAAAGTTGGGGGAGTTGTTTAGCTGTTTGAAAAAAGAATTAAAAATTTGGAAAAATTGATATAGGAAAAAGTGTGTTTAACTTAACCAGTGTTTGCCTTTTTCTTTTTTTTGTCAAAGACCTCAGTTATTAGTGTTAGTCTGTGGTATAATTGGTTTGTGGTATAATTGGTTTGCAGTTCTTTCTCACAGTGGTAGTGACCTGAAGTCTTTTTGTCACTGCCTCTGCATATTTTTGTTCAAATTCATATCAACATGTGGTAGCAAACTGTTGTGGGACAGGTTAGAATTAGTTGGGTACAGTATCAGTTTCCCACTTTCAGTTGCTGATGCATTTTTTTGCACATCTATACTCTCAAAACCATGGCAGAGAGACTTACTTGAATAACTGCAGCATAAATTTATGCTTCAAACAATGGGACTAAAACAAATGCTTACTTTTTATAGTTTACTTCAGAGACTTAGTTTTTATGTTTTTGCCCTTAATTGGAGCAGAGCTGGAGAAAATTGATAGCATTTTGGTGAAAATGGAAACTTTAGAGGGTTTGTGTGTGCATTAACAAATGGCTTTTGTATGAGAAGTGTGATGCTGCTGAGTCTGGTGCATTTTCACCACAGGGAGGATAACAAGGGGTTGATTTGCCCCGTCTTTTCTTTAGCAGCTGTGTGATAGCAGCCAACAGGAGAGTTGGGAATGGTTAAAAAAAGAGCTCTGTGTATATGTGTGCTTCAGGTAAAGGTGGGAGTGAGCTGAGGTCTCCCTGGACAAGCAGCCTAATGCCAAGTGCTTACAGGCTTAGGCTAAAAGGGATGAAAGAGAAACTGGAAGAGTAGGAAGGAGGAATGGGGAGGTAGAATCTGTCCTCTGTGAAGAAAAACCAGATAGATTGTTTCCTCTCTGGGACACTCTTTGTAATGTAGGGCTCTGTTGTCCAAAGAGAACGAGCAACAAAAGCCTGTGCATTTTATGTCAGGCTGAGCATAGAATTTCTGCTGGGAAGTATGGCCTGAAACTCACAGGTTTTTATCAGTCATAATCTGGGATGATTCAAGTTGCATCTGCACTGAGCTGATTAAGACCTGCAGTTTTGTCATAAGAATGCAACCTTGTAAGAGCTGAGCCATGATGTAATTTAAGTGTTTGAGCTTTAGATCCTGTAACCACAGGATGGACCTGTTTGTGAAAATCACTTGGAAAATTTAAGATTAAGGAAGATGAGCACTCGTGTGGAGAGTGACATTCTTAGTCCTATATGTTAAATCTCTTGTGTTAAATGTTCTGTGTGGCTGGAATGTGAAGCTCTCACATAACCTGTGCTGTTACCAGGGGTCTGTGGTGTGGCAAGTGTGGTGGGACTTGTGCAAATTTGCTTTGTGTCCAGCATGCATTTGTATTGCCTTGAGTGTCTGCTGGGTACATTGCAACATGGGTAAAATAGATAATAAAGTATATAGCTAATTTGTAGGTGTCACAGGGTGTCTGTGAACTTGATGTAAATAAAGCACCTTTGATACTTGAAGTTCCTAATTCTGTATTAATTCGTAGGCTATAAATTAGAAATAAGACCAATGGATTTTTTTTTCCTTTTTTTCCAATCAAAATGTAAATTTTTGCTTCTTTATGAAGCCTGCAACATAGCTACTTATCAAAGCTTATTTAATTTTGCATGCCTCCCTTTGGTAAATATGAAGAATTTATGCCCACTTGTGACTTCTGGAAGGTTATAGCAGCATCACTGCATCTATATTCAGCAATATATTTGTGCATTTATCAGTTAGATGTAATTGATGGTTGGCTTTCACAGGAGCATTTCTAAACTCCAGTGGCATTATTGTAAGGAAAAAGGTTTTCTGAAATGCTTTATCAAGATGTTTATGAATTTTAATGCATTTTTCAGCCATTTTTGTCAGCTATGCACTGAAATTGCAAGTTATGTGTTGTTTATCTCTCTTTTTAATAGTAGTTTCATGTTGGAAGGTGTACGTAGAGACTGCTGATGAACGAGGGACAGGATGTGAGTGTCCCTCTCGGTTTCCAGTTTCAGGTGTGTCCCAAAAGCCTGTGTGTTTCCACGCCCGGGCACCGGACGGACCTGTTCGAGCGGGACCCGCAGAGCGTGCTGATCACGGACTTCTTCGGCAGCGTCAGAAAGGTGGAGATCACCGCAGGGGCGCTTCCCCTGCAGCGCCGGGCGCCTGCGCCTGAAAGCAGGTAAGCACTGCGTACCCGGGTTGCATTTGTGTAGCCTTGTGCACAGAAACAAAGGAGTTGTGGGACTGCCGAGGGAAAACACTCTTGGCTCCCTGGCATTTCTTACAAGGAATCGGGGATTAGTGGGGACCTCCTGCTGTGATAAAGTTGTCAGCTGAAAACTTGGTTTAAAAGTGCCCACTCCTTTCCTCACCCTTGTAAATAAATGATGCTTAAGACCAAGGTCAACAACAAAAGAAGTAGCTTAAAATTTTCTTTCTTCCTTAACGTTTCTTCTTTAGTGCTCAAATACTTTGTCACTGCAATTCCTGCTTGTGGTAGTTTGCTCCCCCAGATAAACTCTGAGTATAAGCCAACACATTAGGTCTTCAACAACAATTAGCTTTTTAATAAATGCTTTGTTTCAGTTCTCTGAATTCTCTGGCCTTTGACATTATTCTGTCCTGAGAATTTATTTTCCTGAGGTGCAGTGATTAATTTGATTAAAATTACTGGTGCAAGTTCATTGATTTAAGTTGTAACAGGGCTTCCATTACTTTGTGGATGAAGAAAGAAGTATAAACTTCTTTGTATTTCTGGGATTCTGTTGCCACCTATTGGGAAGATGTAAAGGAAGATCTGCTTGTTCTGTAGGGTTTATTTAGCATTGTACTTCCATTTCTGTTGCGTCTTTTGTGTTGATGATACTGCCCTGTAGGAGGGGGAGACAAAGGATTGAAATACTGTGCTATATCAGGGACTAAATACTTTTCAACACATACATTTATGTAAATTCTTATCTGCCTTGTTTACTGTTGCTCAAGCTAGGGGACAGCAGTTTTATTTATTTTAGAGATAACAGTAACTCTAGTCCTTGTCATTATAAATATCCTCCAAGGTTTAGTGTATTTCATATTTTACTTTCATACTGTATTTATATCTGGATCATATATATTAGTACATACCATTTAATCTTAAGCTAATTTTGTGATTCCTTAGTGTAGAACAATACTTAGTGGCACTAAATTTGTTTTTTCACTGAAGGATAAAAAAGCTTTTGGCAAGTAACAAGACATTTTGCTAGTCAAAAACCATGATGAAAACTGACCTTTGTGGGTTTCTAAATTGTGGACAATTGAAAAGAGGAATAGATTTTGAAGGACTTTACCATTCTGAAGCAGGAAATGACTGGCTGGAATTTTCAGCTTTTCTTTGTGTGTTAGTTTGGTGCCAGTAGTGGAGGGGTTTTTGGTGTCTGACATAACTGGACTGCACACATGGAAGCACGTTGAGAAATGGGTACTTAGACACAGAGAGGAATATTAACCTTGTGAAATATTCTGATATTTAGTGAAAGCTGTATTAAATTATCATGGCAATTCCACTTAAGTCTGTAAAATTGGAAGGGATGGAGACATGCTGGTTTAATAGCTGGATTAATAGTTCTCCTTTATACAATTTTCTAAAAAAGTACTGAACTTCTCAGTGTCTTGATACCATTTGGAAAGAGTTTATACACAATATGTTTTTAATAGAGGAGAAAGTATGGAGTTTATTTAAAAAGTACAGAAAAATTGTAGTATAGCTGTAACAAAGAGTGATGTGGAGTGCTTAATAAATTCCTTAAGCAGAATTCTGAGGTCAGTACCTCTTGGTATGACAGCTCTGTTTAGTTACAACAAATTTAAGAATTACAGCTTGAAGTGGATTTATTAAATGAAAATGGTAATGCTTTTTTAAAATGCACTTTTGGAGTGTCTGATCTATAAGAACTACTCTTTTTTTAAAAAAAATGTTATAAACATTACACACATCTATTTCTGAGGGTGTTGAGAAGGCAGAACACAAATTACATGATTTTTGAATAGGTGCTACTACTGATTCTCCCAGATTAATGTAAGAATGACTGCTGAATGAAAGAGTGTGAGTGCTTATTCTTAACCCTCTCAATGTCAGTTTAAACCATTCTGTGCCTTTTGGGAACACAGTGGCTGTTGACACTCTCAGGTAAAACAGCTGGGGAAGGATGGGGCTGTCACAGCCTGGTTTATCCTTTTTTGTTTCATTGGGAGAGAACTAAACCAAGCTTTATAAAAGTGAAATAATCCTTCCAAATTAGTTACCACTAGTCCTGTTCATGCCCAACATTGTTTTAAAAGCCCTGATGAAGCAGAAGTAATAGAGAATTGAACTTGAGCCCTTGAGAGTTTGTAAGAAGAATAGACCAAGAAGTATCTGATAGATCACAAGTATATAATAGTAGTACATAAAAATTTGTATTACATTGGTTACTGAGTGTGAAGAGGTTATTGGTTTAATATTTGATGAAGTCTTGAGGCTTCATTCCTTTATGAATTACATCCTGTTTTATTCTTCCCTCAGTGTTAGCTTGTTACCTTTCTTCTTCTCCTTTTACATACTGGTGGCAGTAGAATGCTACAGAATATTTGTGTTACAGAGCATAACCAGAAAATGAAATCCAGACCTCAACTCTAACACAGTCTTAGTAGTGTGCGTTAGATGTGATTTGTTTGTTTTAAAGCTGCAGGTGTCACACGTGCAGATAAGGACGTTAAAAGCCAAATGAACAGGAGAGGTAAACCACTGATTACACAGATTAGGGGTAAAGATGCTGTCATGTGAGGCACGACCATGTATCAGCATTGTACTGCTGGCAGACTGTTCAAGTTCTCATCTTGCCCACTGCTGTGACTTTGCCAAATCTTTTCAATGGAAGTTTGTTCTTTTGTTACACAATTGCTTAGCAATTACTTGGCTGTACAGATCCGCTCCCAGGCCCAGCGTGAGCCGTGGCTGTGCAGCCAGATCAGAACTGGCAGCTTCACGTGGGGCTCATGCCGTGACTTTTGACGAGTGAGCCTTTGAAGTTGCCTCTGGCTCGGGCTGAGACTCATACAGAGAACAACTACTAATTAACCAAGAGAAGAGGATTGCTTTCTATCCACGTAGTGGTAGGTGAATATTTGCGAGCAAAAGCTTTAAAAAATAAAGAGAAGGTTCCTCTGCTATTTCCTTTCTTCATAGCTGTTTCAGTCTAAGCTCTGTTCACTTCAAAGGGCTTGTTCTGCAGCTGCCTCAGTCCTGACTGGATCTGTAGCTGCCAATTTTAGCAAAAAATTCTGACAGTCTAGGGGTTCTGAGGCTTCAGATGGTTATGTTTTGTCTAAATCCCCATGCAAGTGCAAAAAGTCAGCATTAAGGAGTAGAAGAAATCCACTTCTCTGGAGGAGGAGCCTTGCAGGGTTTAGAACATCTAATAAATTTTGAGGGTGTCTCTTAAACTTGGATTGTAACTCTGCAGCCAGTTGGAACGCTTTCTCCTTTTCAGTTCTTGTCAAGAGGAAAAGATCTGTATCAGCAGAAAGTCTTGGTAAAAATTGGGATAAATATTTCCCTTGAGGGCAGTAAGAAGTGAATTAAAGACAACATCATATAAAACCATCCTAGTTTCATTGCTTTTGAGAATTAGGTTTTGTATTTAATACTTCTGGTGTGAAGAATTGTGATACTACTGGCAATGACTGTTTTCCTAAAACCAAATAAATTGGCCACTTGTGTTAGGATGGTTGCTTGTGTAACAGGCTAATTATGAGTAATTGGTTCATTTGCAGAGTATTACCAGCTAATATTCTCTCAGTCTGTTTTGTATGTTGGTGTCTCTTTCCTGTCCTTTCTTTTCCACCAGCTATTTTAATTTGATGTGCTTAATAATTAAAGCTGCTGTTGTGTGGTCCTGAAGCCTTGGGGGATCCAGTTTACAAACCAATGGGTAATTTGTTTGTTTGGCAAGTGGACGCTGCTCAGCTCAGCGGGCTTTCCTTAAAATAAGAGTTGTCCGGGTTTGTTCCAAGATGCCCGTTCAGTCTGCATCAAGTTTCATAAGTCCCTTTTGGGTTGCCGGTTCCGGGCAGGTTCCCGGTTCNACCGGGACCGGGGCTGTGAATGGAGCTGGGATCGGGACTGGGACCGGGACCGGGGCTGTGAAAGGAGCTGGGATCGGGACCGGGACCGGGACCGGGGCTGTGAATGGAGCTGGGACCGAGACTAGGACGGGGACCGGGGCTGTGAATGGAGCTGGGACCGAGACTAGGACCGGGACCGGGGCTGTCACCAGGACCAGGTGGACCCCACCGTGCCTGCCCCGCGCCCCCCTCTGCGGGATCCCTTCACGGGGAGTTCAACTTGGTCCTTGTTCGGTGGAAATTCCTTAGCATAGTGGGAGGTTTTTATCTTATTTTCCACTTTTCCTGCTGGGCGACAACTTGGTAGAGATGTAACGTGTTTCAGTTTCAGAGTAATGTAAAAATAGCAAAAGAAATCAGAATTTAGCAGGTCTGTGCTCATCAGAATTGGATTGCCAGTGGTATTAAGAAGCTGTTAATTCTAGGTCCACAAACATCTTCAGATGGGTTTCATAAGTTTTCCCATGAAGAACATTAATCAGTTACATATGTACTGTATTTTCCTCTAGTGTCTTACAGATTTATTCTCTTTTAATAGGAAGTTTGGATTTTGTAATCTACGTGGCTTTTAATAGCCTGCAAGTAATTCAAGAAGATGGGTGAACCAATACTTGTTGTTAAATATTATTCCTGTATTTCCTAAAGCCTTTTGTAAATATATTTGGGGTTTGTTTGCTTGCATAAAGATCGGTCAATATATACATACACATATATACATACACTCCTGTACCTGCTAGTGTAAAAGAACTTTTCAAAGTAATACAACTGAAGTTAGTATGAAGACTACAGAAGGAAAAATTATATAGGAGAGCACAATTTCACTAGTATAATGCTGGTATAAAATAAATAAGGATGACTGACATTATCAAAAAGAACTGCAGGTATAAATTGTGTTGGGAAGACTTTAAATACACTGAAGTGCTATGCTTGGTAATTACAGTCCCTGTTTAGCAAGGTATTTTAAAAAGCAGTTTGAACAATTTATTTTTTGTTCCTTTGAAAGGATTTTTGACCATGCACTTTGACAGATTTTGGCGTATTTTTGGTAATAAATAAATAAAAAAAGTTTTGTTTCAAAACTATAGCATTTGACTCAGATTTTCTTTGGTTATTTTTTCCCCTCTTCCTCCAAATTTTTGTTTTGTGTGGCATCCTGCATTTTTTCTGTGAGAAACCTTCAACTGTTAGTCCTAGATTGTGCTTCTATCATTTCACATTTTCAGTACAACACTGCTTTGTTGACCTATATATTGTTAGTTATTTCTATGTATTATTTTAATAGGCAAGGAAACCTCTTGGCCTGTAGAGGTACCATGAAGCATGTGCAAATCATGTCAGTATTTTATTGAATTCAGCTTTTGAATCAAGTTCAGCACCTTTACATTCTTCATAAGTGACTTAGGTATTCCAGTTGACTTGGGCACATATAGTGTTAGGCAGTCTAAAATTGTTGCATGGCAGATTTAGAAATCTTATGTATATCTAGTAGATTTTAACATCATCTAGACAGTTTGGGAATATCTGCATATCTCAGGATGTTTCATCTAGGGTTTTTGTTTTCCTTTATCCATTCCTTTTTATACCTTTCCTATGTAAAATTCTTATTTTGTTTCATTATTTCTTCTTCATCTCATCTCCCTGTATGATCTTTACCTGCTATTATTTTTGCAGTTGAGCAGGCTGCTTTATAATTGCAGTCTCCTGAAGTGCTTGTTATTCTTTCTAGTGCTATTTATATGGAGGTCCTGGCTTGATCTTCTTGCTTTGCTGCCTAGGTGCTAAATAAAAATTAATGTCTGTTCCTGGCAGTATTTCTGTAGCTGTGTGCTCTGTGTTGCTGCTGAAGAAGACCATGAAGGCAGCTGTAGTATTTGGCATAAGTCTGACCAGGAAATATTTTCATGTAATTTTGGCATGTTTTCAGCACTGTGAGATAACACAGGAATTTCAGAAAACTGTGTTCCTGTGATTTGCTTCCTGTCAGAAGTAGCAGAACTGCCACTGATATTTGTTAAATACCCTTCTTGTGTGATTTCTAGCAGTGAAAAAAGCAGGGGTGAAGAGAAGCAGGTGTCTGGAAACAGTGGTTGTAGGACTCTCAGGTCTTTGGAATTTAGAGGCCAAGCTCACATTAGCATTTGTTATGCCCTAGAAATGAATCTGAGCACATAACTATTACATTTCCAAGGCTGAAGCAACATTTTTACTTTTAAAGATATGATACTAAGCCATACACAAATGCTTTTAGTCTTTGCCTGTTTTCAAATTGTGAAAAAGCTGGCCCTTGATTTTTTTGAGTGCCTGAGGGATGACCTTCTGGATGGTCAGAAATTTGTGCCTCTGAAAATTCATGTCTTGCCCAAAGCTGTGGAGGGAAAGGGACAGTCTGCCTTCACAGCATATTTATATAATATTGGTTAAAAGACCATGAACTGATGTTGGTCTACATCTTCAGCCCTCCCAGCAGCAGGGACCTTTCTCAGTCAGGTGTGTGCTGAACCAAAGCTCTCATTGTAGAGCTGTCACATTTATTACTTACATGCAAGTCCCTGAAGGCCTGCTGTTGGTTTTGGTGAGCTGCATGGTGGTCTGGAAGACTGAGATGTGTCCCTGCACTGCTTGTTTCTGAGGGTCTCCTACACTCACAGAAGTCATGCTGCTCAGTGGGCATACTGAGAGACCCAGTTCTTCAGCAAAGAAGTGAAATGTAAGTTGTGAAGGCAGAGCTGAACTCCAAAAAAAGCATTGCATTATTGCCAGGCATCTCTTTTCTATCCAGCTACCTCTTTGAATAGACCAGTGCGAGTTTCTGATATCAGGGGAGCAAGAAAGTCACAATTGCATCAAAGGATGGAAAGAGAACTAGAGGTGATTACAAAAGGCAATTCTGATCACATAAAGCACTGGATTTACCGATGGCTTGCTGAGCACTGTTTAATATTACTTTATAAAATGATATTGTTTTATGTGTTTGGTCAAGAGTATCAGAAATCTATAGGAACAGATGCTGAATACATCTACCAAAGTGCCCAAGCTACTGCTAAGATTATTTTATAAAATTTGTAGGACAGCAAAATATTATCTCTGGTGAGATTGATCTTTCAGGAAAAGATAGAAATACTGCAAACAAAGAATTTACTGCGAAATGGGATTTATTCAGCATTTTTGCAGGCAGAAGACTGATTGCATGAAGGATTTGTTATTGGTAAATACCAGAAGAAATAAACAAGAAGTAATGAAGCACAATAAAGTCTTTTGTATCCCCTGAAGTGGAAAAAGAAAAAAAAGGATGAAAGCAGGATACATAGGGAGCTGGAGGGAATACCTGCTCAGGGATTGGATATGTTGTATCTTTTGAATCCTAGTGAACTAAATTAATTCGACTCCAGTTTACTATTTGGAGATTCCTGGGGTGGCAGCTGTGGGTGTTCAGCTTTTACAAAAAGCTGCTCTGCCAGTTAAACTGAGCACAAGTTTACATGATACTGAAAAAGAACTGAAAAGGTTGAAACCCCCTTCTAGTCATCTGCCTAGAGATCAGAGCTAATTTGGAACATAAAGACAGGCAGGATTTCTGTTTCTCAAGATGAACTGGAAGTTGCTGTTCTGTGTATAAGTGTGAAGATGTGCTCATATCTGTAATGTAGCAGCAGAATTTATTGCAAACTGAAATGACTATTTTTTAATGTAACCAAAATATATTTATGTTTCTTATGGATGTAGGAATGGTTCAAATCAGTGGGCTCCCAAAAAATCTAGATGGAAACCATGAGATTGTTTAGGGAATTCCCCTTTCATTTGTAGATACTACATGAAATTAATGTGAACAGAGCATTACTTGGACAGCATTTTGGTGGCAAACAGGAATGAGAATTTAAAAGCAAGTTTGGAGAGGGAGGATGTGTCTTCTTCCCACCCCAGTCAAGTGTTGAGACAAGAATAGTTCAGTCCAGTAGCTCCCAAGAGAAGGCAAGACAACAATGGAGGCTAGAATCTCCTTTCCTGTAGAGAAGGGAAGATTTATTGTTGAGCATTGATATTCACAGCTGCTTTAGCATAAATTATTTGAATTATATGATAGCCATTTTAAATTTCCTACTGGTTAAAAAAAGTTGCTGAAGTGTAGCTGATGTACAAGTTTATTCCTCTACTAAGGGAATGGTTTGTCAGAAACTGAAACAATTTAAAATGTTGCACCTTCCTCCTGCCTTCTGTCGCTGGATTTTTAATTTTACAGTGGTATTTTCTGTGTAATTCTCTGTGTAATTGCTATGTGAAAAACATACAAAAAAGTCAATTCTGGATGGACCAGATGCAGAAGAAAAGACTGAATAATACTGGCAATGTATTGGTATAATTTTAAACACTGATTGAAGGATAAGGAAAAGCTCTGCTAATCTTTCAGATTAATCTTGAACAGATGATAATCTTTAAATTGATGTTATGTTTTCACTCTTTTTATGTTTCTTATCTCAATATTTAAAAAATGTTCATTAGATTGTTGGCTTTTCAGCAATGAGTGATAAATGATAGGAGCTTGGATTCACACAGCTTCAGAATGCACGGAAGGTGCTTTGTAGAAGTGTGTTACCTCTTGCACTTATCCTGCAAAACTTTTGAACTCACATTTAACACCAGGAATGTGAGTACTTTCAGTAATGAAAGTGGGTTTGGTGTCCTGGGCCATGGAATGTTCTCAGTCCAGAGCTGGGTGCATTTTTCCCACGTAGGGGTGGCCATGAAATGCACCTCCCAAGTCCTGGAGCTGCCCCAGAGCCCCTTCCCCAGCACCATGCTGACATGGCAGATCTGCTGGCCTGGCTGGGCAGGGGGCAGCTGAAGGAGAGAGCAGATGGGCTGTGTGCCCCTCTCTGAGGGCACTGTGGCACGCAGGGAGCGCTGCTCTGTGGCTCCCAGAGGGGCAGGAGGCTGTGGCTGCTTGCTGCCAGTATGTTTTCCCCATGGCTGCCCTCCTGGAACTGCAGCTCTGGGCCACTGTTCTGCTGGCAGAAGCTTTCCAAAACCAGGGCCAAATCTGGCTTGCAGAGTATCCATCTGAATTTCCTCCCAAGCAGCTCAGTGCTCTGAAGGATAGGAATGGTTAGATCTTGCAATCAAGAAAGATTACCTAAGTGTAAACTGTGTGAAAGGAGTAGATAAGAGTATGTTTTTCCACTTGTTCCACAGTAGTTATTGAAACTTGACAGATGGAGTAGTGCATATAGCATTATAGTTGTATTAAATAATTGGAGTGAGGTAAAAATCAGAAAGGGTTACTTGTATTCCTAGATGATTCCTGGTCCTGTGTTATCTGCAAGTGAGACATGTTACCATAGACCTACTCTAAATTTTCAGTAGTGTTTTTGTGTTCAAAATAGTAGGACAAAAGTTGCACCTCTGAATAGTTAACAATTTATAACTCTTTTTAGTTTGGGAGAATATAGTGAACTCTGTAGTTACTCTTAGATTTATCTCAATTTAACTGTAACATAATATTTAAGCTTCATAGTTCCCCACTGGCTAGTATTTTTTTTTCTGTTGGTTACTTAAGAGTCTGAACCATGACTTCCTGCTAGAATAAAATAGGAATGAAGACTTCTTGCTGTAGGTCTAAATTTTAACTGGGGAATTGGAGCAGAACAGCCACTAAGTGAAACTGCTCTAAATCTCAGCCATAGAGGACGTAACCTCTGTTTCTTCCTCAGCTGTCAAATAGAGTGCCCTAGTTCCTTTTTCCTTTGTGTGTGGTTTCCCTCTGATATAGTTTTTACTAACAGGTACTTTATTGGAAAATATTCTGAGCTGACTTCTATCTTATTAGATGCTTAGGAGGTTTTACAAATGTCTCCATAAAAATATATGGCATATCTGTAAAATGGATAAATCTGCACTCTGCTGTAATGTTTTAAAACTGGAAACTGTGTGTGCACACAAAAAATGTGGTTAGATAGAAAATTGTCCTTAAATCAGGATATTTCTATGTGGTTTGCAAATCTAATGGCGCTACTGAAAAATATTAGGCTGTTTATTAATCTGTGGATTCATAAAGTAATTTAGGAAGGACAAGAGAAAGTATTAACTAGCTGTGGCAGGAAGACTTCTCATGCCATAGCTTCAAAGATGGTTTACATCAGTGTCAGTCTAAATACTTTATAGTAATAATTGTTGTATTTATGTGATGTGTCTGTTCAGTTACTAATGAGCAGCTATGTCATGAAAACAGCTTTTCCGGTTGTCATTCTTGGGGATGCTTCCAGCAACACTGGAAGCTGTGGAAAGGTCACGGATGAGGACACATTTCCAGTTGGTGGTGGAGTGTGGGAGAAAAAAAATGCAGTTTTGGTATGTAACTGTACATATTCTGCAAACAGAGGGATTCCATTCTGGTCACAAAATTCTTATTATATTGCACTATTGAGGCTTTGTGCAAACATAATTATTTCTTTAACACTATGGGAGAGTGTGCATGAGCTAGTAGGTAATTCTGTGCCATATTATGACTGTTCTTAAATTCAGATAATAGTAAATATAAAACATTTAAAATTACAGTGCATTCTTAAAAGATTATCATTATCACTGCATTGAATTTTGTGTACATTTACGTGAGTTTTATGGATGAAAATAATAGATGCAAGAGATGTTTTGGAATAATAGTGATTAGTAGCTTGATGTGGTATTTATTTATGGTAGTACATCACCCAGGAGGTACTTAGTTGAGTTTTTAGATAGCCTAGGTAATTGTTTCTCACTGATTTCTAACTGTTTCTTTCTGCTTTCCCTGGGTGTAAAATGAAGTCCTTTACAAGATATGTTGAGACTGGAAAGAAAAGGGGGGGGAGGGGAAGCTCATTTTACATCTTGGTAATTATATCATAAAATGCAGCTATGGAAGAGCCCTAATTGCTGTGTGACTGTTGCCTGTGTCTTGCTGTGAGCATAAGAGAAAGCTGTAGAAATTGTGACTGATACAGATATCACTGGAAAGGAGATCCCACCTACTGAGGAAATCCAACCATCTTTAATGTGCCAAATGAATATGCAACCTGCACACGGAAACAAACTGAAGTCTCAGTAAAACTAGGGTAATGTAAATTGAAACAGGGAATAATTAATGTATTAATGCATTTTATGCCTACTGTGCTCATCTAGTAATCAGATTATTTTGTTAAATGTAATCAGAATTGTAAAAAGAATAATTACATAATAAAGCTAACTTCAATAGAAATTTGAAAAGAAAAAATTGCTGAAATTAAGTGAAACAAATTGTAGATTATTTATTTTCACCTGTCTTTGTAAAATGGAAATATAATTTTTAGATATGCTTCTTATGTACTGAATTGAGAAAAGTTAATAGGAGAGAAGGGAATCAGGAAATCAGTATAATCAGAAATATAAATGTTAGTCATCTACTCAAGTCCAAAAACATAATGTGCTTCTGATTATAAAACCTGAAATTAAGGCAAATTTCCGTAACCATAATAAAAGACAAAAAGATGAATTATTACTGTCAAGGCAAATGGATATTGAATGCAACCCATCCCCAGAGAAAGTAATACAAAATAATTTTCGCAGTTGAACTCTATGAAACAGTAATTTTCTTTTTGCTCCTGTTTTTAAACTGCTTAAGAAAATGACACTATTAAAGGTAATTAATTTTAGGAAGGGTTATTTCAATAGCCCACTCTGCTGAACTGGATCAAACTGTCTCCAGCACAGCCCTGCCTGTAAACATTACAAAGTCGGGGCCAGGGCCGGGTAATTACCTTGGAGTAAAACTTTAGCCCACTAATGCTGCTTTTTGGTCTCGTTTAGTGAGTGAAGTAGTTAATCTCTTTGCTTGCCAAAAGTTTGGTGTGGATTTATTTTTTTGAATGTTCAGTCCTGTATGTTCATTGAATTTTGTGTCATTTAATCAGCTCAGTCTCATTGAATGGCTGTGTGTATTTGAGTGACTAAGGTGCTAAGTTCTCCTGAGAGGTTCTTCCTATCTGGAGCAGAAAAAGAGAACCTTGTCCTGTAAAAAATAACAAGAGTACATCTCCTTTGCATTAATACAAGGAAAAGCAAAACTTAAAGACCAAACCTGCATTGAAAAATTTAGCCCTATACTTAAATATTCTTGGAAAAATAGATTTAAACTAGAATCTCAGGGAAGAGTGTTGGGGAGTGACTCAAACCTTTGCATATGTGTCATGTGTTTGTTGGCATATGCAGCTTGTTTCCTGTAGGTCACAGATCAGGCTGTGTGCTGATCTTAAGAAACACTGTATTAAAGTGACCAGAAGTACTTTTTTTTCTGTGGGAATGCAGTAAATAAACCAGTTCTCATTTAGTTGTGTCCTGCTTAGTCTGTGTGAAACAGCAGTGATTACTTTTCTTTTAAAAAGTTTCCACATGAGGTCTTCTGTTCCTCAAGCATTGCTATTTTTAAAAATCGGCTTTATCTTTTACCTGAATAATATGCAGAATAAAAGGAAGAAAGAAACGTACTCAGACATTTAAAAACAAACAAACCAACCCCCTAAAAACTCCCACTTTAATTGCTAGTTTTCAGAATTTAGGAAAACTTAGCATTTTTTCATTTGCTATTGTGAAATACTAGGATTCTCATCTGGTACAGTATCCAGCACCTTAGTCAAAGAACTATTGTTATAGAGCAGATAAGATTAAAAAAAAGTCATTGGGTTTGATGAAAACCTGCATGAACATTGAGGGGAAAAAAGCCAAAGTTACCATAGCAACCACCAGTGCTTTAGAAAATAGCTGAGTAAAAAGAGCAGAAATGTAACAGAAAATATGAGGGCCATTTCATAAAGCATTAAAAATAAAAATGAATTTTAAGGCAAATATGATTACTGCTCAGCTTTTATCTTAGAAATCCCTGATAAGCAGCAGCTTGTCTTTATTTAAAAACAGAACCACTGTTGATAAAGTTTTAGTGTTTAGTCCCCATTAGACCCTATTAAGGAGATACTTTTGTGAATTTGGTTGAAAATGATTGAAAGTTTTATGAGTTGTTGTGTGTTGGGGGTTTTTTCTTACCTTTCTTTCTCTGCAAACGGTTTTTTGAGCAACTGCAGTCTTAATCTATGCAGTAGACTGGGCTCTGAAAATGTCCTTTATGGTTTAAACATGACTGAAAGCCCTACTAATAAATGTGGTCCCACAGTGGCACTACTGTGAGTTCTCCAAGGGGTCAACTGACCACGTAGCACTGCCCTTCAGGGCAGGAGTGGCAAAGGCAGCTCTAAAACTGGGAGACATCAAATTGTCAGGAAACAGCTACATTGATGAGTTTAGGGTGTGAGCTGCCCGTTCATAGCACCTTTACTTAAAATTACAGGTACAGTCTGTTGCCTGTGCCTTTGTGTCTGAACCTGTATTCTGGGATCAGTGATTAACTTAAAGGCTGAGCTTTGATACTTCTTTTGTCTTTTTTGTCTTTTTGAATGGAGTCAGCATTCTGCAGTGCAGTGGGTATTAGGTGAGGAGTCTTGAGTTCTGCCTGTATATTGCTTCATAGTTGTGCAGGATTACATTTTATGTTGGGTGACCATCAAATGTACATGGGATAAAATTGCAAGTGTCTTTTCTTTCCTAATTCCTATGTAACTGTTTTCTTAAATTTGATCTTAGTCCTTATAGAGCAAAATGGCCCGTGTTGGAACCTTAACCAGATAAGAAAAATGTGAAACTAATTACTTTAATATTCTGTCCCGAAGAAGTGCTTCATATGAGGATTGAAACAATCTAAAGGTTTAGTATGAAAAGGGAAACAGCAAACACTTTAGTCTTTATAATACAGATTCAATTCTTGCCTTCTCTTCAAAGGACCATGTTGTTGTGTGCTTGGCAGCACAGTTGTCCTCTCATTGTCAGAAGATGATTCTGTGTGGAGTAGTAGATGGTACTTAACTGTCCTAGACAGAGCCATAGCCCGGGGCGTTGCGTGCATGTCAGAGCAGTTGTTCTGGCATCTGTTTCTTTTGGAAAATAAGGCATCGTTTCTGAGCAAACAGATTTTGGTTATTTTATAAACCACTGCGAAACAAAAACATTTTCCTCTCCCCTGGTCTCATATGGAAGTTTATAGAAGGGTAAAAAGTCTTGCATCATTGCCCAAAGTGTTCCTGTGCATCCAGATGAAACATTTGTGATGAGTAAAGTGGGTGCAGCGTTTTTTCTCCTCTGCTGTTGTCAGCGTTACAAAGACACATCTGTATGGAAGTGAGAACTGAAACTGATGAAGTTGAAACCACGAAATAATGAATTTTGTAAGAAAGAAAGGTGCTGTGAATTTCTGTAAGTGCTTAAGGTCTCTTCTCTGCAAAGTTCACATGGAAGATCTAGAAGCACTTTGGCACTGATCTCTTGTTTAATTGCCCAATCTAAAAATGTTCTGTAGTGCCTCTGTAGCACGACTTCTGCTCCAGATCAAATGCAACAGACTCCTTACTCCAGTATGTGAGTTTTCCCTAGGAATAATTAGGAAAAGGATGCATCCTGGATAAGATCAGTTTAGTGTTTCAATACAAGCCTTACATGGCATATTTAATTAATTCCTGTCTATTATCAGGTCGGGGTTTGACCTGATAAACTTTTCCAGTGCATTAAAAAGCAGCCAGGTTATGAGCGCAAACTGTGCTGGAGCAGCCTGGAGCCTGGACAGAGGCACTGTAGGTGCTTGTTCCTGCTGCAGCTGGGCTGGGTCACAAGTGGTTGCTGCTGCCTGATGAGCCTTCATTCCTGCAGGCAGAACCCTTTGCACCTGCCTCTGCCAGGGGTTTGGTTCAGAAGTCCTGCAGAAATCTTCCAGCTCTCAGTGTGTGGCCTTGTTACCACCTAACAATCTGTTCAGACTCTGGAGTTTATGTGTGGTATGCTCTGACAAGGTACTGTTGACACACACTTTGAATTAGAAACTCATGAACACCACTTTATGAAGCAATTTTCTGTGACATCTCTGTTAAGTTCCTGCAGAACTTAATACAAGCAAAATAGGGTTTTGCTTTCTGGCATTTTTATGCTGTATTTTTATAGATGTGTGGAACCTTAGCAGTGCAGTGCTATTAGTGGGTCGTGGAGGCTTGAAACATTATATTGTGAGAAAATGCTGTCTGTCACTAATGTCCTAAGGTAGGAACACAACTGACTGACCTCTGGCTATTTTGGTAGATTAAACTAAACCCCACTAGGTGGTGCAAGCAAATAAACCACCTTGCAAAATACTTCTCTCCAGACGAATAAACTTGGGGAAAGGGTGTCTTTCACCAAATTAAAATATATTCTTTGATTGTTGTTTTGCTTTTCTTTTAATTTGTGGTTTTGTACAATAGTTACTAAAATTTAACATTTAATGCTGTCTTAGCCTGGTCTTTCCACATACAGGTAAAAAAGTGCATTCTGGTTTTGGCTGAGACTTGCCTATCTGCCTTTGTCAGTGTGGGCTGGTGCCACGATGGTGTATTCGCAGCTGGGCTGGGGGCTCACACAGCAGACAGAGGGCTTCCATTGTGTTTTGCTGTGCTATCAAAAGTGGCTGCTGTGAAATAACATTCTTCCTATGAGCTGACTGAGGCATTTCCAGACTTGGCATCTGCTTGGAGTATTCCCTCTCAGGATCTCTCTTGTTGCAGTTTATCCTGTGCCAGTTTCACTGTGGGCTTGCTTACCTTTACAGCTCTACTGTGTACATACAGTAAAAGCTATTTGTTTGTTTAAAGAACAGATTTCAAACAGTAAGTTACAGTAAAGTATTGACAATTTACAATGGAGTGAATAAGGTTCTAGTAGAAAATAATTTTGACATATAATGTGTGTGGTTGGTCTGTAAGGGTTAATGTGTATGTCAAAGAGATCAGTAGTTTTAGTGTGTTTTATTTAGAAATAAACAAGCAAACCAGAAATCCACAAAACAGAACTCCAGACTTTCACTGTACTCTTTCATTGTACTCCTGAGGTGACTCTAATATAACCATACCAGTTTGTGTTGTGCTTGGCTATGTCTTTGTCTTAAATTCAGGCTATATAACCTTTCAATATCCTCTGCTCTCCACTGAAAACACCTCTTGTGCAATGGTGGTTTTACTGAAGATGCAGTGGCCCATACATGGTCAACATATTTTTATAGCCATAAGATCAGTAGCAAAAGTTTTTGAATAACAAGAAACCTCACCTCCTTGAGATAAGTGGAAGACCCCTGGAATTTCTACCTGTGGAGAGCCGTCAGCACTCTCATTTTCTTGTCAGTAGTTGTATTTTACCAGAGTTTATATGGCTTCCCTGTAGACCACAGGCCGGCAGCTCTTCTGGGAAGGCAGCGGTGCTGCGGTGCTGCCCTGATCCTGCCTGTGCCCTGCCCGTGCCCTGCCTGAGCCCTGCCCGAGCCCTGCCTGAGCCCTGCCTGTGCCCTGCCTGTGCTAAGGGGCTGTGCAGCCTGAGAGCAGTTGCTGCCGAGCAGTCAGCCCTGCAGGGCAGCGCTTCCTCCTGCTCCTGCTCCCCTCGGCGTGTGCGCGCCAGCCCTCGCTCGCTCTGCCAGCAGCGCATCAGTAAATACTGTATTATCGTGTTTCAGTCCAGGACTCTGTAATGAGACAGTAACTGCAGTCACTGAGCAGCTCTCCAGTGAAAGTTCAGTACATTACTGTGCACTGTATTTACTGAAATGGAAATTTTTCATTTCAGAGCGACTTAGGTATTCATCGGTTGGGACGGGTGTGTTTGCCGCATTCATCCGAGTGTTGACAAACGCAGCAGAAGCGGAGTTTGGGGTCGGTGTTTGATGGGGAGTTTTTGTGTTGGTGTTTTCACTGTTTTTTTTTTGTATTGGTGTTTTGATTGAGGTTTTGTGGGGGTTTTTGCTGGGTTTCTCTTCTTAGGAAATAAGGCATTAAAGTATAAAAAGCTTATGCCCATGAAATCTCAGTTGACCAGCAGCCATAAAGAATATATACACTAACCACAAATAGTCAACACATACTCTGAGCTTTGCAGTAAGATTTTGTTGTACCCTATAGCCTCTACAGAGCACCCGTAGAAAAATTGCAACAGAAATATTAGTCTTGAAATGCAGAAAGAAAGTTTTTTTTCCTTAGTTTCCTTGGATAGAGGACCAGCATACTCAATTGCCAGCATGCACTTTTGGCTATTATTACCTCCAAAGCCAGAGTAGAACTATATGGTGATGCCAGTAGAAGGGTCTCATGGTATGTCTATTAAAATACTTTGGTAGTCCTGCTGTAAAAATATCCAGTGCCAATGGTTTTGGTTACTTATACTGTAGCAGTGTGTGGGAGTCTCACTCATGAGTGAGGATCCACTGTACATACACAAGAAAGATACACAACTTACACCAGGGTGTTCCCATTCGAAGTACTCGAATAGCTTTGGTGATAGATACACTGAACATTTGTGAAAACATGAGAGAAAATGGGTGATTTTAAAAGGAAGTCTGTTTTCCATGAAACATGTAAAATATGAAGTTAAAAGGTACAAGACAGAATGTAAACTCTTTACTAGACTTCATATATTTGATAATGTAGCATGTAAAATTCTTTAGAATGAAATCTTTTGACTCTTGCCTGCTTTGTGCTTCCCTTAATTTGGAATTTTTTTCTTAAGCATATTACTGTGTAATTGGACTTGTTCCATTGTTTCTATAACTGTTACCTCTTCCATCTGAAGGAGTCAGAAGAGAAATCTGGCTTCATTTCTGTGCTAAATGAACTAAGAAGCCTTTAATTTTTGCCTTAGTTTCAAAGTTGCATTTTGTGCATACATGTATACACACACAGACACACTCATATATTTATGTGTGGGATTGTGGAAGACCTTGCAAAAGCACTGGAGAGTTTGTTCTTTTACATAAGGTCTACTGAGAGGCTGAAGCTCTAAAAACTGAGTGACAGATTGGCATTGTGGTGTTTTCTGCTTTACACAGCTCCTTGAGCTGGTATCTACTGAAAATGTACACTTAACATTCAGATTTACTGATGCAATGTTCTGTAGATTATAAACATTTGCAGAAAACTACTTCTAAATAATGGAAGAACCTACCATAAGAATGAGATAAAGACTGAGATTAGGTTAATAATACTGGGCCTCCAATCTTCATCGAAGTCATAAATCATTTTTGTGTAAACCCTTGCATTTGTTTAAAAAAAAATCACATGGAGCAATCCTCTGACAAAAGAGTGAACTTGCTATTTTTTTCTGTTTTGTTTTTGAAAGTAAAACCAGGTAAACCCATTTGCTGTATGTACTCTACTGTCATAAGACAGTCTTAGAAAGTTATGATCAGCTTAAGTTTGGGCATGACTGAATATCAAGGGTTTAATTTTAAAAGTTTAAGTCCAATTTTCAAAAATAACTATTTCAAATTAGTCTTTGTTAGACATTTTTGTTAGTATAATAATTCTACTAACATATTTTTACTGTCAGCTAGGTCCAACCCATATAGGTGTTGTTGAAAAATGTGCTAATTAATTTTTTAGGAACTTACTATTTCATAGAAGTAGCTTTTGCTTTATTGCATTATAAAGAAAGTCTTTGATTGCTTGGCATTTACCATGCTGCAGAATTGATATGTAAATAAAAGGAAACTTTGTAAATAAGCTTTTCCCTATTAAAATGGTTTTATCTCTTTACTCTTGCAGTAAGACAAATAAATACAGAGAATTTAAGGTAACTGAGAAGAAGGAAAGGGCAGGGAAATGCCTGTAGCCCTCAGAGCTGTTTCTGTTCCTGCTGTAGCCTTGTCCCCTGGAGACTGCAGAGAGAAAGGGTGCTCATAGCCTGTGGCACGCTCTGAGCTACTGCATCTGTCCCTTCCCAGCAAGAAGAGGGTGAGCTAATGGGAAATCTGGACTTGGCAGGTGTCTGAGATGCCAGATTTTGTGTCAAATATTTGGATTAGAAACCACCTGTGAATATTAGAAGTTTGGCTTCTCATTGCTTGGCTTTGCAGCTAGGAATAACTTGCAAATCCAGATATATGTCTCATGTAGATATAGCTGACAGATACTGGAATTAGTACAGCACTGAACTGAACACAAGGACATAAAGTCTCTCTTTCTGTCTCACAGGTCTCAGACCTGGCTTGCCTGGACAGGCAGGCGAGTTCCCAAGTTTGTGTGCCTATTGGGAGGCTGGCAAGTGGCATGGCATGCCTTGTACTTGATCCAGGATAAGTATGACTTGCTGCTTCTGCTCTTGTTCCTGGGGCCACTTAAATTGTATGGGCTTAAAAGCTATAAAGTTTGTAAAATCACTGAACTTAATATACAACACTCTGGTTAGTTCACAGTAGTCTATGGTGGACAGGAGACAAGTCCTTTTTCCTTCTAATACTATGAAACAAGTGAGGATAGAAAGGCAGACCTTAAAATACTAATATGAAGAAAAAAGAGGACTGCTTTAGGGGATCAAACATGAATGGATTCTTTGTTCAGCATCAGCAGACTCAGTAACCTGCATTGTCTTAGCCTCAGAGAATATAATCTGTCTGAGTGTTTGTATTTGAACTGGAGGTTTCATCTGCCATTAACAAGAACAAACAAACCAGAATCCAGACAAAAGCAGTGCACAAGTCATCTATAAATAAAAGAAAATCATGGTCCCAGAGATAAGACTGATAAAAAGCTTCAGAGCTACATGCATTCTGTGCAGCTTTCTATGAAGGAAAGCACTTCTAAAGTGGTTAGCAATATATTGTTACATAGGTAAATGCATTGACAGGAGAATAAAGCATTTGCTGCTGGCTGACTGGAATACTACTCAATTCTGTCTGCTGTGGCCACTCTGGACCCTTAGAGTTGGCTGCAGAGAAAAACAGCACTGGTGAAAAAGGGGGAAACAGTTGATAAAGTTTTGTAATGGAGTGTTCTACAATTCCTGGTGTGTCTTGGTTGTCTGCATTATGGAAATGTGTTACTGATCATGTTGTAGCAAAAAAGATCAAAAGCAACATCTAGTATTCAGGAGAGACATGATTGCACAGTAAACCATTTCTCAAAAGCCCAGAACTATAATTTTTATGATTAATTTTCTGAGCACTTAGGGTATAGGATGTTTCAGGAAAATCTCAGTCTATTACTGGTACCAGTGTATGCTATTTTATAAGATAGAAGTGCAGTTGGTGCCTTCCCTTGTAACCTTCTACCTACAGGGGCTGGGATCAGCAGCCCTGCTGTAAAGGACCTGGAGCTGGTGATGGGCTCCAGAGCCATCACCATCAATAAGACAAACCTGCCCACTGAGCCATGTGAGGAGTCTGATTAGCAGAGTGAGCAATACCCTTATCATTTCTCTCTGATGCTGCTGAAGCTCTACCTGAAACACTGTGTCTGGTTTGGCCCTCCCCTTCAGTAAACATATTGAGAGGGGTTGCCACCATGGTCAGGGCCTAGGGCACATATCCTGTGAGGGGTGGTTGAGAGATTTGGGCTTGCTGGCCCTTAAAAGGCAGAAATGTATTAGCAGGCTGCAGCTGTTTGGAATGCAGTCACAGAGGTGGTTAAGGAAAACTCTTCTTGTGGTAGCAAGAGGCACTGGCTGTAGGTTGTGGCTTGGGAGGTTCAGATTGTGCATGGGGAGAAATGTTTGCAAAGGGGAGGGTGAGTTAGCACAGAGAGGTTGTGGAGGTGGTGAAGATTCAGCTGGACAAAGCCATGCCTGACCTGACCTGGTGTTGGGAGGCTGAACCAGATGGTCTCCGAAAGTACCTTAGAAACAAAATTTCTGTAATTCTGTGTGGTCACCTCCCTTGATTCACTGGGGAGTAAAGGGTCAAAAAAGCAAAACAGGAAACTTGAAATGAAGGGGGTAAGATAAAAGGTCTGAGGATGGTTTTGGTCAGAGAACAGGCAGAGAACGCTGCTACTTTGACAGATTCGTGTACTGAACTAAGTAGTCTCATGAGAAATTACAGCTGGATGGTAGATTATGTGACTCATGAACTGAAAAAATAGAAATATATGCTGTAGGTGTAGAAATATTGGGACTTTAAATGTGTGTATTACGAGGTTTTTAGAAGGTGCTTGATGAAAAATATAACAGTACAAACCAATGCAGATACATTGTTTAGTTTGAATATGTGCAGGAAGGAGCAGTAGTATTAAACTCAATAAACTTTGCTATAAAGACTAATTGTGGCCACTAAATAATGGAGCTGCTACCCTGGCACATTCCCAGGTTAATTCTTTGATTTAAAAACATCTTGCTACTGATTTTCCTGACTTGCAGTGCACTGGCAGGTGGTGTTGAATTGGTCTACATAAAGATCAAGCACTGTGGATAAACTTTCAGTTGTGAAAAATGAACAAGCTTGCTTTATCCAGCTGAAAGTGTAATTCCAACATGTACTGGTAGCAGTATTTAAACTGCATGTGTGATGTGGTGGCATGGGAGGATTTGGACTTTCTTCTTTGAGATTCCTGTGAAATTCAGTCATGGGTTTTCAGACGCTGAGCAATAATAAAAACCTCTGTGGTTTTTAAGCACTCTTGGAAACATTTCCCATGCAATTAAGAGGGAATGGATTCAAGGGGCAGATTTGCAGCCTTGGTTCTTAAGGACAACGCATGGCACTTCAAACTGGATCAAATGTTTGCTCAGTGAGGTGGGCAGTGTTCTCTTTTGACTGGTTTGAAGCATCAGTAGAAGCTCCTCTGATATTGCTGGACTTGTCTTTCTAAACATACTCCAAGTCTGGGAAATTTGACACCTGTACTCTTTTTTTGTCCCTCACAAAACCTGCCTGTTGTGAGAATGAATTAGCATTAAGCAATGAGCACCTACTTTTAGCTGTGGACTCAAATGGTGATTTTCAATGATAGAGGAGAGACTTAGTGGGTCTTTTTATCTCCAACTTTTGATTAGCATTTTGTGCTTCCGCAGCAGCATCATGTGGAAGTTTTAAATTAATTCAAAAGAGATTTTCTAATTTACCTAAAATGTGGAATAGTTGAGATAACAAAATGAAGCCCTATAGGTCATGTGGTTTTCAGTAGCAGGAAAGTCAGTTCTGCTTACTTAAGCTAATATTCTTTTTAATTCCTTCCCTATATCTTGCCTCAGAATAAAAATAGGAGCAGACAGAACAGAGAATCCCTTCAGCAACATTTTTTGACAAAAGTCATTGGCTAGAAAAGAGGAGAGAGACAATACTGGCCAGCCTGTGTTAAAACACACTGTAGATTTCTATTACCTCTTTCTAGGATCTTAGGATGGCTAAGAATATGTGGCTTGACAAAGGTTAATCACCTGAAATTCTTCACATTAGAAATTGTGTGGCTCATAGAAAGAGAGGAAACATTTGTTGCAGTCCATTTTTTTACCCAGTTTATGAACTCAGTGTGTCTGGCAGACTCTGGGAATACTAGCAGACCTTTTTATGATCAGGTCCAAGAGAAAGTGCTGTGCATTGACAGACTTTGGGTATTTTTTAAACTCCAAGAATAAGCCTATATGACTAATTTGGGTCAAAATCTTTCACATTTATTTGAGAAGAAGTGAAGAGATTACAGAAAGTATTTTGCGTTTTTGAACTGTAAGATGTTTTGCTGCTTTATTCCACAGGAACATCTCTCTGTAAAGGCCAGCACACTGAAGTAGTTAATTTTTCTTCACAAGGCAAGTCAGTAGCTTCCTTCTTCAAAAAATCATAAAACCGATTGTGTCTAACATTGATTTAGTTTTTCATCACATCAAAGATATTTTGCTGTCAATTATTTTTTTTCTTTATCTCCATATTCTATTGTTCATTTTTGTGCACTCTTCCTTTGAAGCTGTCTTTGATAGTGTGCCATCTGCTGCATTAGGTGCTGCAAGCATTATTGAGTGGAAGTCACAGCATTTGTGGATGAGAGTCTTGGCTGTACCTGTGAAATGCCAGCACATTTCCACTACAACTCCCCCCTCTCCTCTTCTGGGGATGTGCACTAATGGTTTTCCCATCCAAAGACATTCAGACTGCTCAGCAGTGAAGGGCAAAGATGAGTGTTAGCCTTGTGAGACAGCTCTGTGAGGTCCCCCAAGGCCAGCCCTCAGCTTACCAGAGCTCAGACTAGGGTAGGGAAGGAAGTTTTTGGCATTATTGGGTCTTTAGAGGCAGACATCCACACTCACCTGAGCAGAGGTTGTAGCAACAAAATGTACACTGAGTTTTGACTCTTTAACTAAAGAAACTGTGCCAGGAAGGAGATGTGAGAAGTTCCCTGGAATGATGACACTCTCAAGTATTTGCTTTTCTTCTTTGTGACCATCCATGTGATAAACATTAGTGTAGATAAATCTTGCATTCCCTTATAAGAAAAGCATTGATGAGCACACTTTTGGGAGAAGAGCAGAGTTAAACATGACCTCACCTTTTCAAGCACTGGTGTTTTCCATGTACCTTTGTGCTTCTGTTGTTTCAACATACCCAATTCTTAAATATGTGTGAAGTTAGGATTTAAGAGATAGATCAAGTACCTGGCATCAATCCAAGGTCTAATTCTTAATCTTCTGTACTATGGATATGGTAGATAAATTTCTCAATGGCCAATTTTAAAAACTATTCACTCAAACCCGACATAGCCCATTTCAGCCTCTCTTTAATAGGAAAGCTAATAACTTTTTCTGATGTGGTGCATAAAGCTTTGGTATTTTGTTTTCTTTTTATTGCCAGATGCAAGTGTGTTCGTGTATTTACAGTCAATAAAGCTATCAGTGCTATACACAGGTTTAGATTAATAATTTCAGCCTTTCAGTCATGGGTATCAATTTTAGGCACTGCTGTGTTATTTGCATGCCTTGAGCTCGTGCTGACTGTCCAAACAGTTGCAGTGTTTCAGCTTGGAGCTACTTCTACAAGTGGGACAGCCCATTCCAGGATTTTCATTCACATTATTCAGAAGTCATGTCTCAAACAAGCCAGGTAGCACTTGAGCAGTACAAATTGTTTGTGTCTACAGAAAATAAGATGGTGATCCCCAAACCCCTTCTTCCCATGCACTTTTGTCTCTGATAGCCTTTTGTACCCTGTTCACATTCTGACTTCCAGTTTGTATAGTTTTCAAGAGAGGTGGTTCCTTATTAGGCCTTACCATCAAGGAACCAGAGTTTCCAAAGAGCTGCAATATTACCTGTACATGGGTCATAGGTGTGAAATTCTGTCACATATCTGAGCTGTCAAGTCTAGAGAACATATGAGAAGGAAGAAACACTAGCCTTGGATCTGTTGCCTTTTATAATTAGTGAATGTTTATAGTTACCCAGAGAGCCAGGTTTTATGTTACCTCTACTTTTCTGCCTCTTGAATGTCTTAACCCATTTCTGCCATGAGCAAACCAGCTCATGAGCACGTTGTACTTTTCCCCCCCATATTTGTGTAACATTTACACAAGATAAAATATATCTCTACCCTAAAGCCACTGCAGCTGCTCTGTGTGGGGGACCATGGGCTGGGTTAGCCCTTGTGGCAGAATGTGCCACCTCCTCATGCTCAGAATTTATTTTTCTTTAGCACACGTTGACTTTCACAGGATTTCTTCCTTAAGAGCGAGCATGCAAATATAAAGAATAAATAAGATATTTCACCAAATATCTTGACATATTTTACTGGATTTAGATTCACTTTCCACAGTTTCTTTTTCATGCTCACTTTCCTTCATCTAAGAGCAGTCACAGTGGCAGTGTAAAAATAACTTTTAAATTGAATTTTTCAAGATCCTCCTCTTCTGCTATCTCTTACTGTTTCCCCCTTCTCTTCTGATTTTACATATCTTTATAGTCTTCTCCCTGAAAATCAAGACATCCTTATGCTTTGCATTACCAGCTGTCAGGCATGATGCTGTATATGCTGATATGCCACTGTTAGCTTGCTTTGCCACCATTGGCAGCACTCTGCTGTCATGCTCAAGTGAGACAGAAAGAACTGTTTCTTACTAGAAAATTAATTTGTGAAAAATTACCTTTGTTTCTATAATAGAATTGTTTTGAACGAAATTAAACATACAAAGAAAACTATATTAAAACAAATTAGCTCTTAATTTTATAAAGGTTTAAGTGTCAAATATGAATGAACTAAACACAGTGAGGCCAGCTAATTTAGCAAAATTACAGCCTCAAATTGCCACACGTGATTTGAGCACAAATTCCATCAGCTGAGATGGTTTTTGTATTTGGATTTTTTTCCTGACATAACTAGTTTTGAGCAAAAGTGAATGCTTCCCCAGGCACCTGGAAATTATCTCTGGAAGGAGTAACCAATTTGCTTGTGTCTCTCTGTGAAAGGGAGAGACAAAGTCAGAAGAATTGCATTGGAGATGATCTTTATCCTGACATGTTCTCTTCCTCCACCCTGGAAAAGAGGAGGAGGTAGAACATCCTCTTCTGTGTTGACCTATTCCTCCTCCCTAGGCCTTTCTATCCCTTATGCTTTTTTGAAGAGGACTGCCTTTAACAAGTCATTCTGCCAGTCTAGGAGTGCTGGTGGGCTGCTGGTCCTGGGGCTAAAGTGAAGCAGCCGTTCTGCTGCAGGTTTCTTTCTCCTGGGTACAAACTGCCCTGATGGGCATTCTTTGATCCATAGCAAAACTGAGCGAGGGAACCAGGACAAACTTCCTTAAAGACAGGGTGAGGCTGGAGCTGTGCTGGTAGTCAGCCTGATGTCCTGTCCTGCAGTGTCATTGTCTTGTGGCTCATCCCAGCTGGAGAATGTCTGTGAGTGGCTCAAGGCTTAACGCTGCCTGGAGCAGCCAGGCTGGGATGCAGCCCCTGCTCTGGGGGAGAGAATTCAGTCATTTGTGGTCTGTGTCACTGGGTTTGATCTCACTGCCCATGAGCTGTCTCTGTTCTTATGTAAATGGCTGGCTAAAATACGTCCTTTGTGTCCACTGCAGGGCATTTTAGGCTTACCTGCAGGAGAGAAGGGTCAAAACTCTTTTGTAGGCTTGACAGTTAGTACATCACTAAATACATATACAAAAAGTTCATGGCATTACAGCAAAAAATTTGAGAAAACAGATCTGAACTTCTCTTCCAAAATACCTGTGTGTGTGTAAACATTTTATAGTGTGGGTGTAGAAGTGTAGATGTTTATTTAAATACATTTGAATGTCCACCTACCTAATCTATATCTTCTAATTTGTTTATATATAAAATGTAGTGTAGTTCAAGTGACTTGATTTCTTTTGCAGAAAGTAAATTAGAAAAAAATAAAATGTCTTTCTTGATGTTAAAAGGCTCCTATCAGTGTAATTTCAATTTAAATCTAATTACTTTAAAATGCATGTTTATACTACTCTCCCACTCCTCTTTTTTTTTTTTAGTTAAGCTTCCTAAGGCTTAAAATTATCTTGATAATTTTTCTTTATCTTTTTTAATCCTTTGTCATTTGAAGAGAGGTCTTTTTATTCCTGCAGTTGACAAGGAATGTGTTTGACAATGCAAGGGAATGCTGATTCTGTCTAGACAGAAAAATTGCCAAATGTACAAGGTCCCTGAAAGAACAGACAGACAAGCTCTTTTTTTGTTTCATTTCTGCTAACATTCAGTTTTTAGTAATTTTAGCTGTTACTTTCAGCTTCAAGTGTTTAATTTTGGTACTTGAGATACTCTTGGGTTTTTTTTCCCCCAGATTTGCAGTGTCTCTGTAAAGATTGTAGAGATAAGCATTTGAGATATTGATGAATATTGTGTGGTGTGTACAGTTGTTTCAGATCTAGAACTATGGCTAAAAAATGGGTTTATGTAGCTGGTATCCATAAATCAAGGTGTTACGTCAGCTCTCCCAGCAGAACAGAAGTAATTCCCAATTCACACTGACTGTGGTGTGTTTGCCAATCAGGACCAATGATGGAAAGTAGGAAGGAATTGAGTGGAAAGATTCCTTCTGCACACTGTGATGGAGTTGCTGAGCCCCTTCTGATGGTTGTGTTGGGCTATAACAGCAATATATTTCATGTTAAAAGTATGAATTCATCATTGTCATAATAATCCAAAAACTCTAAAAACCATATCAGTAAATGAGCTCTATCTGTAGACCAGCTTCAGTAGTTCAGAGTCTGCTTATTTAATTTTTCTTAAACACATTAAACAGTTCTAGGCAGGCTGTCACTCTGATCTGTGAAATATTGCTGTGTTTCTTTTGTTCTCTGCTTTTAAATTTCTTATCCAGTAAGACTTTCATACTTTCATACTCTGTTCATTACAAATTTCTGTATATTCAGACTCTTATTTGAGCTTAAAGCCTTTCAAACCACAGCAGAAATTCAGTAGTGGGAAAGAGAAGAGCTGTGCACTTTGTGCTCCTCTTTCCACAGCCTGTTGACTCCCAGTGCAGACACGAAGCCTGTAGTTGCTGATTCCTGTCTGGCAGCTGGTCTGCAGGTAAATTAACCCAGCAGGTGTGGATCCTTTTTGACTTGAACAGGTATAAGGTTTGAGCCTGGAAAATAACGTCTCGGACACAGTTTTTGTGTGAAAATAATTCTGCATCAGCTTTAGAGAAGGGCCTTGTTTTTGTCGGGATCTTTTCTTTCCCCCTTCGTTTCTTGTCATAGCACTCAAATTTCTGTATTCAGAACTCTGCAGAAAGATAGAGGAATGGCTGATGAAAAACTTGAGTGATACTTTGAAAATGTAGCACATGCTGTGCAGTTCCAGTAGATGAAAGCAGCATGGTTGAAGGGTTTAACACATGCTTTCATATTAATTTACTATCATTTAAATATTCTTTTAAGAGGCTGCTTATGAATTCCAATTTTTCAGCTGCAGCCACAGTTTATTCAAAGTTTAAAGGGTTATGATGTATATTCTTTGTGAAGTATTCACTCTTCTTTTGCTCACCAGCTTTTTGGCTTTTTGATAACCAGGAGTGCACACTGTTGTGCTGGCAAATGCATGAATATTTGTGGTGTTGAACTTCTACCACATCTAGACACTGCTGTGCACTTGCAGCACAAATGGGAAATGGTGAATAAGCCCTCCTGCCTTTTGAGATGGTCATATTGGAATGATGTGGGCAGGATTGAGTGAAGAAGCTTGTATTGTTAACAGTGCTGAATCTGCTCTGTAAATGCATAAGACCTTTTTTCCATGGGGGTTTCAATCCAGCTTTCACCAGTCCTTGTTCACTTAAAACTAAATTTAAAGGTTTGCTTAAGTTTCTGCTGCTAAATTTTTGCTTTCTGTCAAGGAAAAAACCCACAATATTATGCACATTTCTGTTTTCTATAAATTTGTTCTTTCACTCAACTTTATAAGAAATAAATTCCATTACTATCATAAAATGTGCTTTTTCTTCATCTTAAGCAAAACGGTATCCCTGAAACACTTAATTTCATAAATGTAATTTGGCAAACATTGCACTAACTTTGACAAATGTGAACCTGTTTTCTTCCCAGGTTTCCAGAGGAGGAGTTGGCAACAGAGCCACTAAAATATGCTGAACAACTTCCTGTGGCTCAGATAATACACCAGGTAAGTCTTTCTATTTTAAAAATTCCTTTGAAAATAAAGAACAACTGTAATACATAAACTGCTTTTCTAGGTCACACAGAATTAATGTCCTCATGCTGGAAGTATGTATAAACAAGATACTCTTGTTCAGATGACAACTATTAAATTATAAAAGTCTCATTCTGAGCATGGCAATGAAAAGATGCTTGCTGTATGACATGGTTAACACTTCAGAGCTACTTGTTAAAATTGTTGTGTATCTCTTGATAGAAAAGGAAAAAAATCCATTAATTTATCCGAATTTGCATCTTGACCTAAATCATATTCCCCTTCCTGAAAAAGCAGCCCAAGTATGGAGTCATTATTGTGGAATAATTGTCCTGATGAGTTGAGCAGGGAAAACAATCTCTCCTCCTAATACAGTTCTGAATTAGCACCATTTTTATTTCCAGCTATAGCAGTGTCATCATACTTTCTGCTTTGAATAGGATGTTTTTTGTTTGCTTTTTGTTTTGCACAATTAAAAAAAAAAGGTTTATATTTTTCCTTGATTGTGCCTTCTAACTTTGTCTTTCTTTAAATGCAATTCTGTGCTATTGATTTAAGTAAACAAATGAGGGGTGGTGTGGACATATGAGCTGGAATTGAATAGAAGTTTTTATTGTAAAATGTCCCCCAGTTCATGGCAAGGAGGAGGAAGAGACCTTTTCTGTGCAGAGGATTGTATATTCCCTTCTTGCTCTTCTCTGAGTTCAGGGTCTGATTTTCAGTCCATCCTGCTGGTGGATCAGGTATCCAGTCTGCATTCAGGTGTCTCCTCAAACTTTGCTGTCAGCCACAGAGGGCTCTGCCTGTTGTGTGGAAAAGCTTATGGCCAAGAACATACATAAAACTTGTGTCAAACAGGACTGTGGGGACTTAGCATCCCCCTTCTTGGGATGCCTTAAAGGAAGCAAAATGATCTATTCTGTTGCAGTAATTTGGAATTTTCTCAAAATAAAATAAATATTTTTTAAACTTTGTAGATGTGGATTCTGCTTCAGGGACAAGTAACTACAGTTTTCTTAAGTCAGGACTAAACAGGTCACATTACTCTTTTCCTGATGGTATCTTGGCCATCTGGAATCTTTCAGGTAATCAAGTATGCTCTGAAAAACTGACCTGAAATTTGGGGAAGATAATGACAGTTCATCCTGGGAGGCAAAATGGTGCAGTCCATTCACAGCTTTGAGACAGGAAAACTTCCAGACTGAAAACTGGACTTGGTACTGGTCAGAGTAGCACTAAGCCAGATAGGCAATGTTAGATAAAGCTGTGGTTTCAGACTGAGGTGTTTTTAAATGCTTGAAGATCAACAGGAACAAATAAAAGTCCACTAAGTCCCTTGATAGAATTTTGTAAACAGCTTTATGTGTATTAATTATTATCGTAGATCTTCCCAAATACCTTTGTCAATAAGTGTTTTAAAGCATTGAGTCTTATGCTGCAGGCAGTGCTGGTTTTACTTTAAAGGAAACATAAGCTTTGTTTTAAAACCTTAAAGTGTACAAGCCTTTCCTGCAAGTTGTAAACACAAGGGATTTTAAAACTTTTGGCTGAAATCTGTACCTTCGGGAAGAATTTCTGATGTGTTCAGAACATGGAAGATTGGAAATCAGGACCAGTTTGTATGTCAGGAACTCCCTGGTGTTGTCAGAGCTTCAAATGACCCAACAGCCTGCAAATGTCACATTTAAAATTCTGTCTTCATGCCTGACTCTCAGCATAAATGAATTAAACAGCAGAGCAGGCAGCCAGTCAATATGTTCTTAACAGTGAGAGTGAGCAATGAAACAGTTTGGGGGTTGTTTGGAATCAGTAAATAGAAAGTGCTCACCTAGAGGAAAATCTCAAATAGGAAACAGAATTAACCTTTAAAATGGTCGAGCAGACGAAATGTCATAGCAATATTTTTACAGCATTAGGTGGGTAATAACCACGGAGGGTTCATTTGGCTACTGTGTGTTACTCTGCAACGGAATATTGTGCTGTGGAAAGGCAAAAAGCTGCGTTTATGTACCCTTATCTGTCTGCTAAACTTGCCAGTAGCACAGAGCTGGGGTCTGCACAAGGCAGCAGAACAGACCCAACAGAACTGCAAATGTCTGGGATGCAGAGAAGCTGAATAAGGACCATTATTCAGCTGTGGTGACAGGGAGCTTGGCACCGTGCCCTGTCTGAGCCTGCAGGAGCTGTGACCAGCTGAGCATCACTGCCCCAGCATCCTGCTGGATTAGCTCTGCACAGAAACCCCTGTACCCTTTCTGAGGGGCCTGGCACAACTGGGACAAGCTGTGCAGGGGCCTTGTTTATATGAACGAGGGGTTTTTGCTTTAGGAAAAGAGATGGAAATTATAAGAAACTAAAAAATGACAGGAGTAAAAGCAGTGAACAATATTTGGGGTATTATGAAGCTGTATCCAAATGGACACATACATACTCTAGACATACATCATAGCATCAGTGCTGTGTATTTATAGCATAAATATACATTAAAATTTCACAGTGGTGGACAGGTAACCCAAATCAGTATAATGTATATAGTTCATTTTAATTATACTTGTTAGCCAACATAGCCACTAGTACTGTCCAACTTTCACTGTAAATTTATTCTCCTGAACACTACTAAAATGCTCCTTGTGCTTTTAACTGAAATAAAAAGCCACTAGTGCTTGGTAACAGCATGCAGTCATTAAAATAAACTTGTAAAAGTTGAGCTTTCAGAGTAATGCCCACATGAGAGAACTTTTTAATGAGATTCTCTCTGTACAGCCATGCATACAATGCTGCTACTTACAGTAAGTTTATGCTACTTAGAATAAGGCCAAAAAAAAACCCCAAACTGAATCCCAAACCAGAAAGGGGAGAAAAAGGAGAGATTACTTCAATTCTGCACTTGTCTTTAGTCAAAACAGATCTGGTGGAAGAACAGGGCAAACTGCAATTGAGAAGATTGTTTCCATTTATCATATATTATATTCATTGCTGGCCTTGCAGTTCAGCAAGTCATTTTAATAAAAGTACCTAACTTCAGTGCTAGTGCTTGTGCTTGGAATGTCACTGTGTGTTAACATATTTGGCCTAACCAGGATTTAGGATATTGAAGAGACTTAAATCGTTACAGGTGTCTTACTGATAGAAGAATGTTTTATTGATGAAAGGCACATTTCAGGAGATAAACACCAGATCTCCTGATGGTGTTATAATTGAAAACAAAATGAAACAGCAAATTCAGACCACGATCAACTTGCATACTTATTTTAGTCCATTTCAAACCATTAAGCAGATAAATGAACATGCTGTTAAACCAGGATGGTATTTCAGTAAAGTGACTTGCAGCCCGTGGTGGAAATTGCACAATTTACTTGAAGTCTGACATGGTTGACAGTTGCAGATTTACTTAAAAGTGAGGAGTTTCTTAGGTATTTTCTCATGGGGGGAATGCTACATGTAATATCCAATTAAATTAGATAGAGTTTCCTTTTGGAAATAAAAGTTTGTTTGGTTTGTAGAAGTTTTAACCTGTGCTTTTCTGTTGCCTCTCCATGAGAAGCCTCAGTGGAAAATGCCTTCAGTAATTTCAGGAGATCCCTGGGAAGCTGTGCAGAGGAAATGCCTCTGTTCCAGGCTGTGGGAGCTTGGCTCAGCTCTCACTCGGGGAGCGTCAGGGAGCTGCCACAGCCAGGCTGGCCTAAGTGTGGCAGCTGCACCACCACAGGGGAAATTAAATAGGAACTTCCAGAAAGATGATGGGAGGGGATCTCCAGAGTTAAAAATGCAGACTGATGGCCATCAAAGCATACTGCAGGGTTGCAGTTCTGCAGTAAGTCTTGCAGGAAGGCGTTTGTTTCCATCATTTCTGTGCTTCTGGAACAGTTTGCAGCTATGACCCACCCCACCCTTCCCCCAGATAAAATCATTTTGCTTTGAAGATCAATTTTTGTTCATTCTCAGAGCCTCATTCTCACGTTGTAGAGGTCTGTTAGTTTATTGCATTTGTTGATGTTATTCTGGTTTCATGCTGATTTAATTGACAGAGGTTTTCTTTAGTAGCATTTGCCAGAAAATGTTGAAACCGTATTAAGAAAATAGAACACACTATGTTGTATAGATTTTTTTTCAGTATCTTTTTATTATCTATAACACAACAATTTTAGCTCTCAGACTTAAAATGTTTTCACAAACATTAAATTAAAGTGGTTTTATGTGGCTTACGATCTTTGTGAAACACTCGATATGAAAAATAACCCAACAGTCTTGAAAACATAACTTTAAAATTCAGGTATTACACTGGTGCCTTGCCCATTGCCTTGTAGCTGCTCTTTGGCAGTTTATACATTTCAGGAGTTCTCCTCACTCCCAGTCTGCTTCTGTCCTGATGGTGGAGTCTTGGTTCCTATAAATGTTTTATAAAGCCATTAGTGTTCAGACCTTTGGTTAAGTATGCAAGGTGTTTAATAGCACAACAGTAACCCAGATTTTTATTTTTATTTTTGATGCAGACAGTAGGTTTTGTTTATGAATATTAATTTATTAAAAGTTTTAGAATACTTTGATAAGTGATACTTGCATTTTACTGTGTCTTTACAGGCTAAGAGGTTCAAAAGCAACTTGTAATACTTAGATGTGTCAGGTTCGACGTGTAAAGTTTAGACACAGCTATTTATACATTCTTTGAAAATCCATTCATGTAGCAGTGTTTGAAAATAACTTTGAAGCATAGCTTGCTTTTTAGAACTCTGATCATGATATTCAGCTGGATGATGTCAGAGATAAAATACAACCTTTCACCAAAAGGTCGAGGTTCTGCTGCACCTGCTAGCACAGACACAGGTCTGCCCGGGCAGGGATGCTGTTCTTTGTCAAAAGTGGATTTTGTCAGGATGATTTAAAATTGCATTTTTCATACCAAATATTAAAAAGTACACTGACTTCAGAGTCCAGTTTTATTTTAACAAAATACATCACTTGGCTTCCCCCCAAAAAGCCTTGTGGCATGTCAGCTTGCCCTAGGACACCCTCCTGGTCAGGCTTTACCACTGCAATTCTGAGCAATGTGCTGCAGTGTTGTCCCCATCCCATGGCCACTTCCTGTGGCCTCCTTGGAGTGCCTGCAGAACAGCAGCCTGTTCTGCCAGTGCTCACATCTGTCTGCTCCAGGCTACAGGTGAGAAAAGCTGTTCCTGATGCATGTCATGGAAATATGTGGACGTCTTCCTCACCTGCAGACCTACAGTGGTTTTTGGGGCTCAGGCATTCTGTGCAGAGCTAAACCCAGGTGTGCTGTCCCTCTTGCTGAACCAGCTTTTCTTCATCTAGGGCACTTGGGATGTATGGGAGTTAGAAGTTAATGTGGTCTACTATGTTTGGGTTTTTTCCATTTCTTTTCTGTATTAAACATTTTATTGTGGATTGTTTAACCTAGAGGTGATTTGCCTACATTTTATAACTGTAATGGAAATGGTCTCAAGTGGAATCATGACTGGATGTCATCCAGCAAGTAAGAACTTGCTTTTTTCCCTAAATTGTAAATGGTATATAGACTTAATTTCTCTTACTGCTGCATAAGTTAAAGATTATTTAAATCTTTTGGGCTTTCTTTAAATTGAATGCTACCTAGTAGAAAACTCGGTGCTCAAAAGGACCAAAAGAAAAAGAGCTATTACTGCAAACTTTTGCCAACCAAACCAAATATGTCATAGAGCAGCAGAGGTATCCCTGCCAACACCTTGTGCTACTTGGTGCATGTAGGTGCTTTGAAGTTAACTCCCTAAGGTTTCTTCTAATACTGAGTTTGATTTAAAAAGTTGAGTGGCAGAATCTTGCTGTGTGTATGAGTCACACAATGTATTAAGAATGGCACAGTCCCCTGTTTCTCTGACTCACTGCAAGAAACCACCAATCACAATCCTCACTTGGTTATAGATGGTACAGATCTTTTACTGGCAAACCAGTAAAACCGGAGATTTTTCAGGCTTTTTTTTCATCTAGTGAACTACTGCAGGGTCAGGAATGTATTCAGGACCTTCAAATGTAATCCAGTAGTCCATGCAAACAGTAAGGTTGTCTCTTTTTTTTTCTACTTCAGAAATGACATAGTTCATTAGCCAAATGAAATCTCATAACATTCCTGAAATACAGCATATCTGAGTGCAGCACAAAGTACTTTTGCAAAATAGAGAAAATGTAATTTTTAAAATTTGCTGTTGTTTTTCTCATCAGTTTTTTCCAATCACAGAAAACCGTGATGTGGAGTTAGCATAAATTACTGATCATTTGTTTTTACTGACAAGACACAGCTGCTTCTGTTTTGTTATGTTTTTCATCTGATCATGATCTTCCCTCTTGGAAGCAGAGATGTAGTAAAGCAGTCTCGTCTCTTCCATCTTCCCATTAAAGGATTCTTGTGGGTGATCACTCTCTGCCTATCCAGGACTGTTATTTTTATGTTCTCAACCACAGGGGAAGTTCTGCTGGTTTATCTCTTTGTTAAGTTGAAATATTAGACCAAATATCTTCTTAGTCTTTAAGACAGAATAAAGATAAGTATCTTAAAATTAGTTTACTTTCAAATGCTGCCCCCCAAATCTTAAAAATTTAGTAGCAATTATGGGGAACTTCGTTTCTGTAGGGCTGTAGTGCCAAAGTATTAATGGGGAGCACTTCCTTTGTCTGCACACAACACTGCTCATCAGAGCCAGAAAAGAACCATGAGTGCTTTTTGTTGCTGACCAAGCATTACAAGGGGAACTGAATGTAGTATTAAATATTTCCAATTATAGCTGAACACAATGATTTGAATAACTAAATGCATTGAAAGGTGTCTTGCATGAGGGACCTGAACAGGCAGTTGTGGGGTTCTTGTTTTTAATCACTTCCTACTAGAAATACCAAACTGAACATTTTTTGTAAGCCAAGAAGGGGAAATCTTGCCTATTCCATCCTCCCAGAGAATTTGAGATGGTGTTTGGTAGCTTCTTTTTGCCAGAACTGTTGCATGCATGCCCCACCTTTTCTTCCCTATTTATGCATTAAAGCATGCAACTTTACCTCCTTCCTTGCATTTTTAAAAATGAAACCAAAGTATATTTTGAAACCAATAAAAGAAAGACTTGTTTTTTCCTCTTATACACCCTGTTAAGAGCAGTTCATTGAGCAGTTATCAATATGTTCTGTTTGATGTGCATGTACAGTTATGAGCTCTGGGCATCAGTAGAATCCAGTCTCTGCTGTCACATCTTGGAATGTGACTTTATCCCTTCTTCACAGAAATGGCTCCCAGCAAGGTGACAGCAACCCCCAGTCTGTGCTTTCCCTCAAATCAGTCTCCTCTTCAGGGAGCTGCAGTAGCAGGCGTGGATGCAACTGATGCAGTGTTTTCAAAATGACTGTTTTAGGCTGTCCAGATCCTGCAGTTTGGACAAAAGTTTTAACTCTGATCTGTCAGTTTTCTGAGGTCATGTCTTTTCTCTTTCCCAGCCTGTGAAGCCCTGACATGTACAGATTGGCATTTTATCTCCATCCTTCTTTGGCACAGGTTGGGAGATCAGTTTGACAGGCAGCTTGGAGCAGTTTAAGGGGCTGCCCCTCAAGTGGCCACACTCCATTCTCACCAGTCCTGCTAGAGCCCTGTGCTTATTAAGCACAACAATGGTGCAAACTACTGCTTGGAAATGAAAAAAAAGGGCATTTTTCATCCTGGCTGGGGATGTGACTACAGAATTTCTAAAGCCAACTAGGATAGGTAGTTTCAGTTTCTCATGAGCAGATGAGAGTAAAACTAGCTGTTAGTGTGGAAAGTTGAAATGGAAATAAATTTGATGCTTTTGTGCATATCATGGGAGTGCTCAGTTTGCCCTGGAGAATACTGCTAATATGAGGCTTTATATATGACTGTAGCCTCATCCATTTTGTGGATTATGAGACATCAGTTTCATACCCACCAGCATATAGAATTGTCAGATGTACTATTAAAAAATACATGAAAAGATACCCTGGCTCTATAGTAGCTATAATTGTTAGAGGTGCTGCACTGGATTTGCAGCTTCTTTAAGAGGTAATTCCTGTAACCATTTCTTTTTAATAAGTACTATTTAAGATGTAAAATGAAGGAAGATTTCAGGAAATGACTGTAACATGACAGGCTTTATAGAATGCTGTAGATCTCTGGGGTTTACTCATCTGAACTTCAAATATCTACATTTCAAGGGTTGATAGTAACAGTATAGCCACGGACTCAAAAAAATTATTATATTCCTTATATTCAAAAAATTGATTTGCTTCTTTTCAGCTGCAGCAGCCGTGTGTTTGAAGATCCTGTGTGCACAAACCTTTCAATATGCACTATTGATGTTTCTGTGTCTTTGTTTTGGCACGGGACTGATTGTGCCATGATCCCCTTTTGTTGTCCTTCAGGACCTGCTCACAACTGTGATTTCGAGGCGATGGTTACTGTTTCTATTGTGCTTTATGTGTGCTCAGAGCTTTACAGGAAGAGACAGGTTCAAAATGCTTACAGCTTAAAGTAAACTTCACATAGCAGGTTGGAAAAAAGCAAACCAAGGTTAACAGTGAGAGGTTCTGATTTGCAGACTAAGGCTGTAAAGGACCATTATGTTAATCTCTTCTGACTTTCTGCACAAAGCACACAGATACTTTATTTATATCTCCCTTCTCTGTGGCTGTACTGACATCAGGAAGGATAAGTAGAAAAAGGGAAGGAGCAGAGGCTGGGAGATGTTTATTCAAAACGTGGTAATTATGGGGAGAATAAAACCGAGGAGGACAATTAGGGCAGGTTAGAACATATTTGTAATTGCAGCAAATGTTCACAGTACTGCAGCTGGTACTGAAGAACCAACATGTACAGGTCCCATGGGTCTCACTTATTGACATTATGTGAACTGTTACACCCTGCTATAGATAAAATATCAATAGGTCTCTCACTTTGTTTTGGGCAGATTATATTAGAACCGCTGCTGTCACTGCAAATGTGAGGAGGCTATTTTTAAGTGAGTTCTGTGCTTTGAGACTCTTTGCTTTCCTTTGTGGTCATAATAAGCTTGGTTAATGCCAGCTTTTTCCTAAAATTATCTCTTCAGCCATTTTCACTGTCAACATTTTAGTCCTTTCTTAAGTTTATAATTCACTTTTTTCATCATTCCTTGCTTCCATGATATTTTTATGTGATATATTGGTCTGCATTCCTTCACATTTGTTGTTTATAAGTCGAAATTCTTAGATATTCTGAGTCCTTTTGGATTTGTCTGCACTGGCTCCCATTTACTTGCTGCTCCTTCAAATATTGGAAAAGTGAATGCTATTTAGGGCAGTGAGGTGAGTTGTTTCCAGTGGGGATAACTGAATAGGTTTTCCAGTACATAATGGTATGCAAATAATATAGCTCTGCCTCTCATGGGAATAGACTAAATATCTGCACAAGCTGTCTGTGACCTTAATAGGTTTGCAGGCGTCAGAACAGACCCTGTGCTGCTGAAGCAAAGTATGAGATGTACAAATACTTCAGGTGTGTTTCAGGGCTAAGCAGTGCTGTGAAATAACTGTGAATTTAGGATGTGGTCCACACAGCTTAGTGTGGATGGAAGGGTATCCCAGCAACACAATCCAGCTGACAACACAAGCAGTAGGTTTTAATAATAGTCACCATTAATAAAACAGGTGATGCTTAAAATGTGCTAATTCATTACATTGCAAGAGTGTCTTCATGCACGATGCAAGGTGAGGCTGCAAAACAGTAAAATGAGAAGTAAGCTGCTCCAGTTTTCTCTTTTTCTGTTTATGATGTTTCATATGTAAAAGCACATTTTAAAAATTTTTCTTCCTTTTAGTTTATTTTTCTTACAGGTTCTAGAGCAATTCAGGAAACAGATGCTGCATTTAGAAGCTTTGATTTAGTGAAGCTTTCTGTGCAAGGGAATGCATCCTTCCTAAAACTTCATTTTACTTAAATTAACTTGTATTTCCACTGAGGATGGCTTATATTAAGCACAAAGGGAGGCTTAGCGGTTTAGACTTCCATCAAATAAACTGCATAACTAAAAAGAGAAGATGCCAAGCCTCACATACTTGTACTTTAAAGAATTGTGTTCTCTCTCGTGGGAACTTGAGATTAGAGAAATTATAAAGGCTTTGCATAAAAACAGGGAGTTAGAATTAATTTTTGCTTAAGCGGGGAAGTGTCAAAAGCCTATTATGGTAATTTTTCAATTTTGTCTTAAACTGTTCACACATTTTAAAATAGTTGTACAACTGAGTGGAGGCATAATTGATGTGTTGTGGTTTCCTTTTCCTTTCCTTGGGCCATCATAAAACACAGCTTAGGTGCACTTAGGCATGGAAGAAGTAGGTGTGCTAATTAAGTAGATGAAAATTTTCATATCATAGTGAGAAAATTTACCTAATGGATTGGAATAGTACTCTAAGAATGGTTCCCCTATTCTTAATTACATCCAAGTACCAGATATCAATATTACATGATGATAATTAAGCCACAAAAACCTTAGTGAGAAAGCATAATTCCTAGCAGTAGAATTATGGGGTTGCAGAAACTATCATGTTTATTATTATTATTATTATTATTATCATTATTATTATTACTACTATTGTGAACAGTAGCATTATAAGTCTACATGTTAAAAAAATTACTTTATTCATTGTCTTTTAATGTATCATAAAAGCTGAAGATATCATGGAATGAAGAGCTACTGCTACATTTATTTTTTTTATATTTCTTAAATTAAAAACATATAAATCTTGTCTATATCAGAACAACCTATAAATTGCTATGGTGTAGTAATTCAAAATTTATGGTTGACCTAGAATAAATTTTAGGGCTTTCCTAGGTAACAGAAAACTGGTGTATCCTTCTAATGGTAAATTAAATCACTTTTTCTTTTATTAAATACAGTATTAACAGCAGGAATACTGTTCCAGAGTTACTTTAATTTTGGTGATCAGTTTTGCTGTTCCCTAGGAGAAGTCTTTGGTGGACCAGGCTTTGCATTTGGAATGAGGCTTACTGGCAGATGTGATGTAAGCAATGCTCCTTAGTGGTCATTGATTAGTAAGACTTCATTTCTTAGATGCAGAGAAAGGGCCCTTTTGTAGCTTTTAGCTGATTTTTCTGCAGAAGCCTGTTTGGGCTGTGAAAATGCTGCCTTTGGCATCCCCAAATTATGCCCAAGTTGTTGAGAATTTTCCTGGCTTTGCCTGCAGTAGAAACTGGTGGAAGGACAGAGATTTGCTGTATTGCAGGAGCGAGGCACGTTCTGCTCCAGCACTTTTCTGGTGCTGAATGGCCTCTGTCAAAACCACTTCAGGGTCTCTTCACAGGAACCTTGGCATGGCCTGGTTGTTCCTTAGCCCTTCTGCCCCCAGAGCTGGGTTTGGGAATTACCTGACTAAAAGTACAGTGTTGGTCCTGCAGTCCTGGTGAGGTGAGGTCTGGAGAGGAGGCTCAGCAGCCACTGTGGCTGTTTAATGAGATCTCTGGTTTCTGATGGTGTCTGTGTCCCTGAAATCATGGCAGGCATGAGACAGCCAAGTGTGATCATGGATGTGTGTTGGGTAGAGGAGAGGATGCTGTAAGATCTTTAACAAAGGGAAATGTATTTCTTAGTCTTTATTCTTATTTTATTGCTTAGTGTTGCACAGTATTAGTGTGTGTATAAGCACATGTGTAATTGGAGTGTAAGACTAAATTTTTGACCCAGTTTATGTTACCTGTCACTAAATATATGCAGGATCAGGACCTTCCTATATAAAGTAGGATGTTTTTTATAGTTGGTTGTTCATTTAATTCCATTTTTTGTGTCTGTTCAGTGTTGTGTAACATTTTCATTTCTCACATAACTTTGTACAGTTCTTATTAATCATTACTTTTTTATTGTTTACACATGAAAGCTTCCCTGATAGACAGTGTTTATTTAAATGGTATTCCAGTGAGTAGTAAAATTAGCAGTAGAAGTCTTGCTAGATTTTTTCTTCTACCCACTGTATTTCTTCTGAGCTTATGCAGCATAAAAAGTAGCTGTTACCAGTAAGATCACATTGATAAGGAAAAAATATAAATGTTATCAATCTTGATGTATTTTGCAGTGCTGTGACAGCAAATACCTTTCTGAACACTTTTCCTCAGAGGAAGGCACTGTTAGCTCCAAATATATTCACACATTTATCCCACTTAACCATGTAATCCTAGGTGTTATTGGTGATTTTTTTGTGTTAAGTTAATTATGTTTTGTTTACTCTTCAGTAGCATGCTGTGAGGAGCACGGAAATGTAACTCACGAGCTCTTGACAGGGCTGATGGATGGCCACAGACAGAGATATTGGCAGGCTGCTCTCTAGTGCTCTGTCTAGAATTGTTTTCCTAAATAATTCAGAGGGTTGAAATTTGATGAAATCATTTCCATGTGAAGAATGAATGGAAGGGGTAAATGGATGAAGACTCAGGTAATGGAGCAGTTGTGTTCATACTGTTGGACAGACAGGACAGTGACCTGCATCTGGTTCTGTGCAAAGCCTTTGTGTGGGGCTGTGATTGTGTGAGTGATTCCCTCTGTAATGATGGCCCTTCTGCTCCTGTGAGGCACCCTGCTTTAGGCAGCTCCCTGGGGAGAGAGGCTCACACTGGCATCGAGGAGCCCTGCTCTGTGAAGTAGCCAGTGATGGCTTGCCAGGAAAGCCCATCTACAAATACATGGCTGACAGATGGGTGGTGAGCAGTGCTTAGAGGGGTCTGGGTGACAGCAGGACACAACAGAGCAGTAACCTGTGATTAGAGTAGATGGAAGCAGGAAAGGTGCCTCGTTTGCCCCTAGATAAAACCATGTGTGGTTTCATTTGTGAAGACACTTTTGGAAGCTGACTCTGTACATGTTACCTGTGGTAGCCTGGGAGGGTGTTGGGAGGCTGTGCCCTCAGCTGCACTCATTCATTTTCCAGAAAGATGCTCTTTGTGAGCCCCACATAATATTTGACTGATGACCTGTGTCATGCAAATGTCATGTGGGAACAGTGATTATTTATGATGCCATAAATCTGCTATTCTTTCTTAATGCCTACAAAAACTCTTTGCAGGAATGGATCTGCTCTCTGGGACTCCTTGTCCTTTGATGTGCTGAGTGTAACAGAAATGGCTTTTTTCTGTAGGTGTAATTATGTGCAGCCACTAAACAAGTGCCTGAAGGATTGCTGTGTCCATGTTTTATGATTTGTTTTCTATAGCAGCCAGAGTACCCAAAAGTATTGGGTTGATATTTCAGACCAGATCTTTCTCCTTTTCCTCTTTTCCTGATCCCATAAGAGAGTACATCCAACATAAACTTGGGTAAGAACACTTGTTTGGCTTATGTGTACAAAACTGCTGAATACAGAATCCCCTTTGAAAGCTGGGTGGTGGTGGGGAACAAACCAGCCTGTCACCAGCTGTTACTCACTGGTTTCTCACCAAAAATGAAAATGTATTGCAGTAAAAATACAGCCATACTCGATCTTGCTCTTGTAAGTGTGGAGGCATCTTTTGCCTCAGCCCTGCTTCTCCCCCTGTTCATTTTGTCACGCCTGAAACTGATGTTTCAAGTTGTGCAAGCTGGAGCTAGAAAATGTGGAGCTTTACTGCACACACATAAAATGCAGCACAGAGCTTAGGGTAAAGGAGAACATTTTAAATTAAAGCTGTAGAGATTTGAGAAATGGACATTAAAAACTATGTGAATAAGGAATACTGACTTGGATTTCAAATGTACTCAATGTGGCACACTCTGTATGAGAACTAATGCAGTCCACCATCTGTTGTTAATACAGCCTGTCACCTGGCAGTAAATGAATAGATGGTTATGGGATGTGCAGGGAAAAAGTGTGATTGGAACCATCACTACTACTTTGAAAGAAACAGCATACTAATTTATTAACATCATGGTGTCTCTATGTAAACAGAAAAAACTTTGCTTGAATGATCAAAATCACATTTCATAATGAAAGTTCTAAGCATAGAATTAATTTTATCAAACTAGGAATAAAACTTTGCTTAGAAAAATTAATTTAAAAGCATTTGAGTGGACTCACCTTGTGGTTCAGAGAGATGCTAAGGGAAATCCAAGTCAGAGTTCCTAGGAGGAAGCAGGAGTGCTGTGCTCCTCAGAAGGACTGGGCTGGATGAGGCTGGTACTTGGAATAATGATCCCAGATGAAAGGTGGGGTGGGAGCCCATGAGTGCATGTGTGGGGCCTTGGCTCTGCAGAGCTGAGAGCTTGGCTCTGTCTGATCCCACTGGCAGTGCAATGCTGCACTGTGTGAACCAGACCTGCACAGTGGAAGACTGAGATAAATCTTTTCCCGGGGGAAGGTGAGCAGTGCATGCTCTTGGAAAAGAAGTGCTCTGAGAATAGCTTGGTACTATTTACACCGTGGTATGTCTGTGAACACAAAACATTCTTGTCCCTCTAGCAGTCTTCACACACCCTTTTCACCTCCTTTGTTCTCTGCTGTCTGTGCCTGCTTAACCCAAAGTTTCAGGAGCAGCAAGTGAGTTGCTTTTATATCTGATAATTTTTAGAGGTTTCTCTCTGCTGAGGTCTGCCTCACCAGTGATTTACTCATTTTTTGACCTCCTCCAGTGTAATGACCTCAAGGAGTTTATCTTTCTGTTTGTGGTGTGACACTGAGCGCCAAAGTCTTGCCTTTGGTCTTGTTTTTGCTAATAATCCCCCTCTTGTTTAAATTAATTAAATATAAACATATTATAAAGGAACATGCTTCCCTATGTAGTGGTGACTGAGTTTTGAATACCAAGTCTACTTAATTAAGCTGCTCATCTGATATTTTTGCATGCTTCAGTTGGTGGGAACCTCTGTGTTTGCAAATGTAATTCATATATTTGCTATTGACTTAGGTGTCTTTTTGTGGAAAATCATGATTATGGGTTCATATACGGGTATGAATTTGATTAAAATATAAAGAACAATTTGCTTACCATACCTTAAATAGAGGCAGTTGCACTATTTTTTTTTTAAAATACAACTTAATGCTGTGACTTCTCTCATCTCCTCTCTAAAGCATTTGTGAATTCCAAGATGTAGCCCAGTGTCAGCAGAGCAGGTGGGAGCTCAGCCCTGTGCCAGGCTGTTTAGGACAGGTGGGAATGGTCCCTGTGAGTTCTTTCTGGGTTTAGCAAATCCCTCACCTGTGTTTGGAGTCCCCCTGGTGCAGCCCCTGTGGTGTTTGCTGGGTGGGCAGTGCTCACCTGAGCTCTGGCTTGTCTGGCAATTCAGCTGCCCTGGGCCTCAGGGGCTGCCAAGGCTCTTTGACTAGAGATGTATATTGTGTATTGTATCACAGGTTGGAAGATGAGTGAATTAATTGTTAAACCACTAAAAGCACTTTATAATGCTGTGAAATGCTGAGAGATAACTCTGAAAGTAGAAGCTCATTTTTAAAAAGCCCTTATAGATTACGAATTTTAGAAGGAAATGAAAAAGTAAAAGCTATCAGAACACTATTGTTCCTATTACAATGATTATACGAAGTAAATATTAAAATGCAGTTGTTGCTATTGATGTTAATTTAGTTTAGCTGCTGTTTTTTCCTGTACCCTTTGTGAGTTTTTGTTGTTGATGAATGAACTTTCTTCATTATTTTATTAATATTGGAGATATCAGTAATCAAGGCACTGTGGTTAATAAATACAAACAGGGAGATTAGACAAAAGTACTATAAATTGTTTTGCAGATTAACAGGCACCGTTTATGCTGGAGTTTTTTTATGACTTGAATCTTGCTGTGGGCACAGAAAGGATTAAACTATTTCTTGATGGCTGGAGTTGTTTGATTTTCCCCACTCCCCTGTGAGGACCCCAAAATCCAAACTGTACCCGACAAATTAGAAGTGCAGACTTCCACTGAAAGCTTTGAGGACTTTATGCTGTGATTTGCTTGTGATACATATAAATTCATTCTGAAAATAAACTTTGTTGTGTGCTTTGTTTTAAGAATTTAAAGGATTACCCAGTTTGAAATTCAAAATTTCAATTAAACCTGAGTTGTTGGAGTGCTTCTAGGAGATACATAGTGTGCTACTGGCACAGTGCACTGTGTAGCAGAATTTAGCTTTTACAAGGAATTTCCTTCAGTTTGAGATCAGTTTTCTGAGATGAGAAGCAGGTGGATTGTTTCAGTTTTGGATCTGAGATTGAATTTCAAAGACCTGTTTTGAGACAAGGATCTTTTTTTCAGATTTTGATATTGGTCTTTACCACAGAGCCTCACATAAAATCTGGTACCTTGGGAAACAAGGAATAAAAACCTTTGGTATGCAGTGGAAGAAAAGACATTTCTTTTAAATGTTCATTTAAATGGAGAATGACAAGAAGAAAATTTGGAAATCTACCCCCCAAAATACATAAAACTCACCCCAGGGAGTGCAATTATTGCACAGACAAGTGTGTCTCACTTCCCTGTGAGTGCTTGCTGACCCCAGGACGAGGGGAGGTGGAGAAGCCCCCGGAGGATGGTCACAGCCTCTCCTGGGCTGTAGCTGCTGCTCTCTGCCAGGCAGCCCCAGACCTGGATGTTTTATACCATGTGCACTGCAGTAAATAGGCCAAAACTGGGTCTAGGACACTCAGCACTGAAACTGCAGAGAGAATTAAGCAGGGATTAATTTGAAATCCAATAGCTGCCACTTTAATGGACTCGCTGGCACACAGCACTTCTGATGGGTTATTTTTGTGCAGTTGCACAGGGATGTTTTGCACTCCTGGTACAAGCACAAACCATCTGCCTCACGTTGGGGAGATCCTCTGCAACAAGGATGATGTGCACATTCATTTCTAAGATTTTGTGCCCTTTCTTAAAGCCCTCTTTGGAAAAAGATGCTGGAGGAGATTGAAGAATTTGTATATCCTTGTTTCATCTGGGAATTACTTAATTCTTGACTGTTTGCATGGCTTTCTGTGCTGCCTCTATCCAGATGTGGATTGTGAGTTTTACCCAAAGCTTACTTACCAATATTTTTGTCCTTATTGAGAACACTCAGAGTTCTGTTGGAAGACTATTGGATATTATAATCTGACAGTCTTCTGGTCTGGAAAACACTGTTAAATTTATCCTTATAGATAAGTTTCACACAGTGTTGTCCATGTGAAATGTTAATATGCGATGTTTTAAATCTTTTTCTGTTGTGATATAACATTTTAAAATTAAACCATTCTTCATCTAATTACCACTTCAGCTTTTTAAAATTATTTTTTTCATAAAGCTCATTTTAATTGGAGTAACATCTATTGCATGTTTTATGAAACACCTTCATCGAAAGTCTTGGATACTTTCCATTCAGGTCCCTATAGACCCATCCAGTTTGAAAATACACTGTTTTATCCTCTCCTTAATTACAGTACTTGGAGCAACTCTCTGTTAACTGTTTTTAAGTTCCACAGGATAATGAGTCTACCAGAACTCAAGAGCGTGCAACAGAAAACTGTTCACAGGAGGAAGCTTGCTGTTGCTTAGCTACCTGTCTTTTTAATTTGGAATCTCCAGCAATTCCATAATGACTAGTCCTTAAGCTGCTAAATGTATTTGTTCATGACAGATTGTACCATTCTGAATGTGCTTTTCACCTGTGTGTTACTGCTATTACTGCAGGGATAAAGAGAGTGTTGGTAATGGCATTGTATTGTGGTGTAAATCGCAATACCTAAATATGTCGGTTACAGAAGCAGCTCTTAGGTGGGTACTACAACAGTGAAATTCAGAATAACTTCAGTGAAAACAGTGTTGCCTCTGCTCCTCCAGAGCAGTCCCGAATATGAACAAGTTTTGTGTAATTTGTAGGTAGTGCAACCAGTCTATAGTCTTTTAACAGTACACATTTTCACATCAGTTTGGAACATAATAGTGATACATAATAAATGGCAGATTGAAATACTGTCACACTTAACGTGGTTTTGGTCCATTTAGCATTTTCTTGTAAGTGAGAAAATGCCTGACGTGTAAAAATTGCCTGAATCTCACAGAAATTTGCTGAAATAAGACTCTGAACTAGGCAATGTTCATAGAACTACTGAATTATTTTTTTTTAGGAATCTGTGAATACTTTTATTAATGCTTTCTTATCAATCTTAAATTGATATAAAGAGATAGTTTAGCTAGGCATTGCTTGTGGCCGTAGAACTAGTGTAAGCACAGAAAGAAATTCTGGCTTTTCTAAACCTTTTTCCAGTATGTGGATCTAAAAAGGATTTTCATTTGCTATTAAAGTGATTCTTTCTTACTACAATAGTCTTTCCCATTAGAAGAAATCTCTGTGACTCTTCCCCTTTTGCCTACACAAAATAGCCACAGCAGCTTGTGCAGCAGCGTGGTTGAGGCACTCATCTGTCTTTTTTGGAGGGCATCCATCCCTCCTTGCTGTCCAGGTCGGTGGCACTTTGGGGCAGTGAGAGTTTGGGGCAGTGTCAGTTTGGGGCGGTGGGAGTTTGGGGCGATGTCAGCCGGGGCGGTGTCACCCGGGACAGTGACAGGCGGGACAGTGACAGGCGGGACAGTGAAGCCGGGACAGTGACAGGCGGGGCGGTGTCACCCGGGACAGTGACAGGCGGGGCGGTGTCACCCGGGACAGTGTCACCTGGGACAGTGTCACCCGGGACAGTGTCACCCGGGACAGTGTCACCCGGGACAGTGAAGCCGGGACAGTGTCACCCGGGACAGTGACAGCCGGGACAGTGTCACCCGGGACAGTGAAGCCGGGACAGTG